>OY283141.1:13187194-13787194 GCA_958299785.1 Medicago lupulina
AAAAACCTCTTCCGTCTCTCTTGGTTACACCCCAAATCTCATTTTTCTTAAACTCAGTTTAAGTAGGTAATGTAAACTTAGTTTAAGTAAGTCATGTAAACTGAGTTTAAGTGTACATGCTTAAACTCAATTTAAGTAGGTCATATAAACTTAGTTTAAGTAGGTCATGTAAACTGAGTTTAAGTGTACATATCAATCTTGTTTAATGATTCTACGTAATCTTATTTTAAATATGTACATGTAAATTCAATTTAAGCAGGTAATGTAAACTGAGTTTAAGTAGGTCATGTCAGTTAAGCAGGTTCTTGTAAACTCAGTTTAAGTAGGTCATGTAAACTAAGTTTAAGTAAGTCATGTAAACTAAGTTTAAGTAAGTTCATGTAAACTTAGTTTACATGAACTGAATTTAAGTTAACCTCAACAATTGAAACCCTCGTACATTACAGTTTAAAAAGAAGGAAAAATTGAAACTAGCATTATTGAAAAAGAAAAAAAAATTCATTTACTTATATACAATCGAGTATGGATGAAAGATATTTGGATTCGCTCTTTAATCTTCCATAGAAATTGATTGAACATAAAATTGTTTGATTGTTTGTGGGTGAAAGGGGGTAAAACTCAGTGACAATGAATAAAATAAAGGTTTTAAGAAAATTGATATAAAAGGGCAATTTTGATATTATAAAAAACTTTTAAATTTTTTTAGGTGTAACCAGAATTATATAAGATGTGAATAGAAAAACTCTTTTTTTTAATGATATATGCATACGTTAGCACCGTAGAAAATGGACAGCGTACACTAGTATCCTTAAAAAAAATGTTTAAACAATTCCGTTTTTATTTATATTTATTAACTTTAATTCATTTTATTTTCATAATATTTTTACTTATTGTTATTTACTTTCCTTAAGTACAAGATTTCCATAATTTTTATTGTTATTTGACTTACGTAAGTAAAATATTTCCATCATTTTAGAAAAGAACAAGAAGAGCAATCTTTCGTAAAATAAAGAAAAAGGTATTTATCAAGACATAATTATTGTTTGTGTTCGTTAACAGGTGTTCTTAGGTTACAAGTTACCGGTATCCAAAAAATAAAAATAAAAATGTTAGTAACATATTTATATTTTAACACACACTTTTCAACACATTATTTTTGATTAATTGAAATTTATATGGATCCTATTAAATTTATATGGTCTCACATGATTTGGTGGGACTCATATGAATTTTAATTAATAAAAAATAATCTGTATTGTTAGCCTTCCTCAAATAATTTTTTGTGGTCTTTGTGTCATTAATTACAAACGGAGTGAGGTATATATGAATGTTTGCTTTCTTTCCTAATTGATCTTTTCCACTTTGTTTCTTTGCAACCAAACACACACGTAAAGATTATGTAAACCACTTTGTTTCTTGTGAGCGTCATTCAAACTTATAAGTTTTGTCAGTGAGACTGTGACTAAATTTCAAGCTTATTATGCTTTGCATGTGGCACTCATGTTTGAGCTTATCGAATTGTCTGTGACGCTCCATATTCTTATCGTTCAAACCTCTAGTTATTTGTTGTGTCCTCACAATTTCCATTCAGACATTTTATTTATGACTGTGTTGTCTTCAACACCTTCACGACTTTCAATTTGACTCCAATTATCATACTTTTTTTTTTAGCAAAAGCAAAGTTACTTCATTTCATTGATAATTAAAGGGTACAAAGTAGTCGGTACATCATGAAAAATATGGGGGCTAGGGTTGGATAAAGATGCTCTAGCAATATTATGAGCAACTTTATTTGCTTGCCTCCTAACATATGACACAACAAAGTCATTTCTGGAAAGTAAGAGACTTTTACAATGAGAAACAAGGTCACCAAACTCGTTAGCAAGAGTAGAGGTGGTATGGAGTGCATCAGATAAAACCTTGGAATCAGTTTCGAACATAACATCTCGCATGTCATTTGAGATGGCCACCTTAATAGCTTCTAGTAAGCCTAAAGATTCAGCTTCAAGAACGGTGGTAGAAGAAGCAAAGTAATCTGACTTTCCTAGCAAGAATAGGCCTGTAGAGTCTCGAAAACACATACCGTATCCCATAATGGAATTACCGTTGAAAGAGGCCGCGTCAACATTACACTTGATCATGCCCGGTGGTGGTTTGACCCAAGGTTGTTCCATATTATCACTTCGGGACCGTACTTTTCCTCTTTGCATACAACCCCATTCAACAAGTGTGTCTTTTGCTCTGCTCACAATAGCGGAAGGAGAGGTGTCAATAGCTTCCCAAAGTTTTGTATTACGACTCTTCCATAAGCTCCAGAGGGTCATTGCCATTAGAGTTTGTTGCTGCACTTGTAACCTGTCAAATAAAGCAAACAACATTGTTGTAAAATTGTTAGCAAGTGGGAGGAGCGCTTGGATAGTGCCATTGAGCCCAAGTAGATTCCAACATTGATTTGCCTTCGAGCAAACAAAAAAAGTATGCATTTGTGTTTCAGCAAAAAGATCACAAGATACACAAGAGTCTTCACACGGAATTCCAATTATCATACTATATCATTTGGTAATTAGAGTTTTAGTTCTAATCAACCGTTAGCAGTTCTTTTAAATATTGTTGTTTTATATTCATTTGAAGAAAAAAAGTCACTTTGAAAAATTGCAATAAAAAAAAACCGAGAGAGTACATTTTCAAAATAAACGAGAGTAACAAAAGTAACAAAAATATTAACAAATGAAGTAAAAACGGTTTAAATTATTATGCTGATAAAAAGTAAATTTTTAATTCATCCTACTTTGTGGTTGTATGTAAAGTTTGAATTTTTATTAGTTTGTTTATTATGGAAGTCAAGCAATATTGAAGAGAAAGAGAGAAAAGATATTGCGTGTACATGTAAAAGGAGTGAAATATGATAAGGATAAAACACGTTGAAAAGACTGGTAATAGTTTGTAGGGTCAGTTGACAACTCTGAAAGTTATTTAGGATGTTACAAGTGGTATCAGAGCAAACCTCTCCCAGTATGATGTGGTTTGGGGAAGAACCAAGCGGAAGTTGGTGGGCATGTGACACCTCTGCTTGGTGGGCATGTAATGCTCGAGGCTGATGAGGGCGGGGAGTGGTCCGGCTCTTGGCAGCTTCTAGGTAAAACTGAATCACATTGGAATGAGAGAGATCCTAAAACTATGCAGATATGAGTCTGTATAGTTGAAGGAAGACTTATAAGAGTTGTTTGGTACTGCCTATATAAACAAGATGCATCTTCTTTTCGGTAGCTCGAACCATAAGAACTACACAATTAAGCATGCTTGACTTGGAACAATTTTGGCATGTGTAACCTTATGCGAAGTTTTCCAGAAAGCGTGCGAGTGAGGACAAAACACGTTGAAAAGACTCGTGTTAATTTTTAGGGTTTGTCGGCAATCCTGACAACAATCTGGGATGTTACAAGTGGTATCAGAGCAGACTTCTCCCAGTACGACGTGGTTCAGGGATGAACCAAGTAGAAGTTGGTGGGCATGTAACATGTTTACTTGGTGGGCATGTAACGTTCGAGGCTGATGAAGGCGGGGAGTGGTCCGGCTCCTGACATGTAACGCTCGTGGATCATTGTACACTCTTTTGATTGATTCATGCATATTTGAAATCAAGAAAATATCATATTATGGTGTGACGTGCCTTCTCAAATTTACCAAAAAGAAACTTCATGTCTCTTTTGTCTCACCTTCCATAAGTGCAAAAGCGATTGAAAAGATATGGTTTTCATCTTTCACGTTCACAATAACCTGATTCACCACAAAATTCCCTAAAAATTTTCAAAAGCCCCAATATGTCCACCACAACACAACTATTCTCAATATGCCCCAATATATTCCCAAAAACCATTTCTACACAAATCAAACCCTTCTTCTACACAAATCATCATATCCCCCCACCCCCAAAACCAATCCTACACAAATCAAACCCCCCAAAACATCTACACTAACCAAATCTCTGTCATTATTGAATCTTGGACCTTCAACTTAATAGCTCTCAGTTTAAATTAGTAATTCAATCTTGGTAACCAGGCCATATGGATGGATGGAAAAATTAATTTAATGATTTAAAACGATAAATAAAATGGATGTCATGTTCAAGTTTATGACACGTATACTCTTGAGGGACCATGTTAAAAACAAATTAGGTAAACCTTGACCACCTAAAGTTAAGAATGGATATCAAGTACTCCATTTTGGTGATGCGCTGTCAAATAATGGCCAACGACATCACGTAATTGGCACTAATTTTTTATCTTTTTTTAAGAAAGGGCCATTTAACTTGTGCATAGTCATGTTTAGAAAGATCGCATAATCGCAGTGCCATTTTGAATGATTTATGGTTAAGCCTATTGTGTACAACTGATACATGTCTTGTAACATTTATAATGTTGGTTTATACCATTGGATCATTAAGTCCTAATTAAATGAAATACAATGAAATATAATAATCAAATAATGAAAAATAAACTTATGCATGATGTAATAATGTTTTACTTGTGCACATTAGATAAGAGGGGAAAATTATTCGATCTGTTGATAAGATCGAATGCATTAGAGAATTCTTTTTAAAAAACTTGATCATATTCTATCAAATGCAATTTAGTTTGAACCGACTTTTGGATTATTTAAAGAGATAATAATTATTTTGATTTATGAATGTATAATGACTAGTCACAATAATCTTTCAATAAAATTTTGTTATATTGAAGGACAATTAGTATTACGCCTTACCCATTATTTAAATTACAATTGTAAGTTTTTATAATATTGATGTTATAAAACCACAAAAAAAACTAATAAATTTGATACAAAATCTAATATATATATATATATATATATATATATATATATATAATATCCTAAAAATTATCTTCGTTTACCGATTGGTAGAAATCTTCGCAAATCTTCTTTTGCATTTGATGATCGAAAAGGGTTAGAACTAGACCCTCGGGCTTTGTTTGCGAGTTTGAAGGGGAAGGGATGGAAAGGTTTGGAAAAAAATGAAGGACATTGGAAGGAGAGGCTTTGGGGGTTGTTTTTCTTCAAAATATAAGACCCTCCTTATTTAAGAGACTAAAAAATTGTATTGGAAGAGGGTTTATATGAATTCTTCAAATTTAATATATATTGTTACAATATTCTTAAAATTAAAAATATATTAATTATAAGCATTAACTTATCACTTTTTAAAAAAATACTCTTTCAAATAATATAAAAGATTTCTCAATTTTCTCATATATTTCTCTTCCCCCAGTCTTTCCTTCCCATTCCCTCCAAACTCCCAAACAAAACCTCAGGGATATAAATGTTGTTTTTATCCATAGATTGTCAAATTGTCTTATTTAAATTTCTCTTGTATGCTCTTCCAATTTACTTTCATGAGGAAGGATATCCAAAACATTCAATAATATGCAGTTTTATAATTTTTTTAAGGTAATTAATGTTTCTTTGGCATAAACTAATCATTTAACCTTTGTAAAATCTAAGTGAATGACAAACTTTCGTAAGAGTTTTAACAATACTATGTTCAAATCCGAATTCTAATCGAAGAATTTGGTTAAAATAGAAAAAACCCTTATCAACTCATCTAAATACTCTTAGCTATTTGTTTGTACAAAAAAAAAAAATACTCTTAGCTATTTATTTAGTATTTCTAATGGTAAGGAAAACACGCAGTCCAAGCTCAAAGAACCCGCCTTGAAATTGCCTTTTTCATTAAAAATCGATTAAATAAATAAAGATTCGTACTTTTGTCAAAATAAATAAAATAAATTATTGTACTGATCAAGAAGACATGCAGTTCCCTTCAAAAATAAAAAATATGTAATTTACCTCAAATAAACAAAGAAGAAGATATGCAGTTAAGGCGTAGTAGTATAAATGAGATTTTATTTTGATTATTATAAAAAGAAAAGGTTGTCGAAAAAGTAGATAAATAATTGGAGATTGTTTGACCAAAATTTCACGTGGAAACACAAACAGCAGGAACAGCTGTGAGCTGTGACAGGATATATACAACTTTTTATGAAATTTCATTGATTTTTTTTTACAGGCATATATATAAAAGGATCAAATTACATTGGAAGAATTACACCAATAGTTATACTTATTTAATAACATTACAAGATAAATATACTATATTTGCATCAACATTGCAGATCCGAATGCATGAGTTATGTAGGCATTGTATGCAGTAAGTTTGTTTATAGATTCATCTTTTACGTTTTTAGCGATGTTTGTATGTACTCTATCAATTTGAATGAATAAATATCGTTTTGTTTTGTAAAAAAAAATTACAATGGATAAATATTTTGTGTAATTTGATCCTCTTTGTCATAAGAAATTCTCATTTTTGTAGAAATCTCATAAGATATTCTTTTTAACAAAAAATTAAATGGATAGAAAATATATTAACTAATTAAACAAGTCAAAGAAACCCAAGAACAAACAATGAAATTTTTCATTATTAATTTTCAAAAGGTCAACATATTTTTATATAAGCAAGTCTTTTAAAAAATAATAATTTATAATGAATATATAAAGTTGTGTAAAACAACAAAGTGTGTACACAGAGACACGTAATAGTTTACAATATCATACTCCAAATATCAACTCAAATTTTCATATAAAATGCAATAGAACTAGAGAAGTCATCCATGACGAATGAATGAACATTGTACCATTCCACAAAATCAATGCCTTAGTTAGTAGTAGTACCCTACCATAACCATAAGAATTAGATACTTGCGCTTTAAGCAATAGCAAAGTCAAATATAATATTCACTACTAGCTTAGCATTCCCATTCAAACAGTACTATACTCCTTATATATACTATTTTTAGCGTATAATCTTACAAATTGAGATCTCACTTTGTACCTTTTTTCTTCTTTCAACCCATCATTTAAAATCTCGAATGATATCACCACTTTTATCATTCTATAAATTGACATAATATTCCTATATCAACACCTTCCTTCTTTCTGTGTCTCTTCAAGCAGGTATGTTCTTATTCATGAATCATGATCATTTAAATATGTATATATATATATATATTTTTTAATATCTTGTGGATTAAAGTTCTACAAAGTTGGTACTATTTAATTATATCAAATTTTTATCTTCTTTTTCAAGAAATGAAACATTTTTTAACTTTCACTTTACCACTTATTCTTCTTTCTTTCTTTATGTGGTACAATAAGAGACAAAATAAAAACATGTTTCTAATCCTAACTTTCTTGTTTTAGATCAGCTGATTCAAGCATATGTATTTATGTGTTCATATTTATCTGCTATAGTTTTTAATATGTTCACATTTGTAGCTGTTTTTTGGATAAATCCAAGTTAAGAAACCAAAACCCATGTTCATAAGATGCTTGTGAACGAATCTTAGTTTGAAAACACTTAATAAGAACACGTTGCAATTTAGTTTTAGTAGTTATCAAATCCACTTTTTTGTTCCTTCACGTTTCTATGCCCCCAAGTTTCATTCACATTTAATGAAGAAACGTTTGGTCCATCTTTGAAAATGACAACTCTGACCTTTAACTTTGATTAGCTTTAAAACCAGTTCTCTTTTTCATTTCAAATTTAGTTTTATCCAATAAAAGAAACATAAACTTATTTATATTGTGTGTGATTATTTGAGTTGCTAAATAATTTTATGTATTGTTGATTTTATAGTTGAAGACTTAGAAGTTAGAAGACATTGATTTGAGATGGGTAAGGTGAATGGTGTTGATGATGAGATAGAGAATAATCATAATCATGATGAAGCAACAACGTCAGAGAAAAATTCAACAGAAACAAGTAGTACAAATGTTGTTACAAACGGCGAAAAGGACAAAACAAAAGAAAAACAAGAGACCGTACCATTTCACAAATTATTCACTTTTGCAGATTCTACTGACATTTTATTAATGATTGTTGGTACTTTGGGTGCTATTGGAAACGGTTTGGGTTTACCTCTTATGACATTATTGTTCGGTCAAATGATTGATAGTTTTGGTAGTAACCAAAATAACACCACCGATGTTGTTGATCAAGTGTCCAAGGTATCATAAATACCATGTCACAATAATTAAACAATAAGATTTTTCTTTAGTATTATTAATCCTTGTTTAGTGTTACTAATATTCTGTTATATGATGATAAAATTGATTACAGGTTTCTTTGAAATTTGTATATTTGGCAGTAGGATCTGGGGTGGCAGCATTTCTCCGTAAGTATAGTATTTTGTAATTTTTTGGTGTAAACTGGGTATCCTCCGCTCGTAACTGCGGAGACTAATCCCTCGAACATTGTGGATCCAAATAGGTGGCAAACTCTTCATAAGAGTTTCAACGTTGCTACATGCCCAAGGCTGCATTCGAACCCAATATTTTGTAATTTAAGATTATGAATTTTTTAGTATGATGAAAAAACACTAAACTTATGATAATTGTTTCTATTTTCAGAGGTGAGTTGTTGGATGGTCACAGGAGAAAGACAGGCTGCAAGAATAAGAGGATTGTATTTGAAAACAATATTAAGACAAGATGTTACTTTCTTTGATAAAGAAACAAACACAGGAGAAGTTGTTGGGAGAATGTCTGGTGATACTGTTCTTATTCAAGATGCCATGGGTGAGAAGGTATGAAAATTTAGAGTTTGAATGTGTAAATTAGTAAGATTTTGGAGTAAAAAGTTGGTTTGAATTTAATTTACTTAATGAAGGTTTAATTTTGTGTTTGTAAAAACAGGTTGGGAAGTTTCTGCAGCTAATAGCAACATTTATTGGGGGTTTTGTGATAGCATTTACCAAAGGGTGGCTTCTTACTGTTGTGATGATGTCAACACTTCCACTTCTTGTTGTGTCAGGTGCTGCCATGGCTGTTATCATAGGCAGAATGGCTTCTAAAGGTCAAACTGCTTATGCAAAAGCTGCACATGTTGTTGAACAGACAATTGGCTCAATAAGAACGGTATGCTGTTGGAAATAAGTCTTTTAAATTCTATAACTTCTTGGTGTGTGTTTGGTTCTGCGGTGATAAATTGATTCGGTAAAATTAAATATGGCTAAAAGTGAGTTGAATTGTTTATATTTGGATACATTCATATTGATAATAAATTCGAGGTTAAAAATTGATTGTAGACGTAAAAACTACAAATTATAGCATAATGTTAGAATCAATTATGTAATCAAAATTAATTATACTCAATAATATCCAAACATGCACTTAGTTGAATGCTTTTATTCTTGCTGCTTATGTGTGGCAGTGCTATGATATCATGTATTTTAATTTTGTTTCTTGTGTATATTTTCAGGTTGCATCCTTTACTGGTGAAAAGCAAGCAGTATCTAGTTATAGCAAATTTCTTGTAGATGCTTACAAATCAGGAGTTTTTGAAGGTACTATAGCTGGAGCAGGACTAGGCACAGTTATGTTTGTTATTTTCTGCGGGTATGCTTTGGCTGTATGGTTTGGTGCAAAGATGATTATGGAAAAAGGATATAACGGCGGCACCGTGATTAATGTGATTATCGCCGTGTTAACTGCTTCCATGTAAGTAACCATCATTTTTATGCATATCCTTGCTAATAAAGTTTGAAAGTTCCTTATTTAGATTAAAAAAAAATCTTATGGATATGTTTATTTTTAGGTCTCTTGGCCAGGCATCACCAAGTATGAGTGCTTTTGCGGCAGGTCAGGCGGCGGCTTACAAAATGTTTGAAACAATTAAGAGAAAGCCAGAGATAGATGCTTATGATCCAAATGGGAAAGTATTAGAGGATATTCAAGGTGAAATAGAGTTGAAGGAAGTTTATTTCAGTTATCCCGCGAGACCTGAGGAGCTGATATTCAATGGATTCTCTCTTCATATATCAAGCGGAACAACCGTGGCATTGGTTGGACAAAGTGGAAGTGGAAAGTCCACAGTTATTAGTTTGGTAGAGAGATTCTATGATCCACAGGCAGGTGAAGTACTTATTGATGGAATTAACATGAAAGAACTTCAGCTCAGGTGGATCAGAGGGAAAATTGGCCTTGTCAGCCAGGAGCCAGTGTTATTTTCATCCAGCATTAAGGATAACATTGCATATGGTAAAGATGGAGCAACAATTGAAGAAATAAGATCTGCGTCTGAGCTTGCAAACGCCGCCAAATTCATTGATAAACTTCCACAGGTTCTTGATTCTAACCAACCTCTAGTACCATATTACTAAAATAACTCATTTATTAATAACTTGATCAAACTAACCAGTAATGAATACAAAAGAGTCTATTTATACATGAGTCCAAATGAAAATGAAGAAGATAACTAGCCTAATTAACTATTAATTAATTTTATCATTAATAAAACTAGTACTGTACATCAATTTCAAAGTCAATGCCATTTGATATTTTTGGATGCATAATCTTGAACTTTTGAATACAGGGATTGGACACAATGGTTGGTGACCATGGAACTCAACTGTCTGGTGGACAGAAGCAGCGCATTGCGATTGCAAGAGCAATCCTTAAGAATCCAAGAATTCTACTTCTAGATGAAGCTACAAGTGCACTTGATGCAGAATCTGAAAGAGTGGTGCAAGAGGCTCTGGATAGAATCATGGTCAACAGAACCACAGTCGTCGTTGCACATCGCTTAAGCACAGTGAGGAATGCTGACATGATTGCTGTAATCCATAGAGGGAAAATGGTTGAGAAAGGTACCACAAATATTCAAATAATGTTATCATGCATTATTAATATTCTTGTTGGAATTTATTGATAAGAGAAAAGTAAAATGGAAATAATAATAATAATAATAATAATAATAATAATAATAATAATAATAATAATAATAATAATAATAATAATAAGAGAATAAAGTACACCTAAGAGCACATAAGGCCTATATAGCCAATGAGAAGAGCAACTAACTACTAGTATAGCTAGTTTTTACATCTAATATGCAAAGAGTTGTATTCAAATTAGAAAAACCTTGTTTATATATGTTCTTATTTGATAACTTCATTTGTACAATGATCAGGAACACACTCTGAATTACTGAAGGATCCCGAAGGAGCTTATTCACAACTCATACGGTTACAAGAAGTAAACAAGGAATCTGAAGAAACTACAGACCATCACGGTAAGAGAGAACTTTCTGCAGAGTCCTTTAGACAGTCGAGTCAAAGGAAATCGCTTCAAAGATCTATCAGTAGGGGATCGTCGATAGGGAATAGTAGTCGGCATTCATTTTCGGTTTCGTTCGGTTTACCGACTGGAGTTAACGTCGCTGATCCTGATCTTGAAAAAGTGCCAACCAAAGAAAAAGAACAAGAAGTTCCGCTGAGACGCCTTGCTTCCCTTAACAAGCCAGAGATTCCCGTTCTTCTTATCGGAAGTTTAGCTGCCATAGCTAATGGTGTCATACTTCCAGTATTTGGAGTTTTGATCTCCAGTGTCATCAAAACATTTTATGAACCGTTTGATGAGATGAAGAAGGACTCCAAGTTTTGGGCAATAATGTTTATGCTCCTTGGTCTTGCATCATTGGTGGTGATTCCAGCGCGAGGTTACTTTTTCTCTGTGGCTGGATGCAAGTTAATTCAACGGATCAGATTACTATGTTTTGAGAAGGTAGTGAATATGGAGGTTGGTTGGTTCGATGAGCCTGAAAACTCGAGTGGTGCAGTTGGTGCAAGGCTCTCGGCAGATGCTGCTTCTGTACGTGCCCTTGTTGGCGATGCACTTGGACTGTTGGTTCAGAATTTGGCATCTGCATTGGCTGGTTTGATTATTGCTTTCATTGCGAGCTGGCAGCTGGCGCTGATTATTCTTGTGTTGATTCCTCTGATTGGATTAAATGGATATGTTCAAATGAAATTCATGAAGGGATTCAGCGGAGACGCAAAGGTGAGTTACTTTTATGACATTATTTGTAATTAATAACTGCATGGTTTAGATTATTATGCGAGAAATTCTCAATGTAGTAATTAGGAATGAGAGTAGGTCAGGTCAGGCTTTATAAGGTCTGTACCTAATTTACTTCCAAAAATTTAGGCACAAATCTGACCTATTGGACAATTTTTAAGGTCTGGTCTAGCTTATGTTACAACTGTATTAATGTGATTTGAATTGGTGCAGATGATGTACGAGGAGGCTAGTCAAGTTGCGAATGATGCAGTCGGAAGCATAAGAACTGTGGCTTCTTTCTGTGCAGAAGATAAGGTTATGGAACTATATAGGAAGAAATGTGAAGGTCCCATGAAAACAGGAATAAGGCAAGGGATAATCAGTGGATCAGGATTCGGTGTTTCATTTTTCTTATTGTTTAGTGTCTATGCGACCAGTTTCTACGCCGGAGCTAGACTTGTGAAAGCTGGGAATACAACTTTTTCAGATGTTTTCCGGGTACTAAATCTTTCCTACCAGTAACATTCATTATGATCAACTTTTGTGAAAAGGTGCAAGAATATGACATTATAATCAAATCAAGTCTCTTAAAAATGTATATTTTTTTTTTTCCGTGTTTTGTAGGTCTTCTTTGCGTTAACTATGGCAGCTATTGGTATTTCTCAGTCAAGTTCCTTTGCTCCCGACTCTAGTAAAGCAAAGTCAGCTACTGCTTCTATATTTGGAATGATTGATAAGAAGTCAAAGATTGATCCAAGTGAAGAGTCCGGTACCACTCTAGATAGCGTAAAAGGCGAAATTGAGCTTCGTCATATAAGCTTTAAGTATCCATCTCGGCCTGATATTCAGATTTTCCGAGACCTCAACTTGACTATCCATTCTGGCAAGGTAAGGGCTCGTTTACTTTCTAACAATATTTTGCAATTTTCAATGTGAAAAACTTTCATAATGTAGTTCCTAGTGTTTCTTATATCGGCAAAAATGAAAACGTATGTAGCAAGCAACTAATGGTTACACTTTCTAAATTGTTTGTTACAGACAGTAGCACTTGTTGGTGAAAGTGGAAGTGGGAAATCCACAGTGATTGCTTTGTTGCAAAGATTTTATGATCCTGATTCGGGTGAAATCACACTTGATGGGATAGAAATTCGTCAGTTAAAGCTCAAGTGGTTAAGGCAGCAAATGGGTCTTGTAAGCCAAGAACCAGTATTATTCAATGAAACTATTCGTGCCAATATTGCCTATGGAAAAGGTGGCAATGCAACTGAAGCAGAAATCATTGCTGCAGCTGAATTGGCTAATGCTCATAGGTTCATCAGTGGCTTACAACAGGTACAAAAACAACTTATTAAAAACACTACCTAGCTATTTCTCCGCCTTTCTTTTAGTGAATTATCAATTTTGTCCTTAAAATTGTAGGTCAATTTTGTCCATAAAATTAGTGAAATTTCAAAATAATTTTTGAAACTGAAATTGTTGATGACATTAGTCATTTTGGTCGTGTGGTAGGTTGTTTTCAATATTCAAAATAATTTTAGAATTTTATTAAACTATTATGTCCTACACCAAGTGGTTAGACTAACTTGGTTGATGAGTTTCAATTCAGTCAAACAAGAAGAATTGAGTTAGAATATTTATTTATTAAAAAATCGTTGGTTAGACTTTAAACACCTTATGACTGAACTTCAAATTACCGAAACATCTTCCCTTAAAGAATGGACAAATAAGACAAAAAAATAATATTATGCACTATAATTGTAGGGACTAAATTAAAGTTTATTAAGTTTTTTCTTAGTTGTATTTATATCTTGTTGACATTGTGTAATTTTGGGTGGAATGTTTTGACTTTAACAGGGCTATGATACTATAGTGGGAGAGAGGGGAACTCAATTATCAGGTGGGCAGAAGCAAAGGGTAGCCATTGCACGTGCAATAATCAAAAGTCCAAAGATTTTGCTACTTGATGAAGCAACAAGTGCATTAGATGCTGAGTCAGAGAGAGTTGTTCAAGATGCATTAGACAAAGTCATGGTAAATAGGACCACTGTGGTTGTGGCACATCGTTTATCTACAATTAAAAATGCAGATGTTATTGCTGTTGTCAAGAATGGAGTTATAGTGGAAAAAGGAAGACATGAAACACTTATTAACGTTAAAGATGGATTTTATGCTTCCTTAGTCCAACTTCATATTAGTGCTAAAACAGTTTAAGTTTTTACCACTTTGTAGCAATCCCATATTCTTCCTTTTTTTTAAAAACTAATTTAGAGAAATTCAACTGAAGAATAGATCAATACATATTTTTTGTTTACCTTTTCTTGTAAAAAAAAATTATTCAGGTTATCATCGATGTAATATTCGATGTGTGAATAAGAGTTAATTTCGTAAAAGTTTTTGATCGGAAATCTGAACCTTGATTAATGTTTATATGTGATATCTTTTGTTTATATATACACATGCATTATATATTAATTTAAATAATTTAATAATTAATGATCAGTTTTTAAACTATTTCGATTATTTCATCATAAATTAATATTTTTTTAGGGGAATCATAAATTATTTATACTAAAATATAGCTCAATAAATAAATAATAGATCCTCTCAAAAAAAATAATAATAAATGGATTGGAAACACCACTCAAAAATTGATGTCCCACATGTCGAAAAAAGAAAAAAGGATAGTGTATCTTTCTAACTTTCCTCCATAAATTGCGTCTTTGAAATTGAAATTTTCATATTGAAAGCTACTGTTCACACAACACAAGCTAGCTGCATAAGAAGTTCACCCCAAAAAGAAAGCTAGCTACATAACATAAGTGAAGTTAACTCAAAAGGTTGTATTTTATTTAAAAAGGAAAAAAATACTAATGGGTTACTTATGCTTAGCCACAATAAAATGTTGTTTAGAAATGGATTTGACAATACTCAGTTACTGGTACATAAAAACAAATTAAATTAAATAATGTTAATTGTTGAAAGTTATATGATAATTGAGGTATCTATGATCAACTTATACTTTAGGAAATGATAACGATGAAGAACAACTAATTAAGTAGAAAACGTCATGCATGACGAAAGTGAGGTATCTATGACTATATATATCAATATATTCAATATTCAATAAATAAAAAATTTGGCCAAGTCTCAATATTCAATATTATTATAACCAGAAAGTGGAATTCAATAATCAATATTATAACTAGAAAGTTGAATTCAATAATCAATATTATAACCAGAAAGTGAAAAATAGTCAAAATACAAACGTATCAAATCCAGCTGTCAATGGGTAACTTGTGTCTCGATGCTTGCCGCTAAGTTAACACGATCATGGAAAGAAGATAAAAAATGGATTATATTATAGTCTGGTAATAAAAAGAATGGATTATAATAACAATAGTAGTTCAATTTTTAAATATAAAAAACTTTTGAGAATTTTTTATTGTTATGTTTAACAAGATAACTATAATGACATCTTATTAAAAAAAAAAAGTATAATGACATCGAAATATTTACTCTTCTGTCCTTTGTTATAATATAAAAAATGGTATATATGATAACATATAAGCTCGGTGGTTAGAATTTTTTTAAGAAGCCTAAATAAATTATAGTAAGGTGCTTCAAACTCGCATAAGGAGTGTTAGACTAGCACTCGAGTACTCAAGAGTAGCTAAAATGAATTATATTAAGGAGCTTCAAACTCACACAAGAAGTGTTTGGTTAGGACTCGAGAGTAGTTACAGATAGAAATGAAATAACAAAATCCGTCGAAATTGCTTCCTAGACTAGCCTCCTAAAGTTGTAAATTGGGTTAAATGATAAAAACATACAACATGTCTGCTGAAGAAATACCCAGCAACTATCAAAGAAGCGACCAGATGCTACCAAGAAATACGCAACCCATAAACACATGATCCACACTTTTCTCCTTACCGCAATCACTCGACCAAAAACTTGAGTTAGATGGAATAATTCCACGACCAATCAAATTATCTTTTGTTGGTAAACAATTTAGTAACAACTGCCATACAAGCAACAAAACCTTCAAAGGAGCCGCAATATTCCAAATTATATCATAGAATACAAAACTATCAACTTGCACCGTAGAAGACAGCAAATGGTAGGCACCATAAACTGTGTGCCCTTAGTCTGGAGATTCCAATCCCATTTGTCTTTCACTCCTTCTAGTAAAAAAAATGTTTGACAACAATAATAAATGCATCTAGTACCCAAGATTTAACTGGGAATCAAAAGCCAAGTTCAGATTACTGACTGAGAATTTAATATCCTTCGTTCTGTTACTTGTATCAAGGGAACAAAGAAATCCTATTTCCTCGAAATCCATCCTAAGTTTTTCCGCAGCCAAAGCAGAATTCATATATGCTCTGCCCAAGGTTGTCGAAATCGAGATCTCACCTAAGATCGTTTAGGTATTGAAAAATCGTAAATCGTAGGATCGTAACAAAGATCGTAAGATCCCACCAAAAACAAAATTCTACTATAATTAAGAAAAATAATTAATATTACTGAGTATATAGTATTATATTATTAAACAGTATTATATTAAATAAATAACCAATAGTATTAACTATTAAAATAATTTGTCAGAAAAATAACTACTAAAATATAGATGAATTAATAATTAAATATAAGATTTATTAAGGCTAAAAACAATCAAATAATTTAAAATAGAGAGTACACTCAGCAAATTAGAGTTAAAAAAATAAAAAGTCCTGTAAAAAAAAGGCATTAAATAATAAATTAAGAATACCAAGCAATTAGTAGACACATTTATTAAGAATACCAAGTAATTAGCAGGTCAAAGAAATCATAAATCAGCTTTTATAACTAATAAATGAGGATTTTTTTATTATGATACCAAAAAGAAGAAAAAAAAAAAGCTTGCAGGAGGCGGGTCAAAACAGAATCGGGTCGGGTCACTCGTTTTTGAACCTGGTCAAAAGCCTTTCCAGATTCGCAAAAAAGCGCCGATCCGGCAAACCACCGCTTTTCCTCGGCGCGCCGCCCGATCCGCCGTCGTTTCCGATCTTCAACCCGCTCCAGATCGGTGGCGGCCATCGGAATCGCAAGATCGTACGATCTCGGGTGTTAGATCGCGATTTTAACAACCTTGGCTCTGCCCCAAACTTATCATGAAGTAAACCTCAATATACAAACCACTTCATGCGGCTAACAATGTGAAGAATGAAACAGATGAAGCTAATCAAGATAACCAAAGAATTCCATATATACTCTAAATAATCCCAATATAATGCTGATTTACTACTCTTTTAACACATTACTTAGAACAGCACTTTCAACAATTAAACAAAATCTTTTAACATATTTATTGTTGATTTACTATTCTTAATATCCTTCTCTCTTTTGCTTTGCCATTTTTGCACTTAGTAACTTTTAGATGTGTGGATGCTGAAAAACTATCACATTCCATGCAATTGTTCCTTACATAGAAGATGACAGATATATAATGGAGATCAAGATCATGGAACTATATGGAGATCAAGATCGTAGGACTAATTTATCTAAATTATTTGGGGCATTGTAAAAAGTTGAACCTCATGGGAGAGTTGCTATGATCCTTTCCTCAAACCCATATGATGCCTGGGACTGGGAGTCTCTATTCTAATTACTAGTTATACATTAGATGTAGATAGAGGTTGAAAACAAATTTATCGGGATAAAAGACTACTCCATGCACAAAAAATTGAGGTAAAATTATGTAAATTGACCGTAATCTATAACCAGCGTTACCTGGATTGATAAAAGATACAGGGAAAGTAAAAACAAATAAACAAAACAACAGTGACAACGATAAAAATCAGTCATGAACGTCACAACAATACACACATCACTTTTTAAATATCCAGGATGAAATTTTTGATACGACTTTGGCGGAAAACACTGGTAAATGGCAAATAACATTTTTCTTGTGACAAGTCATGACGAACCGTTTCGTGATATTAAGTAATTTCCTAAACAATAACACGCCAATTTTGAGGTCAAAACTTAGCCAATAAACAATCAAAGGCTGAAAATGAGGAAGCACAAACTTCACATATAGTAGCATGATGAAATATTCAACACAAAACTGACCAATTACTAGGCATTTTGTGAAACTTCTATCACAATTTTATTCAATACTATCAAATCCTAAGCCAGTATAGTAAAGAAACATACCCTTCTCCATTGCAAGTAGGATCAAGATCAACTATAGACATTATGGAAAACAAATCAAAGACATTAAGGTACACTACAGAGTTACATCTTACAAAGCAACTATGAATAATAATACTAATACTTCATTTGTAAGCTTTACAGAGAAATTCCGGTTACACTTATTTTGTTTTACAAAAATAAGATGATAATACAGAACAACAAAAATGGGCATACTCATAAAACGTACTGCCAAGGCTAAAGCTATCTTAAAACCAAAAAACAAGTCAGAAGTGGAGAAGATCTATAGATTATATACCTCATTTTTATCTCTCTGATTATTCAGTCACTCTTTAGGTAGCTCACTGCAAATTTTTCCATCTTCCAAAAGCTGAATAATTGCAGTCTTAAGCCTATTATAATCATCAACAGTGTTATACACCTGATGAGAAATCCTCACATAACCAGTTATAAACCCATCCTTATCTCTAGCATCCCTTTCACCATTTCTCAAAGCCTGATAATATACAGGAACTTCTATAGCATGATAAACCCTAAGATAAAACCTTAACCTCAAAGCATCATCATCACTCATCACACCAATCTTCGAAGGCAAACCCACCATTATCATACTAGCACACATTTCAGGTGGCGATCCAAGATTCGTTCCCCAAGCTTCTTTCAACATAACCCCCATTTTCACAACCAAATCATGGTTCCTCTTCATAATCCCTTCAATTCCACCTTCAAACCGATTCACAAACTCCATAATCGACGGTACCACAAGCTGAGGACTATAATCTCTCATCCCAACCCAAGCACTCTCAGCAGGCAAACCATTACCATACTCATGCGCCGCCACCGGATGATGAACATCATTCAATTTCTTATTCTTATTACAATACATAAATGCAACCGAAGGTGGCGAAAAAAACCATTTATACAAATTACTAACATAAAAATCAGCACCAATTTCCTTAACATCAACATTCAAACTTCCTAAAGCATGAGCACCATCGACAAAAACCTGATCTACTTCCTCCTCTCTACAAACCCTAATCAATTCCCTAACCGGAATAACAACTGAAGGCATCGACGTAATGTGATCAATTATCGCTAACCTAACTTTCCCACCGTTAATTTTCCCTTGTTCGATCCCTTTCTTAAACTCCGCGATAATTTCTTCATCAGAATTAACCGGAAACGGTAATTCAACCTCGATAACAGAGCCACCAACAGGTGTAACATAAGCTTCAATTGATTTCTTAACAGCTTGATAAGCACAATGGAAAATTATAACAGTGTCATTTTGGCGGAACTTACCGGAGGAGAATAGACGGCCTATTCGTTGAAGAACGATAGCGGCAGCAGTGGTGGCGTTATCGATTAACGAAATCTCTTCGACGTCGTCAGCATTGATAAGGTTTTTGATGATTTTGCGAGAATCGAGAATTCCATTGCGGAGGGTGTTGAAGAAGAAGTCGTCGGGTTGTTGAAGGAAGCGAAGCTGCCAGGTGGTTTGGGCGGTGAGGATAGAGCGAGGACAGCTGCCGAAGCTGCCGTTGTTGATTCGTGCGACGGCGGTTTGGTGGTGGGAGAATTCGTGAAGGAGCTCCGATGAGGAAATGAGGTGGGTGAGTTTTGGTTTCTTTGAGGTTCCGTTTCGAGGATCGTCCATTGTTGTTTGTTAGAATCTGGATTTGAGTGTTAGGGTTTTGCTCATTGGTGACTGGATAGAGTATAGTGTCAGTGAAAGAAATGAGTGGCGATGGCAGATTAGCAGCTCAAATGAATCAGCCTTCCTTCTTTTTTTTTTTTAGATATATTTGGCATTTTGTTGTACATTTATCTTTTTCTTTTTTTTTTTAAATCAATTTAATCTTTTATCTTTTTAAAAATAGGTAAATAGGCTTACATGCAGTTTTACTTTTACCCCTCATATTTTGAATGAAACAGAATTTTATCCCTTTATTTCAAAACTTGGAATTTTATCCTCTAGTTTAATGTTTTTCAGAATTTTTTCTCTTCCTATTTTAAAACTCAGAATTTCACCCCCCTAATTTAGGATTTGGCTGATGTTTTAGTGGTGGGGTGGCTTAAATTATATTAAACAAGTATCCATCTATTTAAATTGATTTTTTTAATACCAAAAATATATAACATAATTAAAAAAAACAGAAAAATGCTGGAAAAACCTGAAAAAATTACTAGAAAAATGAAGAAAAAAACAGAAAATATAAATTCAGTAAAACTGCATTTAATCCTTAAAAATATGATGTTTTAGTCATTATTTTCATTTGCTATGGTTTGTCAATAAGACTAAAACATCACTTTAAAAAAAAAAAAAGATCAAAACAAATTTTTAGTAAATGATAAAGATGAAAAATATATGTAAACCTTATTTTTTGGACTGGTGATCGTAATATTCCATTTTTAAGAAAGAAAAAGAAAAAAAGAAAATCTAGCATACCTATCATTATCTCCCTACTTTTATAATTTGATTAAGGAACTAATTTAAAAAAGTGACACCAAGAAATTTATTGGGTTGGTATAGTAGTGTTAGCTTGAAACCTTAAAACGTGCTCGTCTCAAAGTTTTATGTTCTATTCTTCTCGGTACCAATTTAGGTAGGTTAGTTTAACTTCTTTTAAGATAAAAAAATGACATCAAGATGCGATTTGAATAAATATACGCATAATTTTTTTTATAATGTTGGTATATAGTCATACAAATATAATCCTTTGTATAGCGAGTTGAAAATACATTAGAAAATCATCTACTTTTGCCAAATAACACAAAAAACGTGATAGGTCAATATGTTGATTCTTACTTAAAAAATTGGGGTCGGATAAGATAATTGGATCTTAACTACAACGGTTGACGACATAGTTTTAAAACCCAGACCGGACCGGGCGGTCCGACCGGTCGAACCGTGAATCGGGAACATCACCGGTTCGGTCTGTTTATTAGATCGGACATGCAATTGAACCGGTCAAAACCGGCACGACTCGTTGAAAACCGGTAAAAATCGGTTACTCGGCCGGTTTGATGAACCGGACCGGGTCCATAAAAAAATCAGAAAAACTGGAGAAAAAAAAACCATAGATCAGAACGATGGGCAATACAAAATCAGAAAAACTGGAAGAGAACAAAATAATAGAGAGATCGACGACGAAAGGGAAGAAGATAAAGATGGCATGAACAGATTGAAACTAATCAACTTGTTTTAGATCTGATATGTACTTTCTAATTTGATATCTACTTGTTTGGATGAGTGTAGATTTTGATTTAGAGAGAATAGAAGATGAGTGTAAGGGAGGAGCGGCTGCAAGCCTGCAACATAGAAAAGTAGGGTTATGTTTTCAACTTCATCTTTATTTGACATTTAAGGGTCCCATTTAAGACCTAGCAAATTTTTATCTCCCTTTCTTTCTTTAATTTAACCGTAAAAGTAAACATATGGGAACTATGTTTGTACAATTACTGTTACTGACCTTTTCAATTTTGTCTAAAGACTTTATTTTTTAAATATTACTTATATTGTACACCTTTCTTCAAAATAATTTTATACACCTATATCTTTTACATACTTATGTTATTTTATAATGAGATTGTAAAATTATGTTAATTTGTCAACAAAAAAAAAATTACATTTGTAGAGACATGTTAAGAACATCATAATGATTTCTTTTATAAAAAATTATAATTTTTTAACATGTAATGAATTAAATATAATTTTTTTAAATGCAAAAAATTCAAGATAAAACTAACGAAAATTTGAACCTAAAAATAAAATTTTGAGCTAACTTATTGCAGATGAACGTTTTATAAAGTTTTAAACAAGTATTTAAAAAATCAATAAATTTTTTTAAATTTTAAGGATAATTAAACAAATTTTAATTTAACAGGGACTAAAACTACGTGCTGGAAAATTTTATAGGGACCAAAATCTGTCAAATTTTTTTATGAGGACTAAAAACGAAATTCTGTAGATTTATAGGGACTAAAAACTTAATTAACCCTTTTTTTTAATGACCGAGTCATCCGGTTTAATCCGATTCTATCATGCGGTTCAACCAGTGACCCAATGATTCAACCAATGACTCAGTGACCCAGTAACCTCACCGAATCGATGACCGGTCCGAGTTTTAAAACTATGGTTGACTATGCTTAAACAAAACAAATGATGTTGTGATTAGATACCTATGTAACATGATGAGAGGTATTGTTGATTGTGAAATTAAGCTTGAAAATGATAAAGACTCAATTTCTAAAGATAAGTATTGAAATAAATCTTCAACATCGAAAAAGGAAACAATAAATGAGATTTTTACTGATTGCTTTTGAGACTTTACTTTTATTAGCTTGCTAATTATAACTATAGAGACCTACTAATTACTTTTTTATTTTTGAGACTTCCTAACTATTTTATTTTTTATATTGTTAATTGAAAATAGCATAGCGAAAACCTAAAACCAATCTTAAATCACACGACCGAACTATATTCTTTTCATCCTCCTCTTACTCAAAGCACCATTACCATCTCTCTTACCACCACGACTTCCTTTAGAAGCAACGTCAACATTCATAAAAGCAGCATGGCCACCATCAATAAGAATAGGAGAAGGATGAAAAAAAATGGTTATGTCATGGGGTATACGTTCGGTTTTAAATTTATTCTATGCTATAAAAGTAATAAAGTAAAATTAATTAGTAGGTTTTTGCCGATAATAATTAGCAAGTTTATAAAAATAATTAGGAAGTCTCAAAAGTAATTGCCTAGTCTCTTTCTTGTTTTCATTCTTAATGCTAAATCTTGATTTCAAACTTTTATCTTAAAAATGGAGTCGTTATCACAATTAAGTTTGAGACATGCGTACAACAACGCATGTGAACAAAATTCAATTGTACCAATATCTCATATGTTCTTTATTTCCTATTTGATTTAATTAGCATTGTCAACATATTGATCTATCTTGTCTCCCGTGTGACCGTGATGTGGAAAATTTTGATGATTTTTTAATGTATCTTCAACTCACTGTTAACAAAATGATCAGTCAAATTTTGATGATTTTCCAATGTATCTTCAAGGATTTTTTCAATTTCTATCGTGACGGGATATATATTCCTGTACTGGATACTGACTGTTGAAACAAAACCCTAAACAGGATTTACTCACATTCTGTGACATTCTTTTATAACTGATTGTTTGAGAAGCTTAACCTTTATCTATGAAATGGTCCAGTGATATACATAAACCAGAAGTTATTGAGATGGACAATAACATATTTAATTGAGTAATATGAAAAATTGATGACATAGTCTGTCATGGTATTTAACAGCCTTTAGGAAATAGTAAATCAAAGTTAAAAGGAGTTTAAGAATAAAATCGCTAGAAGTATCCAAAATTAACATAAAATCGTCATTATCTATACAAGTATGGTTTATAAAAATCACATTCAAACAAAATAAGATACTCCCTCCGTTGCTTTTTAAGTGTCTTTTTAGAAAATTAACACCAAAATAGCAAAATGTATTTTTGCACATTTTCTTCCTATTATACCCTCATTTTAATCCACCAATAAATTCCTATTTTTTTGCACACACTTTATATTTTCAATAAATTTAACATGTTATCTCTCTCGTAACAAACAATTGTTAATTATTATCTTTTTCCCCAACAAATTCCTATTTTTTTTCTTCGTGTACCTCTCATAACAAACAATTGTCAATTTTTTTAAATATGTGCATATTTTTTAATTATTTTAAGTCAATATAAAAATTATTCCAACTTCACATTAATCAAAAGTTAAGAAAAATTAACTTTCTCCCAACTCCTTTAATTAAAGTTAAGACTTCAACTATGACTTCAACCAATGCTAGAGTCACACTTGAAATTTTTAACAATTGTTACTCATCTTATTTATAGAATTTTTACTCTTCGTGAATGAAACCATTGTTTAGAACAAAATTTTGTTTAAATATCAAGATAACAAGAACAAACTTTATTTAAAAAAACAAAGTATTTTTTTTTAAAAAAAAACTAACTTTAGTTTTCCAAATATATAGCATTAATTAGTTTTATTGAAAAATATTAAAGTAATTGACAAAGGGTATGGTTGACAAATCGTACCTTTAAAATACCAAAAAGACAGTTAAATAGGAACGAAAAATTCACCATAAAAAGACACTTAAAAAAGAACGGAGGGAGTACACGACTCTATCACTTTTTCAGGGATTTGTATCACTTGAAAACCACTCTATAATAAGATACATAATAACATCACTTTGTAAGTATCCAAACAAAATAACATGGAACCCAAAGTCATATTATGGTTTATAATAAGATACTAATATGGTTTATAAAATCAAAACTTTTCCCAATTGGGTCACCAGAAACTTGCACAATAACTTCGAGAGACTAAGTTTGATTATGATAACTTAAGTACTAAAACCATTCAACTAAGTTTGGTTTAGCTAAGCAAACAAACCAATTCGACACAAACTATGCCAAAAAAACACAAACTAAATGAGCTTTTTTTCCTATGCATTCACCATCACTTATAGACAAATAAATGGAAAAGCCTCTTCAAAAAAAATAAATGGAAAAGATTAAATGCAAAAACAGATAAATATGGAACAGTTCACATAGTAGAAAAGTGAAGAAACCAAGATACCATATGCAAAAACAAAGTAGGTTAAAGTAGGCTAAAATCACTACAGATAAATAATGGGCGTCCACTTTGTTCTGAAGATACTCATATTTATACTAAAAAAATAGGTTAAAGTACGAGGAAGAGGCCAAAAGATGCAGAGGGTTAGTGGTTTGCGTGTCTCAGAGGTGCAAGCTCCGTGTGATGTTAGAACTCAAAATAGAAAAAGGAAATAACAAATTGAAAAAGAGAGCTTTGAAGGAACCTCAAGAGGAAAGGTCTGTTGAATTTGTTTTACCACTTTAGTTTCTTCCCTTGTAGTAAGACATCTTTGCTAGAACTTAGAACTTCATTTTGTATTTTTTATACGTACTTTTGTTGTTTTTATTTTCAAAATTCAAAAAATTCAAATTATAACACTATTTTTATTTTGATTCTAAATTATAACACTATTTTTAATTTGATTTTAATATTGTGATTTTGAACATAGGATCCCAAATCTTATTATTGGACTTATGTTGAAGTGTATGTTTGGTTTTGTGTATGTGACATTTCATTGATACTTGGATAATTAAAGATACCAAAATTCAAAACTTTGCACATTGACGGTTCAATTTGAGTAATCACAAACTTGACTATAAATAGTTCAAGATTTAACTAATTCGCATAGATAGGCTCAATTGAAAATTCACATAGTTAACAATTCATAATGCTTCCGGTACAAACTTTCTTGACTAAAAAATAGTTCAAGAACCTTTAAGGAATTAAATAAATACATAAATTTAAATTCGACAGTAGGCGAATTAACATTCTAAAATAAATATCATTAATAGGGGATAACTCATCAAATCTTTAATCCAATAACTTCAACCTAAAACATGCTTGATATAATTAATTCTAGAGGCGAAATCAATTCTACTCCATAGCAACAAAACATGTCATTATCAATTTTTCATTTTTAAAATCAATTTTTGTCAATCGAAAATCTAGAAGTGAAATCAAACATACTCTGAAATTTTTTAGCTGTCACCATTTTCCATCTTTTCATTTTTTACATAAACCTTGGTGCTTTTGGAGCATTATTTTTTTCTTTCTGAATTCCATCTTTTCATTTTTACATAATCCTTGGAGCTTTTGGAGCATAATTTCTTTTTCTTTCTGAATGATCATTAAATATTTATAATGTTAGAGATATGTATAAAAACCATTCACGAGTCTCCCTCTTAAAGTTTAGTGTTCATCTTTGATATTGTATTAGAGCTTCTATGACCAAGTACTTGTAAATTTGATCATTACCATCCCTGTTTTGTAGGTGAACAACAAAGGAGCAAACGGCAAAAACAAACAGGATTAGGATCTAATCTAATATTTCACCGTGCAACACGGGTCAACATATATTTAACATCTTATTCATACATTGAGGGTTACATGATAGCCTGAATATAATTTTTACATGTAAATATAAACAAAAAATTTGTATTGATCTTCATTTGAATTTATCAAAGTTAATGAAAAGAAGTATAAAGAAAAGAGGAAGAATGGGATGCAACAAAGTGGTGAAAGCTCATACTGTTTTAGCACTTGTATGAAGTTGGACTAAGGAAGCATAAAATCCATCCTTAATGTTAATAAGTGTTTCATGTCTTCCTTTTTCTACTATAACTCCATTCTTGACAACAGCAATAACATCTGCATTTTTAATTGTAGATAAACGATGTGCCACAACCACAGTGGTCCTATTTACCATGACTTTGTCTAATGCATCTTGAACAACTCTCTCTGACTCAGCATCTAATGCACTTGTTGCTTCATCAAGTAGCAAAATCTTTGGACTTTTGATTATTGCACGTGCAATGGCTACCCTTTGTTTCTGCCCACCTGATAATTGAGTTCCTCTCTCTCCCACTATTGTATCATAACCCTGTTAAGTCAAGACATTCCACCCAAAATGACACAATGTTAACAAGACATAATACAACTAATAAAATTATACAATCGTCAATTTACTCCATAAAATTGTAGACGGGATAGTTTAACGAATTTATAAAATTATCTTTAAAATTGAAAATCTTCAATCGCGACCAAAAGAACTAATGTTATCAACAATTTCCATTTTCAAATATTATTTTGAAATTTCACTAATTTTATGGATCATGAGTCACAATTTCAGAGATAAAATTGATAATTCCCTCAAAGACACAAAAATGGTTGGTATTGGTAGTATTTTTGTACCTGTTGTAAGCCACTAATGAACCCATGGGCATTGGCCAACTCAGCTGCAGATATGATTTCTGCCTCAGATGCATTGCCACCTTTTCCATATGCAATATTAGCGCGGATAGTGTCATTGAATAATACTGGTTCTTGGCTTACAAGACCCATCTGCTGCCTTAAACACTTGAGCTGCAACTCGCGAATTTCTATCCCATCAAGTGTGATTTCACCCGAATCAGGATCATAAAATCTTTGCAACAAGGCAATCACCGTGGATTTACCACTTCCACTTTCACCAACAAGTGCCATAGTCTTTAACAAAACAATTTTGACAGTGACCATTAGTTGTTTGCTTCATACACGCAACAATCAACATACTCACATTTCACTGCTTTTAGAAATGAAACTCTGAAAAAAATTACCTTCCCAGAATGGATGGTCAAGCTGAGGTCTCTGAAAATCTGAATGTTAGGCCTAGATGGATACTTGAAGCTAACATGGCGGAGTTCGAGTTCCCCCTTAACCCTATCTAGAGTGGTACCGGACTCATCACTTGGATCTATCTTTGACTTCTTATCAATTATTTCAAATATGGAAGCAGTAGCTGACTTTGCTTTGCTGGAGTCAGGAGCAAAGGAACTTGACTGGGAAATACCAACAGCCGCCATAGTTAATGCAAGGAAAACCTACAAAACATGTAAATAATATACATTTTAAAGAGGGTTGATTTGATCATAATGTAATAATATTCTTGCACCTTTTCCGTACAAAAGTTGATCATGATGAATGTTACTACTAGGAAAGATTTAGTACCTGGAAAACATGTGAAAATGTCGTATCCCCAGCTTTCACAAGTCTAGCTCCTGCATAGAAACTGGTTGCATAGCCACTAAACAATAAGAAAAATGAAACACCGAATCCTGTTCCACTGATTATCCCTTGCCTTATCCCTGTTTTCATGGAACCTTCACATTTTTTCCTATATAGTTCCATAACCTTATCTTCAGAACAGAAAGAAGCCACCGTTCTTATGCTTCCAACTGCATCATTAGCAACCTGGCTGGCCTCCTCGTACATCATCTGTCGCAATTCAATTCCCATGTTTACTTCGATAATTTTTCTCATAATAATCTAAAAATGTAGTTTCTAATTACCTATAATGTAATAAAATAACTCACCTTTGCATCTGCGCTGAATCCCTTCAAGAATTTCATATGAATGTATCCATTTAATCCAACCAGTGGAATCAAGACAAGAATAATCAATGCCAGCTGCCAGCTTGCATCAAAAGCAATAAACAAACCAGCCAATGCAGTTGCAAAATTCTGAACCAACAGTCCCAGTGCATCACCAATAAGGGAACGCACGGAAGCAGCATCTACTGAGAATCTTGCACCAACTGCTCCACTTGAGTTTTCATGCTCATCAAACCAACCAACCTCCATGTTCACCACCTTCTCAAAACATATTAGTCTGATACGTTGGATTAATTTGCATCCCGCCACAGAGAAAAAGTAAGCCTGTGCTGGTATCAGCAGCAATGATGCAAGACCAAGGAGCATAAGCATTACTGCCCAAAACTTGGAGTCCTTTTTCATCTCATCAAATGGTTCATAAAATGTTTTGATAACACTAGACATCAAAACCCCAAATATTGGAAATATGACACCGTTTCCTATGGCAGCTAAGCATCCAATAATAAGAACTGGTGTCTCAGGCTTGTTGAAGGAAGCAAGGCGGCTTAGCGGAACCTGTAGTCCTTTTTCTTTGGTGCAAAAACTTTCGAGTTCAGGATAGGCAACGTTAACTCTTGTAGGCAAATCGAACGAAACTGAAAATGAATGGCCACTACTATTCCCTATAGATGATCCCGTACTAATAGATCTTTGAAGTGACATCCTTTGACTCGACTGTCTAAAGGATTCTGCAGAAAGTTCACTTTTCCTGTGATGGTCTGTAGTTTCTTCTGATTCCCTATTTACTTCTTGTAAGCGTGTAAGTTGTGAATATGCTCCTTCAAGATCCATGAGTAATTCAAAGTGTGTTCCTGATTGATGAGCAAATAAGTTTAGTAAATTGCACTCAATTTTTATTTTTCAATAAAACATTCCAAAAACTGTTTCCTAAATTTACAAAAATTTGTTTGAATAGTAACAAGTGGGTATTTTTGTCCAAATGAAAAGGTGCACACTTGCTAACTTGGACCTTAAAATTTTTAGGTTGGTCTAAGTTAGCAACCCCCTATATATATTTTGATGAAGATTTTGATAACTTGAAAAATCTCTATGCATGAATTGAATATTTTGATGAATCAATCAATGAAAAAAAGACACGCTTTCATTAAACTTGTGTGGTACCTTTCTCAACCACTTTCCCTCTATGGATTACAGCAATCATGTCAGCATTCCTAATTGTGCTCAAGCGATGAGCAACAACAATCGTCGTTCTGTTGACCATGATTCTATCTAGAGCATCTTGCACCGCCCTTTCAGATTTTGCATCAAGTGCACTTGTAGCTTCATCAAGAAGTAGAATTCTTGGATTCTTCAGGATTGCTCTTGCAAGCGCAATGCACTGCTTCTGCCCACCAGACAGCTGAGTTCCATGGTCACCAACCATTGTGTCCAATCCCTAGAGTCAAAAGTTAAACAATCTCATGGTCATTAAACAAGCTCCAAGGTTAGGAATCCAGAAATATATTGACTTTGAAATTGCAGTGGTAAACTACTCTTATTAGAGGTAAAGTTAGTTAGGTTAGTTATCCTCGATATCTTCTTCATTTTCATATGGACTCATGTACAAATAGACTCTTGTATTCATTATCGATCAAATATTTGATCAAGTTATCAAAGCCTGTTTAGAACATAGAACCTGTGGCAGTTTGTCAATGAATTTGGCAGCATTTGCTAGTTCAGATGCAGATCTTATCTCTTCAATTGTTGCTTCTTCCTTTCCATACGCAATGTTATCCTTGATGCTGGATGCAAACAACACTGGCTCCTGGCTGACAAGACCAATTTTTCCTCTGATCCACCTGAGCTGAAATTCTTTCATGTTAATTCCATCAATAAGAACTTCACCTGCCTGTGGATCATAGAATCTTTCTACCAAACTAATAACTGTGGACTTTCCACTTCCACTTTGTCCAACCAATGCCACGGTTGTTCCACTTGATATGTGAAGAGAGAATCCGTTGAATATCAGCTCCTCAGGTCTTGTGGGATAACTGAAATGAACTTCCTTCAACTCTATTTCACCTTGAATATCCTCTAATATCTTTCCATTCGGATCATAAGCATCTATCTCTGGCTTCCTCTTAATTGTTTCAAACATTTTGTAAGCCGCCGCTTGACCCGCTGCAAAAGCACTCATACTTGGTGATGCCTGGCCAAGAGACCTAAAATACATATCCATGTGACCAAAAAATCATCTAAATAAGGAACTTTAAAGTGCATAAAAGTGAAGGTACTTACATGGAAGAAGTTAACACGGCGGTTATCACATTAATCACAGTGCCCCCATCATATCCTTTTTCAATTATCATCTTTGCACCAAACCATACAGCCAAGGCATAGCCACAGAATGAAAAAAACATAAATATGCCAAACCCCACTCCAGCTAGAGAACCTTCATAAATTCCTAATATGTAAGCATCTATAAGAAATTTGTTATAACTAGATATTGCTTGCTTTTCGCCAGTAAAAGACGCAACCTAAAAATTTACACATGGCAAGAAGTTAGAATACATGTTATCATAGGCATGACACTGCAACACATAAGCAGCAAAGAAAAAACGCATTCAACTGAGAAGTTGTAGAATTTCAGATTTATTCTAAACAACATACGGTTCTTATTGAGCCAATTGTCTGTTCAACAACATGTGCAGCTTTAGCATAAGCAGTTTGACATTTAGAAGCCATCCTGCCTATGATAACAACCATGACAGCAACTGACACAACAATAATTGGAAGAGTTGACATCATTACAACAGTAAGAAGCCACCCTCTGACAAATGCTATCACAAAACCCCCAATGAATGTTGTTATTAGATTCAGAAATTTCCCAACCTATTTTTTCAAATACAAAAAGAAACGTTCAGTAAATTGAATTCAAAGTCACTGTTTACACCCACAAAAAATTAAAGTTGTTAGCCGTCAAGGACCTACAAGTAGGCCTGGTCATGAGCATCGAAAAGGAAAACAATAAATTAGACTTATTAATTACTTTTGAGACTTCCGAATTACTTTTATTACCTTGCTAATTTTTTTTTTGTTGAAAACTCGGTATCCGACCTAAGACCGACTAATCCGAGGGGACCAATCCCATCGCCCACTTGCGGGGGCCCCGTTCTAAGCCAGAGCAAAGCTCTGTATGGACTTGCCCACCGAAATTGGCACCAGAGGGAATCGAACCTGAGACCTTGAGAGGAGCACACTCCAAGATCCCAAGCCTACTAATTATGACTAGCAGAAACCTACTAATTACTTGAGAGACTTCCTAATTACTTTAATTTAGCTTTCTAATTATAACTGGCATAGTAAAAACCTTAAACCGAACTTAAACCCCATGACCCAACCATTCTTTTCATCCTCCTCCTCTAAGCACCAGCACCATATCCGGTGGCTCCCTTGCTGCCACAACCTCCTCCACAAGCAGCGCCGGCATTCAGAGAAGCAGCACAGCCAACATCAGTAGCATCAACAGAGACGGTCAACAGTAACGCCTGTATTCACAGAAGCAGTACAGCCGGAAGGAACACGACCGGATGAGATAACAGGCAAACTGTGCCATGAATAAGCGGAACCAATAACGCCAGAACCGCCAAAAGATTTCCTGTCCCGGTACCGTGGCGCCAGATGTAGATGACTTTCTATTTCACCTCTGTGTGATCAGTCTCAACCTTTGCTTTCTTAAGTTATACTTCTGCCAGCGCTTTCTTAAGAAACCGAAGGTTGAGATTTATCGCATAAAGGTGGAATGGAAAGTTATCCTACCTTTTGGTGAAGGTACATCTAGGCACCACGATACCGGTGCAGGAAGCTTTTTAGCCGGTTCTTGCTTTATTGGTTTTGCTCCATCAAATTCAACATCATTTTCATCATCAAGTTCAACATCAGCTGCATGCAATGTAGTGGGATTTGTATCCTCCGGCAATGTAAAGTCTAAGATATCATCTGACATCTAATTGATAAAAAAAAAAAATCAATTGACTAGTTAGAACTAAAATTAAACCGAAGATATTCAGTTCAGACAGTAATTCTCTGCTGAAAATGAAGATATTCAGTTTAGACAGTAATTCTCTATTGAAAATGATGCATTAATGCAAATAGCTACTTCTTAAAATCTACCTACACATGAACAAGAACCTGTACTAAATACTAATCAGGCTTAATAGCAGTTTTCGCCCCCTAACTTTCACAAAGTTGCAATTTTGGCTCCCTAAGAAAAAAAACTACACAACCGCCCCCTAAGTTTTGCAACTGTAGCAGTTTTGGCCTCCCAAGGCCAAAAAAAATAACATGTGGCACCTCACTTAGGGTGCCACGTCAGCGTAGACCGAGTCAAAATTGGCCTTGGAGCCCAAAACTGCCACAAGGTGCAAAACTTAGGGGGCGGTTTTGTAGTTTTTTTTCTTAGGGGGCCAAAATCGCAATTTGAGAAAGTTAGGGGGCTAAAACTGCTATTAAGCCTACTAATTATTGAAACAAAAGCCAAAACATATTCACTGATTGTTAGAGAAGCTTAACCTTTATATATGAAATGATCAACAATAGAAATAATTGAGTAATATGAAAAAAATTGATAACATGGTCTGTCATGGTATTAAACAGCCTTTAAGAAATGCTAAATAAAAGTTATAAAGAGTCTAAGAATAAAATCACTACTAGAATCCAAAATAACATAAAATCATCATTATCTCTACAAGTATGGTTTATAAAATCACAGTCAAACAAATAAGATACATGGCTCTATCACTTTTCCAGGGATTTGTATCACATTCAAGTAAGTATGGTTTATGCGTTTAGCTAAGCAAACAAACCAATTCAACACAAAACTATGCAAAAACACAAACTAAATGAGCTTCTTTTCCTATGCATTCACCATCACTTATAGACAAATATATGGAAAAGATTAAATGCAAAAACGGATAGATATATTTTAAGGAGAAACCTAGATAGCATATGCAAAAACAGGAAGTAATAATTAAGAAACCCAGTAACTAGAAATTGTACCTTAGGGTTCGAATTGCTGAGTTAAAGGCGAGACACGTTCTCACACAATCATACAAGCTGGCCGATACACTTGCAGTTGGATCGGAATTGTAGTCGGGGAAAGGTCTGGCTTGCAAGAGTTGGACTTTTAACATTTTTGTAAGAGCAGAATTGTTAATTTTTGTGATTTCCTTGTTTTGCAGGACTCTGTTTTTGTGCGAAGTTTTTTTATTTTCATTTTTATTGTGCTTTTTATAGTTTTAAAACTCGGTTCGGTGATCGACTCGGTAAGGGTATTGAGTTAGTGGTTAATGGTCGAACCATAGAATCAATGGTTGAACCACATGACTGAATCAGATTAAATCGGATTGAACCGATGACTCAGACACTTAAAAACTAAAAAGCTGACATGTAATATGTGTATTAATATTTGTATAGCTATATATTTTTTTTAAAGAGTATAGCTATATTTTGTTGACATGAAATAGATTTTATTTTGCATATCTATTAATATGTAGATTTTCTTAAAAAATATGATATGTATATTTTGTTTTCTTTAAACATTTTGCTATTTCCCTTATAAAAAAAAAAACATTTTGCTATTTAATGTGATGGGAACACACATTTTTATTTGATGATATGATTATCATATATTAATATCTAGAAGCGAACTTTAACAAAACGGAATGCTTGCTACGATTGTAATAGGTTGAGGGAGACTAGCAAAGGTTGAGTGTTTGATCCTCACGCCTGCCACTTTTATAATAAAATTCGTTTAATAAAATATTAGTTTATTATAAAACCGGTCTGAGTTTTAAAACTATGGCGGTATTTATTTGATTTAAGTTGAAAGATTATTTTTGTATGTATAACTTCAATCAAATATAGTATTTCGGAGACTTAACATGAATGTAATATAGTCATATTTGTAGGTATACGTACTCTGGCGTTTTATGTTGTTAACATAAATGTTGTAGTTTGTTCGATTCATCTTTTTTGTGTCTAGCGACGGACGGAGTTCTTTCCTTGGCATATGACAACCTACAAAAATGTTGGTTATTACTTTCATTTTTATCTTTTAAGTTATTGCTTGGCATGTTTCTCCTCCTATGTGTCTATTTAATTGTTTTGTTTTGTCGATTCCCTTTGCAATGTTTAAGCATGATATTTGAACAATTGACTTGTTTCGAGTATGTTTGATCATGTAGGACTGGAAGCAATTAAAAGGCAAGTCACAAGTACGCATCAAAGTGGATGAATACATGATATTTTAGAGTTTATTTAAGGATTAGTGCGGAAATTTCATGTAAGCACAACATGACCCATGCACAATATTTTGATCATATATCGAGTTATAAATGTCCAAATGGAGTTCAACCAAATGCAAATGAAATCTAACATCCATATCTACAACTTTCATGAAAACACATATACTCAGTTCAGAACATCAAGGGATGAAAAGACATATCTTGGGGGTTAGGCACTATAACAACAATCTTCAAGCGCTAGCTCCCTGTAACTTGGCGCTAGGTGCCGTAGAAACAACACACCACCCCGTGTCAGGTCTAATACACTATAAATACGTTTTTTAAACATGTTGAAGACATCTTTGAATCAATTTTCAGTTTAAAAACTTGTGTCCTAGTAGAGAAAACACAAATGAGGTTGTTCCCAACACCATTTTGAAGGAGATTTCTCAAGAACCGTCCATGGAATGTTCTTGTAATTTTTCTTTAACCTCTCTCTCTTGTTTATTTGTTATGAATAACTAAACCCTACATTGTTGGGGATGAGTAGAACTAGATGCATACTTTGGTTATGTGATTTAATCTTTGATTATTGATGAAACTGATTGAATTATTTTTCTTATCTCCATGCTTAATGCTTTTATTGATTGATCATCTATAAACCGATTTACGATTCATATTGTGAAACATAAGTTGAATTTATGAACGCTTTGAGATAAGAAATTCTTGCCTTTGTAGTCTAGGAATAGATGCAAACCCTTGAAACCATTGAGAATTTTTGTTCGTTCATGCTTGATTCTAATCTTAAATTCATTAAGGAACTAAAGGTTATTTTAGAATTAATGATTATATCACTAAGGAATTAGGGCAAGAGTAATTTAGAGAATTCAGTTGTAATACGATATAGAGATTCAACCGTCATAATCAAATCATCAACTCAAGTTAGAAATCTAGTGAAACTCATCGATAGAGGGATTCAACAGTCATAATCAAATTTTCTTAATTTTCATTTAATACCTTTTTGTTCGGTTAAGTTATACTAAATAATATTCGATAGTATAACGTGATCCTCGAGTTCGACACTTGGTCATACTATTTTAATTTTACTACTTGCACGATTTCATACACTTGCGAACATCGTTATCAACATGATTGTTTGAAGAAAAAAAAAATAATCACTATTGGGAGCTATTAACCGAATCACTCAACTAACTTTCTAATTCGACATTAGCCACCTTTTACTCCAAAGTTCTTATTTATAAATTTATATTGATTAGTAAATTAAATTCAAATAAACTTTTCACTCCAAAATCTTACCAATTTACACATTCAAACTAACCCACTTGGGTTGGCCTAGTGGTATTGGCTTGAAGTCTCAGGTTCGATTCTCTCTAGTGTCAATTTAGGTGGGCTAATTTAGCTTCTTCAAAAAAAAATTACACATTCAAACTCTAAATTTTCATAGATTCAAAGTAACCATTTACTCCAAAATCATATTTTACATTCAACACTAAATTTTCATACCTTCTCACCCATGGCATCTTGAATTAAAACAGTATCACCAGACATTCTCCCTACAACTTCTCCTGTGTTTGTTTCTTTATCAAAGAAAGTAACATCTTGTCTTAATATTGTTTTCAAATACAATCCTCTTATTCTTGCAGCTTGTCTTTCTCCTGTAACCATCCAACAACTCACCTCTGAAAATACAAAAACAATTCTCACAAGTTTAGTGTCCTTTCTTCATGTCTAAGAAAATTCATCATTTTAATTAGTACAATATATTATACTTACGAAGAAATGCTGCCACCCCAGATCCTATTGCCAAGTATACAAATTTCAAAGATACCTGTAATCAATTTTATCATCATGTAGCATGCTATTAGTAACTCTAAACAAGGATTTAAAAACATATTTACCAAATAAAGAAAACATTAACTGTATTATTTATAAGTTCTTGGTTCCATGCATGCATGCATGTTTTTATTTTACCTTGGACACTTGTTCTACAACGTCCTCTGTGTTACTTTGGTTACGACCAAAACTATCAATCATTTGACCGAACAATAATGTCGTAAGAGGTAAACCCAAACCGTTTCCAATAGCACCGATGGTTCCAACAATCATTAATAGAATGTCAATGGAATCTGCAAACGAAAACAACTTGTGAAATGGAACTGTCTTGGGTTTTTCTTTTTGTATGTCCCTTTTGCCAATTGGACTTGTTTCTGCAGAGTTCTTCTCTGACGTTGTTGCTTCATCATCATGGTTATTCCCTTTCTCAATCTCCACACCCATCTCAGATCAGTGTCTTGTCTTCTAAGCTCCAAGCCTCGAACTATGGAAAAAAATATCAATAGAAAACTTTCAAAAACTGATTGAATGCATTCTCATTCTCAACACATGCATGCCCAAGTGATTATCTAACAGTAAACCTTAAAATTCTTGTGGAATATTCACACAAAATCTACTCTGATACGGGTTACCATATCATAAACCAATTGGTACAGCTAGGAGCTTAGGAAGTTAGGAGGGGAAAGGGCTAAAATAAGTGTCTCATTGTACTGTTATCTTTTATCAATTAATCAATACCATTTCTTATGATTTTTTTCTCTCTCTCTATCAAGCTCTCTAATTTATTTAAAAATAAATAAATTAAAAAAAAGCTCTCAAGTTATTTTACCTATGAGATGAATCTTCATCTCTTTAATTGGATATGAAAAGAAAAACAAGGAAAAGAAGTGCCAACTTGGAGCGAGCCATTTAGGAGGATGGGACTTTTTTTATGATACAAAGGAGGATATGAAGTTAGTTAGGGAACAATAGCTATAAATAAGTATAAGTATTTCATATTCTTAATTGTTGATCCTTTATCAATTAACCAATATAAATTCTAATAAGTTTTTCTCTCTATCAAACTTATTTTACTTATGAGGTGGATCTTAATCTCTGATTATGCAATTTATAATATCAATTATTCTTTAGGGTAGATAGGAGATTTCACTAAAAAAACATATAAAAACTGAAATTCCTACGAAGAAGCAAAAGACGATTACAATAATACCACTTTTTTTACTTGAATTATAACTAAACAACCATCCATATTTGATGAGATAAGATAAAACGTGTATAAAATGTGTTTATCAGTGGGGCAATTCTTACCATGCAAACCGATTTTATAAATGTTCAGTTAAAATCAACCCAAATTTTGAAGACCTTCTGAGAATCTTGCGAATCAATTGGAAAAGTTACAAAGAACTACTTGTGGTCTGTCCAAAATGCAATGGTTATGATTTATAAGGAAAAAATAGTCATTGTAATTTTCAATGGAAGAGTAATACATTTGTGTGTATTAGTGGTTGATATACAGATGAAAGGATTTGTTGAAAGACAATGTACTTGTTAATATGGTTGTTTTTCAGCCAGTTGGCACTTTCAAGAGTGATCAAACACTTCAACTAAATATGAATGAAATAAGAAAAGAGCTGCATTTCTTTTTTCTTTTGTATAATGAAAATGCTGCATTTTTTTTTTATGAATAAAATGCTGCATTTCTTGAAAACTAGCATTTCAGAAGAAATTATTTTATAAACTTAGATAAACACTAGTGAGTAGTGACTTTGTACATGATGAATCCATTAATGATTAAAGAAAATACAGAATATATTTGAAATCAAATTAAACACGCATGGACATAATCATTAATATGAACAAACCATTTGTCAAAAAAAAATAAATTAATATGAACAAACCTGTCTGCTGAGACACTGAAAGAAGGGCACCAAACTAAGCTCTCAATTTGTGAGGAAGATTATTTCAAATTACAGAACGATAGGTAAGGAGGGATCATTGAGTGAGAGGTTGAAAAAAAAGGTTACCAAAATAAGCTCTCAATTTGCGAAGTTAATGAATATATATATATATATATATATATATATATATATATATATATATATATATATATATATGACTAAGTGGAGATGCTACGCTAATGCTGCATATAATATTACATTAACTTGGTTATCAATTATCGATACTTAAGGCGCAAACATCTTAACAAACTAAATGATTGAGTTCAAGTGGTTAATGAACTTCGGATGAATTGTTGATGAAAACCAAATTTAATTTTTTGTGGAAACAATTTTTAATTAAACTTTACTTATCTGCATACTAAACTCCGAATTACCAAGGGTTAAAAAAAAACGCAAGCATCTTCTTCTATGGTCGGAGAGTAGAGTATCTTTAATTGGGGGGTCATTTAGTTAACAAGGACCTCACCCTATTAAAGACCTCCATTGGAAGAAGAAAAAATAGATACATATTAGTTAACAAACAACTATATAAGAACTCTCTTATCAGCAACTAACGAGTCTCACGATAAAAAAAGTAATAAATTATAGTTGCCCAGGAGAAAGAGGAGAACAAGACAATGGGTAAAGATTATATTGGTATCGTTTCCATATAAATATCCTACTTAAAAAAAAAAGTTTCTTTTAAATGATTTTTTTTACAATTAAATTGGTTATGAGTTAGGCACATCCATATCTTAAAAGGTAAGTAGTAAATATGCTATCAATAACAGAAATTTGATAAACTAAAAGTATATTAACAAACTAAACTTTTAATACTAACTATCAAACTTCTTTAACATAAAATTACTAACTATCAAACTAAATTTTTCAACATATTATAGTTTCCACGTGAAATGAATTTTCGTCAAACAATTTTTTTATGACATTTACTTTTTTATGAGAATTTTTCGTCAAACAATTGCCAAATTTTATATGGACAACTAACCACAGCTTATTTAAAAAAAATAATAATAATAACAACTGCACTATCTTCCTTTTTATAATAGGGATAAATCTCATTTATACGTGCGTATCTTTTCTTTTCTCTTTTTTTTTGTTGCTGGATTTATACGTGTGTGTATTTTTTATTTTTTTAAGGAACATGTGTATCTGACTTATAAATTCAACTACAATTCCTTTAAAAAAAATAAAAATCAACTAGGGTGGAGTATGCATTGTGACACGTAAAAATGATAAAGAATGTTGTTTGTGTGGGAGGAGGAGTTGATGAGGTAGTGTATGGAGTGTTTATCTTCGGTTGTTTTGTAGGTTGATGTGGAGAACCGTTTGACTTAGAAATTACATTTCCAGAGAAAAATATTATTCTAGTCAATCTTTTTTTTTTTTTGGTAATATCTAGTCAATCTTTATGTTACATGGTTAAAAGAAGTCCCGTTAACAATAATATACTTTGTTTGACTATTGCTTTTTAAACGCATTCCAACAAGAGTGTTGCTAAATCTCGCGAGAGATTTGCTCGCGAACATTTTACGATAGAGTGTTTTTGTTATATTTCAATCCTTTCTTTTGAGCTTTTAGAATGGTTATATATCTTTCTTTGTTTCCTATACTGCAATTAAATAGATATAGGCAAAAACGGACCACGTATGCCTTAAAAAGAAGAAGCTGAGAGTTGTTGTGGTTGATACCAGTTTTGCATGCCATGCCAGCTGCCATGAAATCAGAATACCGAGCTGAAGTGGTTGTGGCCACATGGAATTAAGCTGAGAGTTAACTTTGGATATCAAACTCATCATTTAAGAGAGAAACTAAATTAATTAAACAGTACAAGTCGAAGCAATTTAATTTCGTGAAATGGTCGTGATTACTGATTACAGTGTCGCGAAATTAAGCATTTCTTATTTTAAAATAGAGGGAGTATTTTAATAAGTTCTTTGTGCTGGAAGAGCTTATTTAATTTGGTTTAATAATCAAAAAATTTCGTCAAACAATTGCCAAGTTTTATATTGACAACTACTGCACAGCTATCTTCCTCTCTTTTTTATAATCGAAATTAATCTCATTTATTCGTGCGTATCTTTTTTCTTTCTTTCTTTTGTTGCTGGATTTATACGTGTGCATCTTGCTTATCGATTCAACTACAATTATTCCTTCGAAAAAAAAATTAAAAATAAACTACCATTATTATTTTGAGGGGAACTACAATTATTTATTCACTTCATTCATCTTGTGTCATTTAAAGTTATATATACTTTTTTTAAAATTGTTGAGTGTATCAATTTTTATCATAGTTAGCATTGTATTAGGTGTGTTTACTTGAAATAAGAATGTATTACTAAAAATTAAATAACATTTCATTGATAAATTTAAGCTAACAGATAATATTTGAGAAATGAATATCTTTATGATTAAGATAAGATGAGTAAGTTTAATCACTTATTTTACTCTCGACCAAAAAATAAAATGCAACTAGACGGATTCTCTAAGACAGGCCTCCACGTTAACTCATGCCCTATTCCCCAGCATGGGTACAGCTTGTGCATCGTGAGAAAAATAGTTTAGGCAAATAACATGTATTCGTCATTTTCTCAAAAAAAAACATGTATCCGTCATTTCACCAACAATTTACCTCTCTACACTGTTTTTGCCACCGCATGGTTGTGTTTTCCACAAAATATACAAACATTCATACAAGAAAATTCCATTGCTCCTCAAATTATAGTTAGAAATGGATCTAAATTAGAAGGCATTAGTAAAGTAAAAGATGAAGAAAAGAAAACATAAACAAATCCAGCGAAGGAGAATCGGCAAAGAAGAAATGAGAAAGGGAATGAATGAGAAGATAACAAAGTTGAAAGCCCTGATATGATGCTTTACCCAGTCCAAAATCACACTTTTAGAATTACTGGCAAAAAATGAAGAAGAGAGGATTCAGACTAGAATCATAATCTTGTCTTGTCTTGATAGATAATGTTGAACTTGCATTGGGATGGAGAATGAAAAGATAGGAGAAAGATTCAAACTTAATGTGTGAGTCTTGCCTCTCAAGGCTCCCCCAATTCATAATGAATAAATAAACAGGAATTAATATTTTTTTCCGTTTACTATGTTAACTAAATAATGATTCCTTAAAAAAAAATGTTAACTAATTAATGATGGTAGTTTAGAGTTGAAGAATTTGAAATTCAAAATCTTTGTTAGGAAAATAAAACCACAAATTGAATATGAAACTGAAATGACATGTTGGAAAAACAAAACTGATGATTGAAATCAATGTATTAAATGCCAAAGAAAGAAACATGGATCGGCAGAGTTGAAAATTGGTGGGAGGGAAACTTGATTTTTCAATGTGCAATGCTGATTAGGATAAACACTAGGCATTAATTAAGGCTTGAACATTAGAGGGAAAATGTTAGGTTAAAAATTAGGGTTATAATAGTTTGACCAGACAAACTAAAAAAAAAAAAAAAAAAAATTTGTTTGATAGCATTGTTATGTGTGGTTTATGTGCAACTAATTTTGTTTTTTTTTTGAGAAAAGATTATGTGCAACTATATTAACCTCTTTAATAGAAAACTCCACCCGATAATTGTAATAATAGAAAGACAAAATTAAATGACACTTGAAAAGGGCATCCCCAACCTAAACTCAATGTTAAGATTGTTGACACCAAAATTAAAATCATCTACAATAGTCTTAGAATCAAGAGAAAAAATTACATCTTGGAAGCCTAATTCTTTAATCCACTCCAAAGCTTTTAGAAGAGCAATAGCTTCTCCTAGACGCACTTCCATGACAGATTGTAGCCAAGTTGTTTTATCCCCAACAAAAAGATCAAATTCGTCACGCAGATAAATTCTCATTCCAACACGAATATGGTACATAGAAAACGCAGCACCAATATTACATTTAAGATAGCCTGGTGGGAATGCATCCATCTACTCACAGCCCCCTGCAGCTGCTGCCCGCGGAAATTGCTACTGCTGAAACGTGTGTGCCACTCTTCCAACAAAAGCTTGACACGATAAATAACATCAGCCGGACGCTCAATCAGTTTCCCCCACACAGCAAGATTTTGACTAAGCCAAATACTCCAGCGAGAAACAACAAAAATTTGTTGTTTGTCTTGAGTTGGAACATGCAGAATTTTAAATATGACTTCTTTAAAAGTTTTACCTACAAGCAAAAGAGGTTCAATAGTTTGCCAACAATCAATGCTCCTCCATAATATGTGTTACAAAGTCTCAATTATTCTTACACCTAAGGAAATTGTCAATCAATTGGATATACTTTATTCACAAAGACAGACATGAGATGGAATACAATACAGTTTCTAGTAACTCCCCATGCTAAATTTACATTCTGCACTTTCTTTTGTGGGGTAAAACATTTCAAAATTGGAAATATGTTGTTAGTTTGTCGCAAATTAATATCTCAAAATAGGCATGCATTTCTATGAAAGAGACAATCTACATTATATCTACAATTTCTACATGTATTAAGAATGATTTTAATGTTTTTTTCATCACAAAAGCACGAAAGATTATAAATTGAATAAGAATGCAATGCAAGCAAAAGAGTATTCTTGAAAGAGAAAGTGTGGTTCATTGATTAAGGTTTGATGTTGTTTTGCAAATTAAATATCACTCTTGAAAGAATACCAAGTATGATGTATTGCAATAATACGATTTGGAACACCAATTTGGTAAAAACGTACGTAAATTACATTTACGACTACTACGACAATCAATAACTTTCTTTATGGTGTCTTTAATTATTTTCAACTTGTAAATTTCTCCTACATTCTCTCTTGTTGCCAAATTTTTTATGCTTAGGTATGAATAAGCAAAGTTGTCCCAAGCTTTAGAATTATTAATTATGTAGAAAACAGAACTAACACAGTTCCCACTCAAACCTGTCCTTAACTAAACTATAAGGTTCTTATGTATGGAAATTTGAGTGCATTTCTTGGATCACTTTTTATAGTCAAACTTAAACATATATATGGTCGTGATCCAGTCATATACATGTTAAGCATAACTCAAATTCCAGTCACTTTAAAAAGTTCTGTAAAAAAAGTGAGAGCTATCTATCATGCATATAATTAGGCTTTTTTTTTCTTTCAACAAAAAAAAACATTATTTTGGTTAGTTAATAAGCTTTGTTAAGGGTCAAACTGTGTATAACATCTAGTTAGTTTTTTTTATCTTAAGTTCAGTATTTAATCTTCATCTTAAACTCCTTGAAACCATCAAGTACAAGTGCATTATGCATGAGGGAAAAAAACTATGTTGTAATGCATCAACTTCACAACTTGCAAACATAGGCTTCCTTTATATTTTACTTCATAACCTTGTAAGGGCTATTAAGGAATCATAGTTTATCTTTGAATCTGTACTCTCTTGATTATTTATAAGTAGAACGATATCCTTCCAACAACTTATTTAGGTAGATCACATGTTTTGAATTAAGTTGTTGATTCAGGGTTGAACGATCTAAACTCTACTATTCTAGTTAAATTGTGTATTTAAAATTCTCTGATCGAGACCTTGATGTAAGGATCAAGCTTGGATTTTGTCACATTACTAACAAGCAACTCATGTCCAAATAAATGACTCTAAAATTTGATTAAATTATAAAATAGATATCGTATTTTACATTTTAACATCAAGAGATACCAATATAGTTAAGCGAAAGTATACTTACCCCAGATAAAAATTATATTTAGTATTTACCACTTCAAGAGTCAAAAGGCCTAGCTCTATACTATTACCATACGTTCAAACTAGTAAAATCCTTGCCATCTCACTTTTCTACTTCAATTCTATCTTATTAGTTAAATCTAAAATAATGTCGAGATTGAAGTATGGACCGTTCGGTCCAAATGTTACTATTTGCATTCGATCACAAAGTTTTGAGTGCACATAGTCGAAATCCATAAATAAAAAATTATGTGAGTGTAGATGAAATTAATTTGAGTTCCCTTTGCAACATGACATTGATTTACTCTTTTTGCAAATAATACTACAAGTATCTTCTAACATAACATCAACTGGAATAGAATAAAACGATGATTACAACAAACATTAACCAAATTCCAACATAGCAGTTGCTTTATTTCAACCATCAATATTACTTAAACAACAATACAAGAGATGACAAGGGTGGGGTTTCACCAATGTAAGTTAAACTTAGAAGACTCTAAAAATGTGTTTTACCATTGCACTGATACCAAACTCTCATGGTAAATATGGATCTCTGGTTCATAATTGCTAGGAACCCAAAGATAAAATGGTTGCGGCCCACACTTTCTTACGTTATGCAAGACAAGTTTGCAACACATAGTTTTCACCATAGCAATACCATTTTCTGAAATGAACAATGGGTCAACAAAGGAGGGTTTCATATTAGTAAGATTCCAATTCCGCATAGGATGGGGAACGATCATCAGTTTAGTCCATGACTCGGTAACTCCATACTCTTTCATCAACCACACAACTGATTGATCTCTGCTTTCAAAACACACACAAAGACAATTTTTCAAAACTTCTAGCACATTAGTGTATATGCATTCATCACCATCACATTGAGGCAGTAACACTTGCCTGTAATTTTCGTTCTCAAAATCAAAGGAAAGAATTGATCGTTCAAGATTAACAGGATTCTTTATAACTACCCAGTTCAAAGTGCCACTCACACATTTCCCTAATCGCCACATAGGAACACATGGGAAATTACATATTGTTTTCAAGGAATTTTCACCAAATGTATACATTTTGGTAACAGTTTCACCAACTTTTCTCCTATTTTGCATAACTACTAGCAACTTGTACTTGTCGTTGACTAGATCATAGCCAAAACCATAACATTTGAGAGACATTTTATCATCAAATGACTCAATGGTTGGAGATCTTTGAGATTTAAATTTGATAGAAGGGTTCCACAATATGACATTACATTGATTAATATCATAAAGACACAACAACCCATTGTACGAACCTAGAATACGATATTGGTTCATCATGATGGTGATAACAGGTGTAACAGGGGTGGATTGGTTTTTCAACAATGGTTCAGTAGGGTAAGATATGATTCTGATGCCTCTATCAGTGATGATATTTGAGAACAATTGTGGATACGGGTTTGAGCTTATTAGGTGGCTCTTTGTGAAGTAAGGACTAGAGATCAAGGCTTTCCATGATTTACATACACACTTGAATTGAACGAGGGATCTCACAGGAACCCGTGAGAGAATCTTTTCGATGAGTTCGTGTGGTAAAACGGGTGATGGGTTATTGGCCGTAATTGGGAGCATTGGTTGAGTGAAAACAATGTTGTTTTGACTGTGGTTGAGACGCATACTAGAGGGACATGTTTGTGAATGTTGTTTGATCTCAACATCATCCCCCATTGCAACACAACTCTTATGTATGATACTTGTTTGTTTACACTGGTATGTTTCGTTAGTTATTAATAGAGGCTATTATTTATAGAGAGACAGATGAGTAGCGCTAAATTTCAATAATAATATTATATTCAATTAAATAATATCATATTATATAGAAACTATTTTTTTTTTATATTTGACACAATATTACAGTCAACAGTCTTATCTTACAATAACATTAAATAATTTAATTTGGATAATATTTTATACATTTTGCTATGATTTTTACTATAGTATTATATATACTATATTACCATATTGATTTTTTTTTTGACAAGTAGATTACCATATTGATATAGTATTACATTTTGTTGTAAAAAAAATATAGTTTTATATTTAATTTAGATAAAATTCATTATTTATGTTCATATAGTCAACAATACTCCTTTAAAAAAAGTCAACAATATTATTTTATAAATTCTTTAAAAATGATATAGTATTATATTTTGCTGTCAAAAAATGATATAGTATTATATTTATTTAAATAATATTCATTATTTATGTACATAATAGTCAACAATATTATTTTATCCGGTCAAAATATAAGGTAAAAAAATTATTCTAGAACAATATTGGATAAGTACTCTTTCAGTCAAACATATAATGTTAAATTAGCTTATTAAAAAAATTAATTTTAAATTATCTAGCAAAAAATAGACATGTTTAATTTACATGTTTTATTATTATCGGTGAAGTGTTCGTCTATCTGCTCTTTTTATTACATTAATGTATATAATTTTTTTTAGAGGGTTAATGTGTATAAATTCACATAGTTAAGATTCATAATGCTTCTGGTACAAACTTTCTAGACTAAAAAATAGTTCAAGAACCTTTAGGCTATGTTTGGATGTCATAAAAGAAACGAAATGAAGTGGAATGGAATAGAAAGGAATAGAGAGGTACGGAGCGGAATGAAATAGACGTCCCATTAATTCTATTGTTTGGATATGTTATAATGTAAATTAATAAATTCTCATTTCATGGAATAAATTATAACTTTTTCGTTGTTTTTTTTTTAAAGCAAAGTAGTATTTAAATTAAAATAAACGGAAATACAAGATTGGGAGGGCATAAAATCCGGCCTAGTAAAACCACATGGTCAAACCTAATGGGTGATGTACAATTTAGCACACGAGTAGGAGAATCAACCCAAAAAAACCTTAAAGAGCTATTTAACAAAACCCAAAAAAAAAAAAAACCACCCTATCCAGGAGAATCAGGCAAACGGCAAATCCACGTATGAGCACGAAATCGAATTGCAAAAAAAAAAAAAAACGGAATGAGCGAGTGTTCAGAGCATTTAAACTGATGTTTGAATCCTCTGCAAACACAAAAATAATTCAAGTTCCATCAACTCTTTGCAAAACAACAAGTCATAAAAGCCCTTTCGAGCCAAACTTCCATAGACACGTGGATAAGAGTGACAAACGGTGGCTTGAACCACCGTCTTTGAGAACCAGATCCAGATTAAGGATCTAGATTTTAAACGAACCATAAATCAACACTAACGTGAACACAAGTAAACGTGTTTCAGAGTAAAATTATTAGATATGTGTTGAAACAAATCCAATTTCAAGCCACCCAACGAACTGATGATGTAGATTGTAACACCCCGTTTTCCCAACATAATTAAATATACGTAAAATCAGAGTTTTCATCGCAAAACGGAATGTTACACTACTTTTCAAAAATTCATAAATAGAAAATATACTATTTATTCAACAATATAAATTAATCTCGTAATATTTTGCAGCGGAAAATTCTTTTTTAAAATATAATCAACTTCAACAAAATCTTGGCACAAAGGCCCCAACATAAATAATCATTTCAATAATCCTCTTAATAATAAATAAATGCTCCAACAATATAGTTCCAAAATTGATACATAAAGGAATGAAAGAAACAAAACAACATTTTCCCCATCCCGTTACGTATCAGAGCCCTAAGACACTTGAGCCAACATCCTACTAGACTTCATTACCTGCACTTGCCCACAAGGCGGCAATTCCAACAGAATGGGTGAGAAACACATTCAATAATAATAATATATAATTCATCAAATCGATGAAACAACATCAAATTATACCACAAGTATCAACAAGTTCATATATGTATGTATACATATATATATATATATATATATATATATAGCAACAACAACGTTATCAACATCAACGACATTTAGCAAGATACAACAACAATAAACAATCAACAACAACAATATCAACAAATCATCACATATAACGAAAACATCTCAAACATTCACAAGTACATCATAACATCACAAATACTTCAACACGTCATAAATACATCAACAAGTCACAATTACACCATCACGAATACATCATCACTTTGCAAATTACATCATCACTTCACAATTACATCATCACTTCACAAACGACACGACACGACTATGCAACACTTAGACCTCATGCATGTGGTACCATCAGGGCATTAAGCCCCCATCGCTAAGGTCAAATAGGACCTGTCAGGCATTAAGCCCCCATCGCTAAAGTCATAGAGGACCTGTCAGGCATTAAGCCCCCATCGCTGACTATGCTATGCAACGACACGACTCAAATGCAACGACACAAGTAAAGACTCAACAATGCACATCTTTAGATGACTCGACAAATACCCATCTTTAAATAGCATCATCGTCAAATATCACATATTTAAATATGACATCTTTATATAGCACATATTTAAGTCACACATCTACAAACAACACATCTTGATATAACACATATTTAATTCACACATCTCCGGAAAGCACATATACATTAATCAACTAGATCCATATCAAACCAAAACATTCTTCAAAAATAAAGCAAGTTGATCAATAAAACATAAGCCAAATACTCATAAAACACTCCTACTAAATCCCTAATACTTAAGTTTGAAGTTGGGAAACCAACCATAAGTTTTGGACTAACTTGGGATTAGTTAAGCTAAGTTTTCTTAAAATTTTCTGAAAACCTACTTGGACTATTTTTATTATAACTCGAGATTTACAAAACATTTTCGAGTCAAACCAGTGCCATTAGAAAGCTAACTCAATTATCTACAACTTTCATGTTTACACCTAAGACCAATTATGTACCAATCAATACCAGTTTTCATTTCAAATTCGGACAAAGTTGTGCTGAAATTCATAAAAATTCACTGTGACCTACGTTCAGTAATTTGACCATAACTCAAGTCCTATAAATCATTTTGACGTCAGACCAACGACATTAGAAAGCTAACATTCATACCTACAACTTTCGTGTTTACACCGAAAGCTAGTTCGAAACAGAAACTGATGCAAAAGACGCAACAACATGAAACAGGGTATGCTGTCAAAGGTAGCTCTCGGGAAAACTCTATTTTTCACTCAAAAACCCAAATTTCATCTACCAAAATCCCAAATTTGATAGAGAACAATGTTTACAGGTTCTATATACAACATAACAATCAAAACAACACAGAAACATGTATTAAACAACACAATTCATCACATCATATCAATTATCATAAACTTTCTAAACCCTAAACCTAGAACACAATTTCATCAACAATCAAAATTATATATACATATTATTGAAGGAATCCCACCCTTACCTTAGATTATGATTCCTGAATTAAGCTGCGTTCTTCTCTCTTCTTCTAGCCTCTTCTCTTGGTTCTAGGTTTTTCTCCTCTTCTTCTCTCAAAAACTCACTTTCTCTCTTTTCTAAAGTTTGTACGTGAAAATACGTTTTCTGACTTTTTCTTACTATAAAACAAAACCTCTCACACTAATATCCTTTAACTCCCTTTAATTTCTAATTAATTATAATAACTCCCCTTTAACCAAATAAATACTATTTTCCTCCTAATTTTATTAAATAAATAAAGTAATCAAACAACATTTATTTAAATACACACACCACACCAAAAGGTCATATAATTCATATAAATCATATATATCAAATAAAAATACTCAAACATCAACTAAAAATAATTAAATAGAAATGGGGCGTTACATAGATGGAACACACCCTCGTTGTTGTGCGACGACAACATGACTGCCCTTGAAAAACCCATAACCCAGATACAGCTCAGAATTTGACATCAATCAGAACGGGAGCAAAGTGTAACATTCCAAATTACTTCTGGGATTGTTGATTGACCCACAAATCGATACAAGTCTTTTCAGCGCGTTTTGTCCTTACTCACACACTTTTTGGGAAACTTCCCAAAAGGTCACCCATCCCAAAATTGATCCAAGTCAGACACGCTTAACTATGGATTTCTTATGGTCTAGGCTTTAGAAAAGAAGATGTATCTTGTTGATATAAGACTTTCGTTCAAGATAATATGACGACCATTTACTACAAATGATATAAGGCTTCCTCTGCATAATATAGAATGTTAGGAGCCATTGTGAGTAAAAGCAACCACGAGTTTACAACGTGAATCACTCTCATATTAATGAACATTCTCCTTTGGTGGAAAAAAGAAAAGAAAAAAAAAGGGAGGATTAAAAAGTAATTATCATCTTAGAAAGTCTCATTCCATTGCAAACATCCCGAATTGGAAGGAATGAAAAATTGGAAGAGAGGATGGTATGAGATGGAATGCACTCCATCATGTTCCATTCCACTCCATTAATTTTCTTACAAATCTAAACAATTGAACATAACTCATTTTTTATACATCAATAATATAGCAAGTATAACATAAAGTTTTGACGAGATTACTCATTTTTTAGAAGGCGGAAAAATAAGAAATCAATTAAAATAACATTAATTATCATTTTACAATCTTTACTGAAAGAATTTGAACTTCATTGTTTTAGATCAAGCCAAATATCATGTTTGGCCCTTTTAGTTTGACAGAATTCACAAGTTAGTCCTTTAAGTTTCAAAAGTTTCAAATAAATCATTTAGTTTGACAGAATCCTTAAGTTAGTCCTTTAAGTTTCAAAAGTTTCAAATAGGTCATTTTAGTTGATAAACTATTTCACCGTTACCCCTGCCGTCAGTTAATAATTAATTGATGTTGATGTAGCCGTTAAGTTGTTGACTTTGATCAAAATGATGTCTTTTAAAAGCTCCAAGGTGTCAAAACATTACATTTAATTGTCACAAATATCATTCTAGCACTATAAATGTCGTTTAATAGTGCTAGAAAGGCATTTGTTGTTGTAAATAGCTGCCTTTCTAGCACAATAAACGATCATTTGTGACCATTAAACGTAGCATTTTGACACCCTAAAACTTTTAAAAGGCAGCATTTTGATCCAAGTCAACAACTTAACGGCTACATCAACATCAGTTAAACGGATACTAACAGCAGGGGTAATGGTGAAATAGTTTATCAACTAAAAGGACCTATTTGAAACTTTTGAAACTTAAAGGACTGACTTGGGAATTCTGTCAAACTAAAAGGACATATTTAAAACTTTCGAAACTTAAAGGACTAACTTGGGAATTATGTCAAACTAAAAGGACCAAAAATGATATTTGGCCTTTAGATTATATGTTTAAACTTTTACAACTTAGCTAACATCTCCAGAATGGGATTAATTTGTACGTAGTTGAAAAGATAATATAACAAAGGGATATTACTCACTTTAGTCCCTGAATAGGAAATGAATCGTCATTTTAGTCTCTGAATGCAGATAAATTGCAAAATATTTTCTGAATGTAAACTTTGTTAGTCAATTTAGTCCCTGAATGCAGACTCCGTTAGTCACTTTAGTCCCTGAAATTGACTAACAGAGTCTACATTTAGGGATTGTTTTGCAATTTCTCTGCATTCAGGGATTAAAGTGACTACTCATTTCCCATTCAAGGACTAAAGTGACTAATTCCTCGTTAACAAAATATAGATTAATTCTTTATTAAATAATCTATGGTGGAACTATTTAAAAAATATATCTTTATGATTGAATAGTGTTTGGTGTAGTACATATTTTTTTTCTCATTCATTATAACTAGTTAAACACATGTTTGTTTTAGATATCGTTGCTAGGTTAAGTGTTAGTAAAATATTGAATGAATGATATATTTGATTAATTAAGAAATGTAACACAAGGTATAACTGATACAGTTGAAATTAAATAACATAATTAGATTTTCTTACAAGAAGAATATAGTTAGTTGAAGATATGTTTTTAGAGGCAACATAATAACCATATATGCCTCGACTAAGCAAGATTTGGTCGTTGGGAAGGTGCAGGTGATCGAAGGGGCATGTATGATGGATTCAAATCATCTCAAATGGCAAAGCATGAGCATGCGGAGGAAGCATCAAAGACCCAACATGAGGATTAGGCAAAGGAGCATGACGAGTGCGAGAATGATGAGATGCAAGATCTGAAAGCACCCTTTGATCTTGGTTCATATTCTGGTGGTCTCGAAGATACATTAGCCACCAACTTGTATGTGCACAATGCGACCAAACACATATGAAAGAGAGGACTGAGATAATAAAATGATGAATTTTATATATGTATTATTTTAGTATATGTAATATTTTGGTATATGTTTTATTATTTATTTAAGCTAATAATTTTTTTTATTTTTTACATTCCCATCCCAATTTAAAAGTGCATCAACAATGGGAAAAGACCGAAAAAGTTGAACGCATGTCGGTTCAAAGTCGCCATCAAAACCAATGGATTGTATGCTCTTACGCGCAAGAACTACGCCATAATTGACCATAACCCGTTGTCGGCATTTACTAAGAGGTGACATGAGAAGAAATCGACCTCCATCTTTTGATTAGGAAGATGATAGTAACATTGAACGTTATATTTTTTTATTGTATTTGTCCATTGAGGGTCGTATCTTTGTCTACGACGAGAAGCCAACCAGAGAAGAGGGTGCTGGTATGATGGTTGAGGTGATAGGCATTGATGAGACAAAGGCTAACTATGACGTGGATCTCACAAATAGAGCGGTTTAGGTGATATGCATTGATGAGATAAATGCTAACTATGATGTGGATCTCACAAATGGGGCTTGTGCATAATTTAACTATCTAGAAGATCAAATTACGAGTTGTGTGCAGGCAGCAAGTGTAGCCGAGTGCACTGGTGATATAAAGGAGATGCAGCTTAATTGGCATTATGGTGTTAAGATATTATATATGTTGTTATATTTGGTAGGCATCACATTATTTACTGATAATAACGCTCGTTATCGTGATTTAAGTTATTTGGAGTACTTTCATGACCTAGAGATGGTTGGCGATTATACGTGGGGGACAGACGCCCTGACACACGTGTACAATAAGCTTAACGTTGTATGTGTTCATAAAACCAAGCAGTTGGGTAACTACATGATACTACTTCAGGTATAACAAATAAATTGTTATTTATGTAATTGTTAAACATGTTATATTATGTGTTGTTTATTAATTGATATACGTTGAGCAGACATGAATATATTAACACTTCAACAGAGTCGGGACGAGAGATTATGGAGAGTATTCCACGGATGATTGAGACCCATGTGCTATGATGTTTCTATCGATGAAGGGTCTCTCTGTCACAGACCCTTACAAAGTGTACCTGAATCAGATTACAATTATAAGTTATAACTTCTACTCGTACGCCGCACACCACCAAACACACGAGTTCCAGACCATCAACCTCTACTTAAGATGGATTAGATATGGATCTCACATAGTCTGGTATCTATTGGAGTGATTGTTGCATCAATTTAGATTTGTCTAGACTATTCCTAGGCATCCAACTTAGTTTGTTTCACATGTGACAACCTAACAACATCTTTTTGTAGCATATACCAACTTTCTTGAACATGGGTTGTTTGTTGAGGACTTCAGAGATGATGCAATACATAGTTTAAAGATGACTTACAAATACATGAGATGATATTTCAGGATTTCACGTATACATGTGATTCCCATATATGTGGGAGATTCTCCTAGACATGGGTCTACAATTATGTCACATAAGGGCGATACCCACTGGGATATTGCCCAATGGCCAAGTGGTGCAGGGAGGTCTTTTCTGACTGGTTTTGTAGGAATGTGTATGTATGACTTGACCACTTCAATATTTTGTTTAAGATAGTCTGCACTATTTAGATTATCATATGTATAATATTACAGTTTGACTTGTGTTGCAAACTTGACGTAAATGTTGATTTAATTAATGTATAATATTATCATATGTTATGTTTGAATTTAATTTTGACGTGAGTCAATAATGTCATTTGATTTGTGTTGCAAAATTGGCGTAGATTTGTGAATAAGTGTGCTTTATGTACAAATAGTTATGTTCTTTGTGCTCACACTATTCGAGTTTATATAATCCAAACACATATTTTACTTATTCAGATTATATAATCTGAAATACATCATTGTTATGACCATGATTGTGGTTAAAACTTGGTCTGACGGGGGTTTAAAACGTTTTGGATTATATAATTCTAAATGTTAAGTTTGTTTTCAGGTTGTGTTTCTCGAACAGTTTTGAAACAAAAATTAGAGTAATTTAATGGAAAAACACTTGGACGTATGAGTTTTGAGATCTTTCCGATTATATTTTTCAAAATTATTATTTTTTGTCAAGTACCTAGTGGCTAGATTCACCTTTTTTCAAGTTGAATAAGTAGGGTGTATAGAGTTTGAACTCCGGTCCATGCATATAGCAATGCATGTCCCTGCCAACTGAGCTATGCTCATGGGGACATATTCTCCAAAATTATATTAACACACTTCAGATTATAATTCGAACATGAGTAAAAGGAAAATTTCTGAGGGCGCACGAGAAGCAAGAAATGCGGGATAATAAATTATTTTTTTAATTTTTACTCTCATTACTTAGTCCCACTTAGATTTAGCCCAGACCCAATGTAAAAATAAACCAATACTCATTTTAATTTTTACTCTCAATTATTCTGCCTCTCTTCTCATTCAATATGTTTTCTCAATGCATCAAATAAGTCACCAAACAAAACCCTAAATTTCTCATCTCTCGTTGATCTAGCAACCTCGCTTCAAGCTCCAGTGCAACTACCATTAGTATCTTTTTTTTCTTTTTGCGGAACCATTGTATCTTTTTGTGCTTGAAACCTTCCCTTGGTTTATTTTCTTTGTTTACAAAGTAATATGCAATATGAATCATTAGATCGTCGTTATTGTGGTTTGGTATACTACATGCATGGTAATATGTTTTGGCTTGTTATTTTTTAGAATTAATGCTTTGGCTTGTTAATTTTTTTTTTTCATTTTAGCATGCATTTGGTTTTCTTAATCATTAACGTTGAACTCAATATATGAATGAAAAATATCTCAATACATAATAATTTTGATTGTACTACCATCTTTATTTTATCACTTGAATGAAACTTTGTTTTATGTAAGAAAAAGTTAGAGACTAAATTATTTTAATTTATTTTTGGTATTAACCCTCCACTAACATCGTCTTAATAAAATTTAGTGAAATGTTAACAAATGTCTTAAAGACATTCTTTAAAATTTTAAACTTTTTATAAAAAACCGTGCATAAAAATTAAAATGTTAAACTTTTTAAAAAAATAATTTCTTAATTGAAAAACCTTAAAAAATGTCTTTAGAGAACGACACTAAAATTTAAAACAAAATTATTTGATCTAAAAATCAAACTAAAAGTTAAAAATTGCATTTTAGTTGTAAAAGTCTAAATGATTTTTTTTGTAAGAGTCCACCTCTTTCTCAACTCAGTCACTCACGTGGACTTCTTATCTTATCTTTCCTCCATCTTTTCGTTCTTTGCCGCTAACTCAAACGCAGCACACAACTCAAAACTCACAATCTCCATTTTCCCAACTTATTCGAATGCATGAATGAAAACCAAACGCGCTTTTTCAAATAATCCAATCTAAAATCCTCACTACAATCCATTCCTTCAAATTTCCCTCCCAATTCTAAACAACCAAGCAATGTCAGCTTCTTCACTCTGTTCCTCCTTCACCTCCACAACTTCGCACTCGCAACATCATCTTCACCACCGCAAAACCCTAAACCTACCAGCTTCATCTTTTCTTAGCAGAGAATTTCACCTCAATTCAGCTTCCGTTTCCAAAACACGGCGGAGTAGGAGTCGCCGATCGGCGACGGTTGCTTCACTCGGTGGTTTGTTAGGTGGAATATTCAAAGGAAATGATACTGGAGAAGCTACAAGGAAACAATATGCTGCAACTGTTAATCTTATCAATGGATTGGAAGCGAAGATTTCTAAACTTTCGGATTCTGAACTAAGGGATAAAACTTTTGAGCTAAGAGAACGTGCTCAAAAGGGAGAATCTTTGGATTCTCTTTTGCCTGTGAGTATAATCTTTGATTCATTTTATTGAATGAAGTTTAGGAATTTAATCACATGCAAAATTATGGTTAATTCAGTTGAATACATGATTAGTTTAGATCACGTTGAAAATTGTGAAATTATTATTAATCATGAAGTTGAACTAACCAGAATTTTGACTGTGAATTGAATTAACCAAATGAATTAGTCACATTTTTTAACGTGATTAACCAGGTGTAAAAAAAAAGGGTGTCTGAATATCATTACTCTTTTTTATTATTAATAGCTCGGTTGAAGTTTAGGAATTTTAAATGAAGTTGATGTTGAATGTGGCTAAGGAATCGATTGTGTATTGCAGGAAGCCTTTGCTGTTGTAAGAGAAGCTTCCAAGAGAGTTCTCGGTCTTCGTCCGTTTGATGTTCAGCTGATAGGTTAGTGTTTTACACCGTGTTTGATTTGGGCTCTGTTTGGATAAACGGCTTATTTGCTGCTTACAGCACAATCACTTATTATTAGAGATGTAAAAGTTAGATACATGTTAGTTTGATTAGTTAGGAGTAAGTTGATTTAATTGGCTATATAAGCCTTAATGTACTACTAGATGTAACAATGATCTCATAATCAATATTATTTTCATTTCACTTTTCGATACTTTTCTCTCAATTATGAATTATATCAAGAATTGTAATACGGTATCAGAGCCTAGTTCTGATCCAGGACCTGTGAGTTGTGGGTCCACCACGCTTCCGCTGCGCAACTCTGATTAGTTAGCAGTTACATTAAGGCTTATAAGTTGTTTCTATGACACACTTATTTGTAAGCTATTTCTATAACAGGAGACGAGATAAAGTTGTGTTTTTTTTTAAGAACGAGATAAAGTTATGTTATTTATGTATAAGTTGTTTTTATTAGCTATCTTGGAGAACTTATGAAAATAAGCTGAAAACAACTTTTGAACAATGTCATAGGCTGTTTCCATAAATTCTCCCCCAACAGTCCACAAAACTTATGCCAATAGATAAGCTCAAATAAGCCACAATCCAAATAGGTCCTAGTTGTTGCTGGTGGAACTGGAATCTGTTAACTTCATTAAATTATATTTTAATATTGAAAATTTGGTGTATAAATTTGTGTATATGTATGTGCATTGTGGAAAGTTTATTGATGTTGTTAGTTTGGGTGTTGTAGGGGGTATGGTTCTTCATAAGGGAGAAATAGCTGAAATGAGGACTGGAGAAGGGAAGACACTGGTTGCCATTTTGCCTGCTTATTTGAATGCATTAGTTGGGAAGGGAGTGCATGTTGTTACTGTTAATGATTATTTGGCTCGGCGTGATTGTGAATGGGTTGGCCAAGTTCCACGCTTTCTTGGAATGAAGGTTGGCCTCATCCAGCGTATGTCTCATACTTCATTCCTTCCATTTCACCTTTGTTTTTGGATTCTGTTTATATATGCTTTCAAATCTATGTTCATCCATTGTTACTCATTTGGGTGTTTGTATTTAAATCTTCTGTCTTGCTTCTTTGTCATATGCCGATTTTTTTATTTCTCAATAAAAGCTAATGCATCCTTGACATAAATTTTTCTGAGTTTTTGTTTAGCATTTTTTTGTGTATTGCCTTCTTTTTGTTATTAACTCAGCTTCTTTAATAATTAATATGCATCACGATGTAAACATATTCCTTTATTGCACTCTAACAATTTATGACTTGATTGGCAGAGAATATGACAAGTGAGCAAAGAAAGGAAAATTATTTATGTGACATAACATATGTCACTAATAGCGAGCTAGGTTTTGATTACTTAAGAGACAATCTTGCCACGGAAAGTAATTCTTCCATTATATATTCCTTGCATTTACTATATGCTTTGTAATTAGTTAATTTCTATCGTTTTAATATCACACTGAACTCCAAATTATGGAATGTGCAGAGTGTTGAGGAGCTTGTCATTAGGGGTTTCAATTATTGTGTCATTGATGAGGTTGATTCAATACTTATCGATGAAGCTAGAACTCCACTCATTATATCAGGACCTGCAGAGAAACCCAGTGATAAATATTACAAGGCTGCAAAGATAGCAGAAGCCTTTGAACGAGATATACATTACACTGTAATTCTTCCAGCCATGCTTATTTTTAAATATAATGTAGTGTTAACTTTATCAGAATATATATTCACTGTTTCATTTTCTGTACGTGCTCAACTCAGTTTTAGGTTGTGCCTAGTAAGAAATATGAGCATCTTAATTGGAGACTGTTTTCTGCTTTAGGTTTGCAAGCGAAAGAAATTGTGTATATCTCATATATAAATTCAGCCAATTTTATGTAAAGTTCAGAAGAATTTTTTTCAGAAATTAAGATTAGCAACTTCCTTTGGGCCTACCATTCTCACATTAGAGTATGGTAAAGGATTTTAAAGTGAGACAAATTTCTCATTGGTTACTCCCTCTGTCCCATATTGAGTGTCACTTTAGGTTATTTTACAGATTAAGTAAAGTTGTTTAATAAATAAAAATGGAATAATTTTACAAAATTATTCTTATCAACCATAGTGGAGTATGATCAACTTGAAAGTAACACTCGTAGTATTGATTTGGAGGTATATTCAGAATAAAATAATTTATATTACATGAAAACATAAAGTAGCACTTATTTTGGGACATATTTCTTTTGCTAACGTGACACTCAATATGAGATGGAGGAGTGGTATTTTTGCCCTAAATGGGGACATGAAAAGGTTTAAGCAAAGTTCATCTGTGGCCAGTACTTTTTTCCCATGGGATATGGTTAATGCTTAAAGAGAAAAGATCTTTATTGCTAGGGTTATGATGCATGGACAAACGTGAAAGTTAGGTAACAGGATATTTGTTAACTGAGGTTGTGGGACCTTTGATGTTATATATATATATATATATATATACACACACACACACACACACACACACACACAGATATATATATATATATATATATATATATATATATATATATATATATATATATATATATATATATGCCTTGGTAAGGATTGGAAGAAAAAGTGGAAACTTTATCAGATGAGTATTAGGTAAATGAGAGAATGATTTTTTTTTTTTTTGAATACACCCTGTAAATGTTATATAGGATGTACTGCTAACAGTAAATTTGTTATATAAATAATTAGTTTGCAATTTGCATTATGTGGTCTGCTTGGTGATGCTAGTGGATTTCTGTTATTCACTTGTGACTGATGGCTAAGTGGTTGTCGTGGGATTTAAACATGGATAGATCAAATATATGATGCTAAAAGCACAAAAGGAGTATTTTTTAAATTAATTTTAAAACATAATTTTAAAGGTTTTAATTTTTATTCATCGTTAATGGTCAATGCTTTTCAAATTTTCATCACGAGAATAACTTGTTTTATATCTGCTCATATGAGTAGATGCGTAGTTTAGTTTGATCTTAGTCTTCTTACTCAGATTGTCATTGCAGGTGGATGAAAAACAAAAATCGGTTCTAATTTCTGAACAGGGCTACGAAGATGCTGAAGAAATTTTAGCTGTCAAAGATTTATATGATCCACGAGAACAATGGGCTTCATTTGTCCTAAATGCAATTAAAGCAAAAGAACTTTTTCTTCGAGATGTAAACTACATAATTCGAGGAAAAGAGGTGCTAATTGTTGATGAGTTTACTGGTCGAGTAATGCAGGTATTTAGACTTTCAGCTCAGACCTTATGGCGATATACGATTTAATTGAAAAAGACAGTGAGAATAAGTATGAGATCACCTATAGCAGTTTCTTAAGCAGAATTGGATTTAATTCTCATAATAATTATGTTAAAGTTAAAGAGTTTTTAAATAATGAAGGAGGGAATAAAAAAACTAAGCATTAGCGCCTTATTTGCACTAACACTTAATTCCAATAAAATAAGGAGAAGATCATGATAATAAATAACTAAGAAATATGAAATATAATTATAAGAGAATCTTGATATTGTAAGATTGGAAACTGACCCTAAGAGATAAAATTAGATGCTGTAAGATTAGATCTAGATATTATAAATTATTTTTCATATAATCTAACACTCTTCTTCAAACTACAGCCTAACTCAACTCCACAAAACTAGCTAGTAAGCGAAGATTGTCCAAGCCTTATAAGGACTACTTTGGCCCTAACACTAGTTAATGCGGGATCTCTACACATTTAGGAGCGAATATCAGACGCGGGCAAGTGTTGATGTCCCATAAAGAAAGATCTGAACAGTTACAAATATAACCCTTATTAAGCATGAAACCTTATTTGTGTTGCTAGACTCTTGATTCTAATCAAATAGGGAAAAGATCATATGATTGTAACTGAGAAATAAAGAATCTAACTTTAGGAGATAATCTTAAAATGCCAGGATAGAAACTAATTGATCCTAAGAGATAAGATGCTGTACGATTTGGTCAAGATATTATAACATATTGTTTTGTATCATCTAACACATTACAATCTCATTGTTTTGGTTGTATTCACTGACACTTTCTGGAACTGCACTCAGAATAAGACAAAGCTTTGCTTCAGATTATGACTAATAGGGTATTGCTAATGAATGCCCTAAGGGCATTGGTTAAGGAGTCCATAAAGTGAAGGTTTTTCTTGAACATACAAGTCAAATATTTGTAAATGAGCATTGCTAAATACAGCGAATGAATTATCCCGAAAGCACCGCGGATTTGAAACTAACCAATGAAAAATTGCATATGGGCGGAATTCACTGGAAGTCTTATTAAAAGGTGGAAGTAAAAAAAAAGTGGCTGGGTGGAGTAAAGGCCGCGATGGATTCACGAGATTGCCATTCGCTTTATATAGCATTTTTCTTTGTAAATATAATAAATATACAACTTTTCCATACAAAGTTACCTCTTTTAGGTCCTTAAACAATGCCTTACGGGCACTTGTTAGCATTCTCTTCACTTTATGACTGAATTCATCATCCTCTATTGGCTAACTTGTGATGGCTCTTCTAGAATTTAATAATTATCGTTAATTATTGATACTGTAAGAATATTTATAATTAAAATCACTAGAATTGAATATGGAAGGTTCATTACAGAAACTGTTTACCTTTCAAAAAAAAAAGTTTACAGAAACTGTTTATAATAGTCTACAATCTAAACTGGGACAGTAATTTTTAACATGTCCTGCCGTCTATACATACCAAAACCATAATGTTTAAATTTGCAATCTAATTGTAGTAGTGCCTGTGTACCCAATACCAAAATCTTATTACTTACCGTGACTCTTTCTTTGAAACAAAGAATGAAACTTTGATGAAGAAATATAACATGTCATGTCTTCAAATTTCTAAGGAAAATTTTGTTGATATGTCAAGGCACACATAATTTTTAATGTACTTTTTCTCTCTACTGATAGGGGAGAAGGTGGAGTGAGGGACTCCATCAAGCAGTTGAAGCAAAGGAAGGGTTGCCCATTCAAAATGAAACTGTGACACTGGCTTCTATTAGTTACCAGAATTTCTTTCTGCAGGTTGGAAACGTTATATCTAATCTGATTAAGTAAATCTTCAGTTCAGAATTTTATTAGCTGTGGAAACTACTTTAATGTTTTTAAATCTGTGCTTTTATAGTTCCCAAAACTATGCGGCATGACTGGCACTGCATCAACAGAAATCACAGAATTTGAAAGCATTTACAAGCTTAAAGTTACAATTGTGCCTACAAACAAACCTATGATAAGAAAGGTCTCTTATTTCTGTTCACCCATATGCTACACATTAATAAACTGATGACTGTTTTGCCATGTGAGGTCTGTGTTCCGATTTCCGAATGGGATGCTTGATATTTTTACTATGTTTATATGTGCAAAAACAATGCAAGTGAACATTATTATTATAGTTCCGCAAGAGGTAGTGGTGGTAGATTATTTCCATCAAAAGTAGAGTTTGGAAGCTTTAATTTTCATCTTATGAGTTATTTAGTGCATGTCTTGCCTGATAAAACAATTTTCGTAGATTACTTGCATGTTTCTCAAATTCCTTATGATGTTTTTAATTTCTTTCTCAGGATGAATCTGATGTAGTTTTCAGGGCTACTAGAGGGAAATGGCGTGCAGTTGTGGTGGAAATATCTAGAATGCACAAAACTGGCCGACCTGTGCTTGTTGGCACGACTAGCGTTGAGCAGAGTGATTCTTTGTCTGAGCAATTGAAGGAAGCTGGAATCCCGCATGAGGTAAAGTCTCCATTGTCTTAATAGGAAATGGACAGAATCTGAAAATACAATGTTTTCTTTTTGATACCTGTTTTGAATAATTTTTGTTTCTAAAAAAGGACAGCCTATTCTTAGCCTAGATCAAGTGCTGCTAAAACTGACCAACTGCTCTTCCATTTTAAAGCATGAGAGTAAAGCTTAATATAATAATCATTTCTGTTTTAATTTTTGTTTTAAGGTTCTCAATGCAAAACCAGAAAATGTAGAGAGGGAAGCAGAAATTGTAGCACAGAGTGGTCGTCTTGGGGCAGTGACAATTGCCACCAATATGGCTGGTCGTGGGACGGATATAATCCTTGGCGGTAATGCTGAATTTATGGCACGGTTGAAGCTTCGTGAGATACTGATGCCAAGGTATGGTGGAGCTTTAAATGGCATGTTTGTTAATTGAAACTTTGCCCATCCATGTACTTGTTGCCTGTAGCATATAATTTAAAATGTGCTTTTACCTGTGTTTCTTTAGAGGTCAAATCAAGCAGTCTCTTAAAGAGAAGGAGATAGGTTTAGAGTGAATAGGAGAGGATGGATAAAAAGAGATGAGATACTGGTATGGGTGGGTTTCGTGGGAAGTATTGCATGTTAAAAAAACGGCTAAATAAGGGTGTTCCTGTGTGCAGACATGCATATAAGTGAGAATTTGTTTATCCATGGAGAAAGAGAGGAGTAATGGTGGATTGGCTTCAGATTTTCAAGTGATACTCACAGTGACTACGAGAAAGAGTGTCAATTTAAGAAAATAAAATGCACTGTGAAGCCTTTGATCACAGGGTTTCTTAGAAGAATGACTTGTGTAAAAAGACCTCCTTTGTTGCTATGTGAAAACAAGTACATATCAGATACCATTTCTATCTTGACAGGGAGATTGTATTGAATAATGAAATCAGAAAAAAATTAAAAAGATATAAGAGCAGAAGTTCCCAGCCATAGAGGAGACTCCTAGCACAAGGCACAAGCCTGAGATTAAGTGACAGTAAAGTCCTATGTGACCCTAGCCACGTTGACATTCATTTTTCCCTTTTCTCTCTCCTGTAAGTAATCCTCGAGTTAGATTTATTTCTCCCTCCTTAAAAACATGTCCCTCCACTTACATTTGCACCCACTTCTCTTGCTTCCTTAGGCCTACAGTAATAAACTTGTAGGGTTTTGGACTTCGATTTGAGCGACTCATCAGTATACAACTATGATGCTTGTACAAAAAATATTTCTCCCTTTCTCAAGGGCACAAGATCCAATAATTAATGATATTAAAATGATATATTATCTATAAAAGTTATTATTTACCCTCATAGACATACCATATGATAGTGAGTAGAGTTAGAGAAGTTTTTCCTCCCTAAAAAATTGTCAAATTTTGTTTTTCGTCCTCATAAAAGAAAATGGAATGTTTGCGTCGTTATAAAATATTCCAGGACACAGTTTAAGGACAGTTGAACAAATTTGAATTTAACAGGGAGTAAAATTGCCTGCTGGAAAATTTTAGGGACGCAAACATGGCACTTTTTTTATGCGGACGAAAAACAAAATTTGATAAATTTTATGGACGAAAAACTTATTTAACCCTAACAAGTGATATCTTAATTGGGTATCCTTGTGGCCCTCCAGTAAAACGATAAACTATCCTTTGGCATCCCTAGGGCAGTTGCAGATAGAGAAACATGATGCTAATGATCGGAAATTGAATAAAATCATCTAATGAATAAATGGCACGTTGTATTTCTTAAGCAGACGTCTCAAGTGATTATTATTTGCAGTAAGTTCATGTGCACAAAGCATTTGATTTTGCGCATCAGAATCTCCATGATCATATTGTAGGTCTAATCTTTCATCTTTCTATACCTTATAGTTGGATTTGTTTAGAGCGAAGAACCTATGATAGCTGAATATGCATATTATTCCTTGCTTGTGCAATCTTATAGCCTCCAGGATTCATATTATCAGAGTTTGTCTTTCATTAGAACTGTGTTTCATTCTTTCTGGGAATGTATGATTGCAGAGTTGTTAAGCTAACTGAAGGAGATTTTGTATCGATAAAGAAACCTCCTCCTAGTAAGACATGGAAGGTATGGTGTTTATTTGTTTATTTTTGTAATTATGATATTTCCTCATATAAACGAAGTGGTGTGTGTGCGTGTGTGTAAGGGGATTGCTGATGTCCTCCTGTTTGTTTTTTTACAAGATGTTTTCAACCCACACCTTCATTTAAACCACATTTGCCTTCTAAAAAGGAAAATGACTAAAGATATATCTGTGACTTATTACTTGGGATAATTTTTTAAAAAATCCATTCATTATTAATCACTTGCCTCCTTTTTCTCATTATCTATCTTTCTATTGTTCGTTAGAATGAATCAATGGTTAATTAAATTGCCAAACTTGGAAGTACTGGAATGTAAGTATCAGATACCATATTAAGCCCAAAGAGTACTTTGCATCCGCCAAATCAAACATTATTAGTTTGCAATGCTGAACAGTATGCATAGGAAAAATATTGTACTCGAACCCAGGCTTCTCCTTGAACAATGGGTAAAAATCATTGACCATAGAAGTTATCTGGAATTTAGTTGCAAGAGATAAATCTTTCTGCCAACAGAGAAGAAATGATGGTGAAAGGGGGAGCAGATCTGGAAATATGGCTAAAAAGGAATGGAAGATGGATTCAATAATACATTTTTTCAAATATTATTTTACAAAAAATAACACAAATCTACTTTTTTTTGTTAGCTTTTGAAAGTGTATGTGTGTATGCACATGGATTTTATAGCAACTGCTTTTAAATTCCATGTATGTCATTATCCAGGTGAATGACAAGCTGTTTCCATGCCAACTATCAAATAAAAATACTGAGTTGGCTGAGGAGGCCGTGCAATTGGCTGTTAAAGCATGGGGCAAGAGATCATTAACTGAGCTGGAAGCAGAGGAGCGCCTATCATATTCCTGTGAAAAGGTGACATTTTGTTGATGGCTAGTATAATTATTAAAAAGGCAAATGACACTTTCTTCTTTGTTTTAATACTTGTGTGGATTTTTTATTTTGTACTATTACATTGTGGATTTTATGTAGGGCCCAGTCCAAGATGAAGTCATTGCCGCGCTGAGAAATGCATTTCTGGAAATCAGCAAGGAATATAAAATCTTCACCGAGGAAGAGAGGAAGAAGGTCAATGTGTTTAATTGAGGAATACTTTCCATCATCTTTTGTCATTTATACATTTGTTATAAGCATTTTGACTGCAGGTCGTGGCGGCTGGTGGACTAATTGTAGTGGGTACCGAGCGTCATGAATCACGGCGAATTGACAATCAGGTTTTATTTTCTTTTCCCCATTTCCTTGTTGGGTCGAAGGAGGAGGACATGGGACTGGAATAGCTTGTGGCCCTGGCACCTTGTACATTAACATATCCCTTCGCACTCCTTCTTCCCTTCCAGAAAAATAGTATTGTCAACTAATATTTAAATATTTAACCTTGGAACTTTAATTTCTGAAGCTGCGTGGTCGAAGTGGCAGACAAGGAGATCCAGGAAGCTCACGCTTCTTTTTAAGTCTTGAAGATAATATTTTTCGGATATTTGGTGGAGACCGAATTCAGGTAATGTGGTTATGGTCTTGCTACTGCACCTGGAATTTGATTTCCTAAGACATGGTTAACAACTTAATTTTGATATGCAGGGCTTAATGAAAGCTTTCAGAGTGGAAGACCTACCTATCGAGTCCCAGATGTTGACCAAGGCATTAGATGAAGCCCAAAAGAAAGTGGAGAACTATTTCTTTGACATTCGGAAGCAATTGTTTGAGTATGATGAAGTACTTAATAGCCAAAGAGACCGGGTTTATACAGAGAGAAGACGAGCCCTTCAATCTGACAATCTTCAGTCTCTTCTTATTGAATATGCTGAATTGACAATAGATGACATTTTAGAGGTAAGCCTGTGCTATAATTATGGTTCTTTATATACCTTACTTCATCATGTAATGCAAAAATACAATCTTGTGATGAATTAGGCCAACATTGGTTCTGATGCTCCAAAAGACAGTTGGGATCTTGATAAACTGATTGCAAAAGTCCAGCAGTAAGTGAAATCTTTTGATTCTGTGTTTGATGCCTTCTTTTGTTTAGTTATACGGTGATTCATGCATGACCTCTGTATTCTTGTTAAGTAGACACTTCTAAAACCTTGATAATCCAACCAGCCTCTTCAACTACGAGACATTTGTATTTTTGTAGAATCCTTGGTGTCTACCAAATAGACCGAATTAATTTGCCATGAATTTGCAAAAACTAGGTGGTTTTCATAGATACCTAGTGCCGGTTTCATGGGACAACAGTTAACAATGTTAGTTAAAAAATATCATGTTTTGCATTTAAAAAAGCAGATTATTTTTATCAAATACTTGGTCCTAGTGCATGTTTTCCTCTAATTTGGATCTAACAATTTTGTTGACAGAAGATATTTGATTTGTCTTCAGATATTGCTACTTGTTGAATGATCTGACCCCTGATTTGCTGAGGAATGAGTGTCCGGATTATGAGGGATTGCGGAGCTATCTCCGTCTTCGCGGTAAAGAAGCCTATCTGCAAAAAAGGGTAAGTAGACAGTTACTTTTAGTTGTAATTTTATTTTATTTTAAATTTTTGGGGTAGATCAATGTTTTATGAGAATTATAGATCCACTACAATCTATTAGTAAATATTTTCCTTTTATGGGATCTGATGTATGGATAGTGCCAATATAGAAGTCCTCGTAGTAGTATGGATCAAATTGAGGACAATCCATTAATTATTAATTAAAGATCTTAAAATATCAACAAATTATATACTAAACCATTATGAAGTTATTGGTTTTAAATTGTCGTCATTGGAGATGATTTGAGTTATGACAATTGATAGAGCTTGGTTTCTTCACAATTTTCTTTTACCTTTATTTCGTTTGATTTTTCCTTTGCAATGCTACAAATGCTGCCATAGGATATTACGGAGCAACAAGCACCGGGTTTGATGAAAGAAGCGGAGCGGTTCCTGATCTTGAGCAATATCGATCGGCTGTGGAAAGAACATCTACAAGCACTAAAATTTGTTCAGCAAGCTGTGGGTTTACGAGGGTATGCGCAACGGGATCCACTTATTGAATATAAGCTTGAGGGCTACAACCTTTTCTTGGAGATGATGGCACAAATAAGAAGAAATGTTATATATTCCATATATCAGGTTTGCACTGTTCTAGAATTTTAGGATCCTGTGTTTTCCCCGTCCCTTTTTATAATTTTTGTGGATGCATACGATACCCCAATTGGTACTTGAGTCCTTTTCTTTATTGCATCCTGTCTTTGCAGTTTAAACCCGTGCTGCTAAAGCAAGATCAGGATAAAGCTGAGAATCAGAAATCAGGTAAACGGAATGCACGCACTCGGACCGATACCAATCCAGATCCAGTTGGTACAGTTGAGCCATCAACAAGTGCTAGTTCATGATGCTACACTTAATGCATATAATCGGGTTTCAACCTATTGAACAAGGAAGAACAACCTGCAAGGCTTCATTTTATCCTCTGTTCGTCAAATAATTTATGTAAAGTCAAATTTTGATGCTCCAACTGTAAAATGTTATAAGTATAAAGGGTAGCAACTAGCAAGCTATAAAGAACTACTACATTTTTACCCTCTAAAAAGGATAACAACGCACACATGATATGAACCAAGAATAATTTATAAATCCTAAATTTAGTAATTAAATTATTTGTGACAGCATTTTAATACATGGTGAGATCTAATTTGATGTGATTTACACTGATGATGCATACACATAATATCCTATAATTTGTTGTAATAAAATCTGACTTAGTAATAAATAATAGCAAATATGTATTACAGTACCAAGTGTTTAACTAAAAATAATTCAACTAATACCAAAAGTAAAACTAATACAACAACTGTGTGAAGGCTCTCAAAAAGATAGTCATAGTCACCACGGAGTCTTAAAAATGGCTACCAATCACAATGTGTGAGTTGTGTTTATTTTGAGATGGATTCTAAAATCATTATCATAGGATATAAGTATTTCTGATTTTAGAAAGAATGCATTCCTTGGACCTGTTCTTCGAGAGGTCATTTCTTTTCTCCTTCAATGGGATTGAAGAATCTGTCAGACTCATCTTCAGAAACTGACAGGTGTGCAAACTTTTAAGTTTTTAAGTGTCCCATTCATTTTACACGGACATGGGAAACTCTGTTCCATGCTCATTGGTCACTCCCACAAAATGGTCTTGATTTTTGTGTGGCTAATATGTCCCATTATTCCTAGTTTTCTTCCACCTCTATGACTTTCACCTGTTTGGGTAAAATTTTGCATATAAAAATATCAAGGAAAAAAAAGAGCAGGATTTTATTGGTAAAAAATCATCTAGCCTAAACTATAACTCTCACCTTAAATTATATTATGTAAATATAATAAGTGATCTCTAAAGTATATAAAATTTGTCAATCATGTACTTGCTAACTGTCATTTTTTAAAAATCTTGGAATCGATTTAATGACGGATTAATCCTATAATTAAATTTTACTGTCCACTTGCGCGACCTCATTTTAAACCAGAGTGAAACGTTATGGACTAGTCTATCGAAATTGAGAAGAGAATCAACCATGAGATATTGAGTGAAACACATTTTGATGTTCCAAGTAAACATAGTCAAACCAACTTAAGATGATTATGACCAAACTAATGGATTTTTATATTATTCAAGGATTAAATTTACAAATTCCATTGATTTTAAGGGCAACTTATTATGTTTATAGATGATATTTAGGGATTAAATTTACATATTTTATAATTTAAGATCCATTTACAATTTAACATTGTCAAACCAACTTAAGATGATTAACTCACTTGATAAGGGATAATGCATAATATATGCACGAGTTGGAGTTCGAATCGCAGACACTCACTTATTTACCTTTATGATGAATTTCTCTAGCCGCTAGACTCATCATTTTTAAGTTTCAATACAACATTAATTATTATAGTCTTACCTATTAATTTTAGAGATAGATAGCTAATAAATTGAAATAATAAATAATTGTGGATATACTAAAGAGAATCATAAAGAATTTTATCAAAAATTAACAAAATTTATTTGTTTTCCTCCTTAAAAAACATACGATAAATATTGTGAAACCGAGCTGGTGTTTAAAAAAAAAAAAGGTCTCCTTTTGGATTGACTAAAAAATTAAGAGAAAAAGAGAAGAAAGATAGTAAAAGTCAACTGATTTTCCATGCAAGTCAAATTTAGTAAATCGAAAGTCAATAACATTGGATTCGGCGACAAAAGCGGAACTAAGGGCATCATTACGTTTAGGGAAATCAAACAGTCTTACTGATTTTTTTTTTCTTTATTTTTTTCTTTTCCGTTTTTAGTGTTGAGTGAAGATTTCAATTGATCAAATAAACCAAAACTCGGAATTCTCTACTCCATCGAAGGTGGCTGCAAAACAGGATCTTAACTCATATGAAGAAACTTTTATCTGTGAGTTTCTCTTTCATTCTCTATTACTATATTCCCTTCTTTTGTGTCCACTCTCAACCTTACTAGTTATCAGTGGTGGAGTAAGATCTATAATCAATTTTTTACCTTTTTAGATAACTTTCGCCGCAACTTTTTAAATAGGTCGTTAGATAGTCTGTCACGATCAATAGAGGCGTTGAAACTCGTTAACTATCAATGTAATTTAGACGTGGTTAACCATAATTGAATTGAACACCTGAAATTGTGGTTAATCTCATCCAAATTTGTGGTTAATCATGATTCATTAATGATTTGTGGGTTAATACTCGTTAATCACATAGATTGTTGTTGTGAAAGTTGTCCAATTTTTGTTTATCAAATTAACACAGCTGAAAGTTTTATACACATATCAATTTCGTCACCATCACTCTTGCTAAAAGTGGTGAAAAGGGGACAACCAACTTGTCTTTTTTTTTCTTTTTCTTCTTTCTTTTCCCTTGTTCCTTTTCTAGTGTTTTTGGAATCTATTCTTTCCAAATTTAAATGTTTTCTGAAATGTAGCTTACCTGAGTAAATTTCCAACTTATCAACTTTCACTCAGGTTCCCATAGGTCTGTAATCTCGTGATGTTAACGTGTGTTAAATTGGTCAATAGTTTTTTGGGGTTGGTAGCTCAACTAGTTTGAGCTAAGGGTTAAGGAGATGGGGTCCTGGCTTCAAACCTTGATGAAGGAGAAAAAAATTAAAATGAAGTTTTTGCATTTTCCTCAATATCCTTCTCTCGTTGCAATTGAAGAAGCATATGAACTGCTGTTTGTGGTTTTATGAAAATAGATGTGATTTTCCATATTGAGACGCTTCTAAGTGTAACTGATGGTGACACATTTATTTTGCAGCTGGTAGATGTGTTTTTGGTACTTGTATTGGTTTGTTGCAGCTTATGGACAGTTTGGAGCAGCTCAAGCTGCAAACAGATAAACATTAAGGAAGTTCGACCACATAGCGTCAGTATTACTGAATTTGGAGCAGTAGGAGATGGGATCACTCTCAATACAAAGGCGTTTCAGAATGCTATCTTCTATTTAAATTCATATGCCGACAAAGGTGGAGCCAAACTTTTTGTCCCTGCAGGGCAGTGGTTAACTGGTAGTTTTGATCTCATCAGCCATCTCACTTTATGGTTGGACAAAGATGCAGTAATTCTTGGATCAACGGTAAGACATTCATTGCTTCGCTTGTTTGTATGCAATGCAGTTATTGCAAGGTGGAAGGTCACTTTTAGCATACCTGTAGCAGTTTTTTGTAATAGTTCATAGTTAATAACTTATTGGTACTTTCTGAGCTCTACATATTGCTATTCTACAACTAGTCAGCGTATCTTTGCTAGTGTTTGTTTTCACAGTGAATTGCCGCATCACCTCAAGTCCAGTAGAATTTACAATTCCTAGCTTCGTAAAAATCAGTTAATTCACATTGGGATGCTGGAATATGCTTCCCGCTGTCAAACCAAACGTAGCATTTGACTGTTTTCTAGGATTGGTTTACATATTTCCTTAGTTGTCATGATTTATTACCTTATTCAATTATGATTAGGAGTCTAGTATTTGTATAAAGGCTTAATTGCAATTTTAACCCCTAACTTTCACAAAGTTGCGATTTTGGCCCCCTAAAAAAAAACTACAAAACGGCCCCCTAATTTTGCATTTGTGGCAGTTTTGCCCCCCAATGCCAATTTTGATTCGGTCTACGCTGACGTGGCACCATAAGTGAGGTGCCACGTGTTACTTTTTATATTTTTTTTTTGGCCTTGAGGGCCAAAACTGCTACAGATGCACAACCTTAGAGGCCGTTTTGTAGTTTTTTTTTCTTAGGGGCCAAAATCGCAACTTTGTGAAAGTTAGGGGGTTAAAACTGCAATTAAGCCTTGTATAAATTAGGAATGCTACTTAGTCTTTTGTATCAGTCATAATCACAAAAAATATTATTCCCTCTCTTCTCTGTTTCTTTATCTAGTTATCTAAAACCTATAGCTTTAACCCTATGCAAGGATTACGTTGTACTATTTAACTTTTTCTTTAATATGCCATCACTGTTGGTTGTTAAATTTGTTTCCGACCATGTGGTCTCCATTAAGATATAGTGTGTGAAACAAATACCGTATCATGTCTGTTACAGAATTCTGAAGATTGGCCGGTTGTGGATCCTCTACCATCATATGGTAGGGGAAGGGAGTTGCCAGGTGCACGGCATAGAAGCCTTATTTATGGGTGCAATTTAACTGATGTCATCATAACAGGTTGATAATATTAAATAAGAATCATCTTTTATTGTATTATACATATTTTTTATATATTGATGCCATTTGGTGACCAATGAAGGTAACAATGGAACTATAGATGGTCAAGGGAGTATCTGGTGGAACAAATTTCGTAACAAAACACTCAACCATACACGCCCCCATTTAGTCGAATTGATAAATTCAACAGAGGTTCTCATTTCAAACGTAACTTTCTTGAATTCACCATTTTGGACTATTCATCCTGTATATTGCAGGTTTGTTTAAGATTGATTTAAGATTTTAAGACTGTGCAATAGTAAAGCTTTCATGGTTATGTGATATTTGAGACTATTTTACTGATGAACAGCAATGTCACAGTTCAGAATGTCACAATCCTTGCTCCTTTTGGTTCACCAAATACAGATGGGATTGATCCAGGTGAGTTAGGAAGTATTTATAGTTATGTGTTGCAATGTATTCATGGCAATATCGTTGTTGAAATCAATATATCTCTTAGCATAGTTGACAGATGACACTTAAGACTGTTAATATCTTTAAATTTTGTTTCAAAAGACTCGTTAGATTCTCATAATATACCTTTTATTTTTATTTGTGTCTAGATTCTTCTGATAATGTATGCATTGAAGATTGTTATATAAGCACCGGTGATGATCTAATTTCCATTAAAAGTGGATGGGATGAATATGGAATTTCATTTGGTCGACCAAGTACAAACATTAACATCCACAGGCTGACCGGGAGGACAACAAGTGCCGGAATCGCTATCGGAAGTGAGATGTCTGGAGGTGTTTCAGAAGTTCATGCAGAAGATATTTATATTTTCGATTCAAAAAGTGCAATTAGAATAAAGACTTCTCCTGGCAGGGGTGGCTATGTTAAAAATGTCTATATCTCTAACATGACCTTGGTTAATGTAGATATTGCTATTAGGTTCACTGGTTTCTATGGAGAGCACCCAGATGACTCATATGACCCAAATGCTATACCTGTGATAAAAAGGATTACTGTCGAAAATGTGATAGGTGAAAATATCAAACGCGCGGGACTAATACAAGGTATTAAAGGTGACAACTTTGTCGATATATGTCTATCAAACATCACTCTTAATGTGAGCAAAAAAAATCCATGGAACTGCTCAGACGTTAAAGGATACTCTGAATTGGTTTCTCCGGAAGCTTGTCAACAACTCAACGAGAGAATATTTCCTGATCATTTTTCAAACTGTTACAAGTTACAGGATATCATAAAGAGTTCGAGCAGTCGAAACAGGGTTGCTTGGTTGCAGTCTTGGTAGGCTAAAGAGTTTAAACATTATGCTACCAAAAGTTCGCATATACCTGAAATTTGATTGGTCAGTTTTTTTAGTAGTATATACATCTTACCTGGTTTTTTAGTAGTATATACATTTTACCTGACAAGAAGTTGAATGGTGTTGTTGATCTATTGTTGTCAAAGTGATATCAATGGATAATTGTTTATTGTAAAGTGTCATTTTAGTGGTATGTGCAGGACTAATAACCATGAAAAATAAACTGTCATTGACTATTGTTATTTAGTGATGAATAAGGAATCAATATGTAATCAACCTCAAACCTTTTATTACATTAAAAGATTGTCAGCATTATTATCATTGGTTTGTTTTATAAAGAAAGAACCTAAAATCTCAAGATCTAAAGTTTGTTTTTTTTTAAACAAAGTTTGTTTTATTGTTATCTTTCAAATGTAAAAAAAATTTTGTTAGAAAAAATGGTTTCAAAAAGAGTTAAAATTCTATAAATAAGATGAATAGCAATTGTTAAAAATTTTAAATACAAAGTAAAAGAACAGATTTGAGTTAAGAAAAATAAAAGACTCTATGTATGAATGTTCAAAAGGAAGAAAAAATTGAAGACTCATTGAAATTGCTTATGAGAGGTGAAGATGAAACAATAGTTGAAGACTCGTTTTACAAGGTACAAGAACAAGATGACAATGAAGAAGAAGAAATTTCATCAATATAATTTTTATATTGACTTCAAATAATAAAAAATATGTGCACGATATTTAGAAAATTGACAATTGTTTGTTATGAGAGAGATAGTGCCTAAAAAAATAGGAATTTATTGGAGAAAAAGATAAAAACTGACAAATGTTTGTTACGAGAGAAATATAACATATTAAATTTATTGAAAAGATAAAGTTTGTGCAAAAAATAGGAATTTATTGGTGGATTAAAACGAGGGCATAATAGAAAGAAAATGTGCAAAAATACGCATCGCTATTTTGGTCTTAATTTTTTAAAAAGACACTTCAAAAAGATCGGAGGTAGTATTAGACACTATATGAAAATTTATTTTAAATCTTATTAACTACAACATTTGATCATAGTGTATGCTAAAATAGATATATTATTCTACATACAATTAAGTGCAATAAAAAACGCATAGACTACAAACGGTAACAATCATGAAAAAGAGAAAGTGTAAAGTGTGGTGCAATTGAAAAGTTGTAAAAATGAAACATTGAAAGAAAGAGATACAAATAAGGATTAAATAAATTTTTAATCCATATAAATTTTTTTGGCTTAAATAGGGATTAAATAAAATTTTTATCTAGAAGTCCCAGCTCAATTGACAAATGCCAAAATTATAAAGCCGAACGTCGTGATCTGGATCCAAACTTGAAACCTTACCGTTATGTGTGAGTTTAATTTCAATGGCTTACCACTTCATCTAAGACAAAAAAAATTAAATTTTGTTTTTTATCTCTATAATTTTTTTTTATCAAAGTTTTAATCACTCGAATATTATCCCTAGTCACTTTTGGCTTTTTACCTTTTAGAATTGATGTGCATCCTTCTAAATTTTGAAGTATTTTTTTCAATCATGTTTATTACTCCCTCGTTTCAAAATAGATGTCCATTTTGAAGATTAATTTTGTTTCATAATACTTGTCCATTTCAAGTTTCAATGCAACATTAATTATTGTCTTGTCAATAATACTTTTATATATTTATTATAGAGAGAGAGAGAAAAAAAAATAGAATGAAATAATAAATGGTTAAGGGTATTATAGAAAACACACACATAATTTCATCAAAAGTAACAAAATTTATTTGGCTTCTTGGTTACAACAATTTCTCCAAAATGGACATGTATTTTGAAACGGAAGGAATACATTATAAAAATCTTGCAAAAGTTTAAATTTTTTTAACCAAAAATTAATTAAACATCACTTTTATAAGTTATTAGCACTTAAAAATTCCTTTTTTGTTAAATAATTGTAAATTTTATGCAATAAATTGTTGTAATATTCTAAACATCTTTGTTAAAATTCATTAAAAAAACATGAATTAATTTAAAAATAAAGATTTAGACTGAAAACAAAAAACATGAATTTGATATATGTAAATAGATAAAAAAAAGGTTTATAGTTTTAGAGATAAAGCTGATTACCCAGAAAGGGTTTATCGTTTAACAATAGCAAGGAAACCAAAATCTCTCACCTCATTCGCAACTACAGATCTGTTTGTTTTCAAAAGGTAAAGTTTCAAACTTTAACTATGTTTTTTCTGTTCTTCGTAATTGGGTTCATATTAACTATGAACGTTTCAGTTCTTTAAGTCTGGGAGCTACTTATCTGTTTCTCACTCGTTTCGTTCGTGAATTGGGTGGATGGCATGTATAATGAATTACGATTACAGCTTCTTTGCAGCTTGTAGCATAAGCGCTTATGTATAAGCTAGTTTTAAGCTGTTTTCGTATAAGTTATAAGTTGTTTTTGTAAGCTATTTTAGAAAACTTTTGAAAATAAGCTAAAAACAACTTATGAGCAATGTCATAAGCTGTTTTCATAAGTTCTCCCAAACAGTCAGTCTCAACAAACTTATGCTACTAGATAAGCGCAAATAAGTCACTTCAAACAGCCCTTGTTTACAATTAGTATTTAGAACAACATGATTGGTAATTTTCTGTTTTGTGTATATTGGTCAAGCTAGTTTAAAGTAAGCAACTAGCTTTGGAGAGTAAAAAAGTGAGTAGTGAGTAATTTCAACATTTAATGAATAAATCAATGGTTGATAAAAAGATTTCTCATATGTTTCTAGGCACTGTTACACTAGATATCGGAATCTCTGATCTCTTCCAGTCGGGATTCAAAGTGTGGTTCGTCACATTGTAGAAGAGTAACCTCTTTTGCTAGGCCTAACCCTGTTATATGCATAAATTTTAAGGCTCGGTCAATGCAGTCCCTCAAATCTACGAAGTATCAAATTAGTCCTTTAAATCAAAGACTATCAATCAATTTAATTCCTCCATCAAATATCTCTTTAGTAAACATCCGTTAAAACCAATAAAAGACATACATATCGACTTAGTTAGTTTTTTGTTGCATCAAAACAAACATAGAACCTTTAAAATTGTGGTGGAAAATTTGAAGAAAAAAAAGAGAAGACTGAATTGATTGATGCTTTTCAATTTAAGAGACTAAATCGCTATTTTGCAAATTTGAGGTACTAAATTGATCGACCCTTACCATTTTATGGACTAAAATACCTATTTACTCTATTTAATTGTTGTGGGTTCAGAAGTAGGTGCTAGGTAAGCATCACCCTTTCCTAGATCCCTTTCTCACAGGTCATTCCTATTGCCTTCCCTTGTGTTAGTCTGTGTTTGTGTTTGGCTTCTCAAAGCTTCAACACCTTAAGGTAGATAATTTGGGTTCGGATTTTCTGCTGTAAAAAAACATACGCAGTCGTTGTAGTCAGTAATTTGAAACCATTGGATACTCACCTACTGAGTTTTTATGTTTTCAATTCAATTTGTTGAAATCAAATGGTTTTAGTTTGTTGACTGAACAGACTATATAGTGAGTTTATTGGTAAACTGTTTCCTTTTTGGGCCATTTAGATGGAAATAGACACAACAAAACCTATATCAGGAAGGACGGAGACTAAGTGGCTTCACTACACTTGGGCTCTCAAATCAACAAAAGATTGGAAGTGGATTTTAGGAGTCCCACAATTGCAAGTATCGACCATTTAATAAAGATTAGACAACTCATATTCCGAGTTGATTTAAAGTTGATTTAATGAAGTCAAAATACAATGTCTGAGATCCCTACATTGTGAAACTTCGTGTTTTCCATGTTTGTAGTGCGAATCCAGCTCCCAAAAGGTTATGCTTATGGGAATTGAGGAAGAAAATGTGTTGGTTTCTAATGATGTCTTTGATTTTGATAACATTTTGCAGATTTGTGATATTCAACGAGTGAAGCACTTTTGAGTATAAAAAGTTAACAGGCATGGCAAGCTTGTTGACATCAACCTTCACCTATTCTCCTATCAACAATGGCTCAAGGAGTTTAAGAAGAAAATCAAGTAACTCTTCTATGCGAGGGTATTGCGTAAAAGCAATGAAGATAGAGAAATCCTTGGAAGAATTATACAATGTGAAGGTAGAAAGAAAAGTGTCACCTGAAAAACTAGCTCAGCTTGAAGTTTCAAGATGGTCAGTATGGAAGACCGGAAAATCCAGGTTGCCATGGGACTGGCAGGTAGACCAACTAGTGTACATAGAAGAAGGTGAAGTGAGAGTTGTTCCTGAAGGGAGCAAGCGTTTCATGCAATTTGTTGCCGGAGACTTAATCCGGTATCCGAAGTGGTTTGAGGCTGATCTTTGGTTCAATGGTCCGTATCAAGAACGTTATAGTTTCCGAGCATATGGTGATGATTAATGATGTTGCTGCATGATTGCCATGTAAAAGTAATGTGTTCATCTTGTTTGGCTGTTATGAGTTATCAAATAGTTGTGTTTTGTAGTTTTTCTGATACTAAATGTAATTGCCAATATATATATTTGGTGAATATTTGTGATAATTTGCCATCCCTTTTAAGAAATATTCATCCTGTTGCAGCATCATGTAAATGAAAATTTATGCATCTTACCTATGGATTGGTTAGATGCTCTCCTTCAAAGCAACAAAGATTGACTACTAAATTTACTCCAAGAAAATTATGATAATAATAGGATAAGAAATAACCCAGCAATCATAAACCAACAATGATAAAAGCCAGAAACCAACAATATCCATTATGAAATTTATACATATAAGGCTGCTGAATAAATTGCTTTCTGGAGAAGCAAAGCTTGAGTTTGAGTTGTTTCCACTCTTCTCTGGAGTTTTAGGCATCCCCAACTCCCAATGTTGTCAGTCAGCTTAAGCAAGCAGTGGCTTGGTGAAGGATCCAGATAATAAGGTTCATTATGGTTAAATAGTGAGATTAGTTCAAAATTATGTTTCATTCTAAATTTAAACAAAAATTGCATCAATTTAAAAACTGTCAACAACAGTATTAATCAATAATTAACATAATAGCAAGTAAATATCTACTGGAAAGAAGAAATGCAACTAATTCTTGCCTTTTTGATTCACTTAACAATAACAGACAAAATTCTGTAAATTCTTGAATGAAAAAAAAAAAGACAAAATCCAGGGAATTTTTTTTATTGAAAGTGGAAGCAAATAAACAGGTGACTGAAACAATATTGAATGTAGCAGAGTCAAAAATAGGAGTTTGAAGAGATGCCTCTACTTATAGCTGATAAATTCAACGTGCGATTCAGAACTCAGCTGCAAAGTGAGACAGAGTGAGTGCACTGCACACCCTGCCTTCGTTCTTGGCGATTCCAGCCTTTTGCATGAATAATTTGAGCTTCATCATTTTTCGAACGACTCTTGAATTTAAAATGGACTTTGTTTGAGGTTTGCGTGGGGAACACGGAATGTCCAATGATTGATTTTTTTTACTTGACTCTCTAATCACTGCTGAAGATTTTAAAATAAACCTAGACTTCTGCTCATGTCATATGAATAGATTTTCATCAGTGACAATGAGTCTGTGTTTAACTCTATTACTTTTATTACATTAATAAAATAAAAAGATTGCCGGCGTGATTATCTCAAAATATTGTCTTGCTGAGAAGTGAAAAAACTCTGTTCAAAATAAATGTCTTTATAATTATAATAGTAACAACGTTTGGAAAACATCATGATAGCTAGAAAAATATCATGATTGCATTGCCTCTGAAAATTACAGGTCCATTGGCTGGAATTATCCCATGTTTAAAGTAAACAGAAATTCACGTTACATAAAGATTGATAATCCCATGTATAAATTTGATTTATAAGGACACTATGATACAATGGACATATCAACAAATCTTTCTCTAAGACTGAGAATCGTTCTCAATTTATATAAAATACAATGCCTATCATCTCGGGGATGGTTGATTTCCATCTTTGCTGATAACTGAACATAGAACCTGCCTGGAAATATGGGTTTCAAGCTCCCTAGACACACCTGCTAACTTCAAGTCAAAACTGCTTCTATATTTGTTTTGTGGAGATGCAATGATGCTGCTAGAGAATACCGATGGTGTGCCTGCAGAAAATCTTCTTCTTGGACTTGAAAGCCTTAATGGTGATACATGAAGTTCTCCTTTTGCTATAAAAGGTGTCGACCCAGATCCCTCATTGCCGATATTTTTTTCCGCATTCGCCAATGGTCCGCGTTTTGTCTCCAATGGAAGAGGTCTTAATGAACTGTGCTCCCTCATTGGTCTTTCTCGCACGAGCCTTTCCCTCGCTTTCTCAGCTGCAAGTAGAGCTTTTTCTCTGGTCAACTTTACGAGTTTCCAAGGGTTAATGCTTACGTGAAACCTTTTTGTGTTGATCAAAGGGGAAGGTTCGGTATCTCGTTCAATCTTGATAGACAACCTAGGTGAGCTCTGAAAACTCAAAACAAGCTTCTCTGTAAGGTTTGAGACAGAATGAAAGCATAAAATGGTGCAGTCTATCTAATTCTTACCTGTCCTTTGCATAAAATCCTTGACATTAGTGTTGGCTTTTCAGGTGAGTCAAAATCAATGCTTTCATCTGATGAAAGGTCAGAATCATCAAATGATTCCAATTCCATGGCTTCATTCTCTTCTCTCATTGCCAGAATATAATCATAGGTCCTCATCCCCTTTATGAAACAAATCAAATAAGACTCAATAGCAACAAAAGAACTGCACAGATATTCAAAGGCTGGAACACTTTGGCAAACTTATTACGAAAGTATCTACTTGTCTTCTAAATAGTTTGACAAACTAATCATTCAGCATCTACTTGACGTATCATTGAAACATAGACGACATTGCAAAGCAAGAAAGAAAACTACCTTTCGTATTAGGAGAACGTGAAAGAAGAAAAGTTGCCCCAGTGCAGCTGAACTATAAGCTGTCAATAATAGAAGAAACACCTGTAGCATTTCATTTCATGAAGTTCAAAGCAAATCAGAATTGATGTTAAATAGAAGGTTCAACAGTCAAGGGAAGAATACAAAATTTCCCAAAAACAATTCAGATGACTATTACACATATGGTGGCAAGAAGTCCTCTTGGAAACTCTACAAAAAGCTTCCTATGAAGCTCCTTTTCTATTCCCCTCTTATCCACAAAGCACCTGATAAATATGGCAATTGCAGTCCCTCCTTCAATGATAAGCTGTTCACATAACACATGGTGTTGGAAACGTTTTGACTATATCTAAGCGAAACACTTTTTTTGTGTGTGCTAAAATTGAAGCATCTATTCAATTATGTATACTACTGAGTACTAACCATTAACAGGACGAAAATCATCAAAAGAAAGAACGTTGTGTAGTTCTTTTTCCCGATACAGTTATTCAACCACTGACAACAAGAAGAAGAAAACAATAATACATCAAAAATAAAAGTGCAGAAAGAATCTACAGTTGCCAAAAGCCTAACAGATACTGACCCTGCAATGGTGATCAAACCCTTGAACGCAACGATTACAAGTTCTGCAGTGCTTACTATGCTTTTTCACCTGATTCACATATAAACAGAGTTTAATAACTTTTATTTAATTAAACTCCACGCTGACGATAAAAACATAAGTGACACATAGAAGCTGTCAAAGTAAAAGTAATTGAACTATTGAAGCACCTCAAAATCACAAAGTGTGCAAAATGAGATGTCATCCTCTTTAAGATCAGGGATAACAGCATCATCGTCATCTTTCAAAACAAATGGATATGGGAGAAGAGGTTCCACTTGTGCACTCGTCTTCAACGGATCAAGGTACTTCCTCTGAATAAAAGTCCTAAGCAACTTCTTTTCCACCCTCCTGAAAAACCTCACCACAATCTGACCAATAATGAATCCATAGTTCAGCTTTGGAATTGCATTTCTTTTGGCTTTTTTCTTCTTCTTCTTCTTGAAACTGGTTCTGTCTGTAGGATCAATCGCCGTACACCTCACAAACAGAAACATAACTGAAATTGCCTGTGCAAAACAACAAAACCATTATTACTAGTATACTATCAAGCACACACTTGGACACCAGACACAACATTGATAATAATTTGAGGAAATAAAGTAATCGAATGAAATCATGAGTAAATATACATTTTAGTCCTTGAAATTGCAACGGTCAGTTTTAGTCCCTAAAAATTTGAGAAATAGCAATTTGGTCCCTTAAATTAAAAAATATCAATCATCAACTTTGCAGCTAAGTTATAAAGGTTCTATGCTTGTTAATGAAAAAACACGGGACTAAAATGCTAATTTACTAGTTTGGAGGCCTTTTCAGAATAGGCTTTCAACCGAAGATAAAATAAGCAAAAGATGGGTCAATTTGAATTCTTCTTCTCTCTGTGTAACTGAAAGCAGCATCTTAAGTTGGTCTGCTGGTTTAGAGGGCTTATCTAGTTTGTTCTAGGCTGTCTGCATTTCTGAGATGAGGGCTGGTTGCAGACATTGCATCAGCCCCTTCATTTCTGTTACCTAAATTGAATTCATTCATTGCACTGGATTTTGCCTTTTAAAATTAAAAACTAGTATATGACTGATTAAGAAAACAAGAGCAATGGATTGGATAGATAAATTACCATGAAGGAAAATATGGAGGTGAGTGTTATCTCAGCAGTTCGATTTCCGAGGAAAAGTCCGAGGAAAGTATAGAAACAAACCACCAGGAAACTATAAATTCCCATGCCTACAAACTGTCACATTTTCAATCGACGATTACGACGACGACGACGAAAAAATAGAAGGAATGAAAAAATAGAAGGAATGAATTTACCTGTAAAGGGTGAAGAGGACGTTGCCAACCATGGCGTCTCATAGTGTCTATGAAATTGAAATGTGTTTTTGGTTTGAGAGTTTGTTAAGTTTTGCTCTTTCGAGTCAACTCAACGGTCATATTTTGTTTTCAAAATTGAACTAAATCGCGCTCGTTGCTATACCAAATCATGTGAAACTGTGGTGGGACCTATGGACTGGGCTAGACTTCATTTTCTGTAGGAAAATCTGATTTCATACTTCATACCCCCATTTTTACTCCTACACGAACTATTTCTATCTCATAAATATTTTCAGATAACTTTGTATGTCGGGGGATATGTGATTTTCTTTTTTTTAAAATATTTTAAATTTGTTAGAATGAAAGGTGTTAGGATAGTTTATATGTGTTTAGAGGTAAGAGTATAAATGTGGGGTATGAAGTTAAATTTTCAATTTGTTCCCCTTTCATCTCTTTTAAACCAGAACCAAACTTGGACCGAACAAAAACAACCACATATTGCAACCAAAACAAATAAAATTTCCCCTTGTTCCATAATTACATCACATTTATAAAAAAAATTGAAGTGCTTCAATGTAGTTTTTATTTTTTTTCTCTTTCACTTGTACCTTCGAAGTTATTATTCTTCAATATACACAATGATTAATAAGGATAATTTAATAAAATCATAATTTTTTTTATTTCATTTATCACCTATTGTGATTGTGAGATGGATGAAGTGCATCATTCTCTATCAAAAGATAAAAAAATTACACCTATTTTATAATGATTTTAGCTGATTAATCTCTTTCAAAAAAATATTGATTAGTATATATTAGTTTTATCATCATCTTTATAAGAATAACAGTAGTGTGATTTCTTTTTTTTGTCAAATATTATTCTATTTTTTCATATATAAATATCTAATAATAGCTTTTTAATTATGTGAATTTTTAAAATTACTGCTTCCTAGTTGTTTATTAAAATTTTGCGGTTTAAATTATTTCTTTTTGGTCGAAAATAGTTTAATTTTTAAATAGATGGAGGGGCAAGATTCATGGGATTGAATCCTTACGCCATTGGAAGGATTCAATGTGAGAGGGGTTAGTCATTGTTGTTGAGCTCAATAGAGCATGTTAATCATATATGAAAACATCAAAGAGTTGAAGTAGTCAAACTACCAACAAAATAAACATATGTGTAAGAACTCAGATCGAGAGATGAGTCTAATATGTTATTAACCAGTCACTTTTGAGTTAACACAACCTTATCCTTTTAGGATTTTGAAATCGATCAGACCCTTTCAAGTTTTTTAAATTAAACCACATCAAAACAACCACAAATCTACTACCATCCAATCTCTGATCACGAACAAAAGCAAACAAACATGTACCAAACAGCTACCGGCGACGAAGACCCGACATCACAATACACTAACAAACCGAAAACACAAACACACATATCACAATTCGACGATAGTCCTGCCACCACCAACAACAACGACCAATCACCGACCAACGCGAGCTCAAACAATACCATCCATAACATCATTTTATGAAGAAAAAAAAAAACTATGGTATAATAAAAAATTCTACACAAGATTTATAATTTTGTACCCAAAAAAAATTGATATATACCGGTACGATGAATCTCTTAAATTAATAGCTAGCCTAAATTTGGTTTTGAAAAATAATATGGTTTTCTATGTTTAAGCACCTTTTTAACCGGGATGAAGGTTTAGGGACTTTGTTGCTTGAACAATTTATTCATTTTTTAAGCACCGATATATATATATATATATATATATATATATATATATATATATATATATATATATATAATTTTTTAATTTAAATATCTCTATGTATCTTGCCTCCATTCAAATTCCTCCTATTTCCTCTGAACCAAACCCTAAGGGTGATTGGTTTTTTTCTTCTTCTTTTTATTTTAGAAATGAACACAATAACAAGAATGTATATGAGCACTATCAAATGAAAATGGAGAACCGAGGGAAGAGTTTGAGACAATTGGTATGATGGCATAGTTTGGAATTCGAAGGAGGCATGTGAGTATTTTTTTTTATTTTGGATTCTAAATCCGGAGGAGGTAAAATTAGAAAACATGAGGTGAAAGCCTGAGCAAATGAGCATCATATTTATATTTGTTTATGAGACCTATTTAGTTTATTAAAAATAAATTAAGGAACTCTGAAGCAAGCGAACACAACAAAAATAATGTATTTTTATAGGGAATTTTTACTATACACTCACAAATTTTAGTATATTGGTATTCTTGTTTCACAAAATTTATAAATTAACGATCATTTTTATGAAATAAAAAGCTATTTGTCAATATTTATATTATAGAAAACATCATTTCATAAGAAAAAATATCATTAATTGTTTATAAGGATCACATTAAAAAATTTATATTTTGTCATAAAAAATAATCAATATTCATTGTTATGAGTAATAAAATTTTTAAAATTAAATTTTATTTCGTCGAAGCTTTTGGTAAATAAAATTTAATATTATAGTTGTCAATAATAGAAAATAATTATTTTTCTTCAAACAAATAACTCATTTATTATTAATTTAACGACTTGGTGTACCGATACACCCAAATTTATTGGATGTACCATAAAATATGCCATTTTTATATGTTTATTTGAGAAAATAAATATCCATGAGTCCCTGTGAGTATAACTCAGTTGGCAGGGACATTGCATTGTTATATGTAGGGGCTGGGGTTCGAACTCCGGACACCCCACTTATTCATCTTATAAGATGAATTCTAGTCACTAGACTACTTGACAAAAAAAAAAAAAATCATGATTAAACTTAGTCTGCATGTGCATAACTACTCTCTACTTTAGCTAATGCTACCAAATTGGTTTGCATTGATTTTAATTTTTAATATATACACACGGGGCGGTTTTACCTATAGCAAGCCTAAGCATATGCCCGGCCTCAATCCATACTTTCTTTAAATCACTACAAGAAATTTGACATGTGGTGACAGCCGAAATTCGTCACTATAGCGTTAATTTTGGTAGCTAAATGTCCTGATGACATTGGCCATGCATTATTCTCAACCACTGGTAACGTGAATGTGCCCGTCTGTCGTTGCCAAATGGTTGTCATTGTATGTTTTCCACCTTTACACACCAATAAAACTGTAGGTAATTCTAAAGATATCATTTTAAAAACATTAATAACCTCTACCTACGATTACGGATGTCAATATAACTTATCATTGTTTTAATTTTTTTTTTCTATTCTACTATAAATTCTAAAATGAATAATTCATAAAATTATCAACAAAAGTTGGAAGTCCGCTAGTTGTCAAACCCGGTCAATAAACTAGTAAAATAATCTTATAAGCCCGTGAGAAAGAATTGTTACCAACAAGATCAACGATGTGTGGTTCAATGACTTGATGATATGTTACACCGAGCGGGAGATATTCAAGTCACTTGATGATGTTGATACTATTCGAACATAAACGCAAAGAGGTCTTGAAAAGGGCATTTACGTCATAATTTTATTTAACACACTATTGACAAGTTGTGTTTTATCTCTTGTATTTTAAATTGTACTTTTATTGACAAAAGGACGAGCCTCTTTTCTTCGATTTATGACTATTTATATTAGGGATGACAATTGGACCCAGACCCAATGGATACCCTCAAAAAATACCCACAATGGGTAGGATAAAACCCCGCTTTTATGGGTCTGGGCACGGGTCTGGGTAATACCCACAAATTTAAAAGAGGTTGGGCACGGGTAAGGGTACTATACTGCCCAGACCCGCAACCCCGCATATACATATTTAAATAATATCAAAAATAATTAATTTATTTTTGGTGTATAATTAATTAATTTATTTTGCTATTTAAGCCTAAATCTAAATTTAAACCTAAACTATATTTTATGAGTTAATTTTAAAAAATTTGGACTGTAATTTTATTTCATTTGTGATGTTTTTTTTCTTTCGTAGTTAAAGTGCGTGTAATAGGTGCGGGTATGAGCACTTAGGTACCCATAAGGTGTGGGAAAGTGGATTAAAGTTGTTGCCCCCGAAAGTACGAGTACGAGTATTTTTTACAAATGCGGGTATAAGGAAGGACACTTTAGTACCCTACCCATTAGGTACTCATTGTCATCCCTAATTTATATATTATAACACATGTGAATTTCGATTAAAATTTTGCTTTGACTCTAAAATAAATTATGACTCCACCGTGTATATACAAATGAATTAAACACCGAACATGATGTCAATAACATATGATTCAATTCATTAGTTGTTGATGAAGTTGAGTTTGAATGGTTGTATTTAGTTATGAGTATTTGTTTTATATTCATCATCCTATCCTAGTCCTAGTCCTAGTTAAATAAATCTTGAAAATTATAACATTTATTGAAGTCAATTATGTACAAATTCATATATGTGGGGGTAACATTCTTAAATCAGAAGCTTGGAAATGACTTTAGAATGTACGTTAACTAAAACCAGCTGAAACAAATGTATAAGATAAGAGGACCAAAAAAGTTACTCTTATAGACAACAAATCGCATGAAGCAGACTATAACATTATTTCAGAGGAAAGCACCAAAGAAACAAAGCTCTCATAACTCTTTATAATTAGGTGAAGGAAAAGAAATACTAACATAGTGCATAAAGTAGAATACATTAAATTAGCCAAAACATTCATGGTACAACTCAATTCTCAGCAAAAAGAAAGAAAACAAAAGATCTTGTCTACAATTCTAAAGTTTCTTATAGATTTTGTGGTTGAATGCCATGCAGGTGTCTAATGGCATCATTGTGTCAAACAAAAGATCTAGATAAGTCATAGTCAAACCAAATAATTGTATAAGGGTGCCTCAAACCAAATGACCTGACTTTCATCAACACCTTCCTCCAAAGCAATTGCCTTCCTCCAGCTGTTTATCTCTGACATCTGGTTTTGAGTCTCCATAGGTGGTGGGAGTGGAGGCATATCTGATTGTATTGTCATGCAGGTGTCTAAGGCATCATCACTAACATTGTATGGAAGCTTGTCATGCAAGTTATTGTCAACCTCATCGAATAATGTGCTGATCATGTCATCCCCATATTTCAGATTCATCATGTCGTCTTGGTTTGCTTCACCATCGCTCTCTGAAGAAATTGGTTTCTTCCCTTTTTCATCAACCAAATTGGCTTCTTCACAATTTAGCTCTGGCATCTGATATTGAGTCTCCATAGGCGGTGGGAGTGGAGGCAGATTTGATTGAATTGTCATGCAGGTGTCTAAGGCATCACTAACATCGTATGGAAGCTTGTCATGCAAGTTATTGTCAACCTCATCGAATAATGTGCTGATGTCAATCCAATAGTTTGGATTCATTATGTCATCATGGATTGCTTCAAGATGGCTCTCCGAAGAAATTGGCTTCTTCCCTTTTTCATCAACCAAATTGGCTTCTTCGCAATTTATCTCTGACATCTGATATTGAGTTTCCATAGGTGGTGGATTCTGAGGATAGCCCATATTTGGAATGGATATAGTAGAAGTTCCGATTCCATCCCTGAAATCGATGAAAGTAATTGTAAATTTAACATATAAATTTTTACGGAAAATTATTGTTAATATTGGCGACACTAATAGATGTATATATAAAAGAGAATGGCATTGCATAATCTACTCACCTATCAATCAGTTTTGAAGTAGTGTGATTGCTTGTAGAAGTACTTCCCACATTATTGAAGAACATATTGGAATCTTCAATCAACTTTGAAAACTGCATATTTGGGAGAACAAATAAGTTTGTATGCAGAATTTGATTTTCAAATTGAACTTCTGGTATCTTAAACTTGTTTCCTTGTGAATTCCTTCTTCTTTTTCCATTACTAATATTCAACTCATCAACCAGTTCCATGTTGTCAGGGAAGGGTGACAAGCCATGCCTTTCATGTTTTCTTTTTCTTGCATTCCAAAAGTTCTTGATGTCATTATCGGTTCTTCCAGGCATCTGTCACAAAAAGAATGAATACAAATTAAATTAATGACACAAGTGATAAATATATTATAGTATAGTATTTAATTAAATTGCACAACATGTTTGCAGTTTTAGAAGGACAGATAAATATTTCAAATAAAAGAAAAAGAAAAGAAGTAAAGCATGAACAAAAATATACCTCGAGAGCCATCATAGACCATCTGAACTCACCAAACTTAGAATATAACTCAAAGAATTTATCTTCTTCTTCTTTACTAAATGGACCCTTTTTTAAATCAGGTCGTAGGTTATTATACCATCTAAAACGACAACTTCTTCCACAGTGTGCAAGTCCCGTGAGCTTTGATACCTCCTCCCAATTTTTGGTTCCATGTTTTTCAACATATGCTTTTAATATTTCATCATCTTCTTCTGACCATAATTTTCCTTTTTTCAACCTTTTATTAGTATCGGACGATGAAGGCATGATGTTACTTCTTTTAATAAACCCTTAAAAGTTATAAGAGAAAAAAGAAATCTATAAAAGACTATTTCTGTTTTGTTACTATGTGAATGTGAAGTGAAGTGATGAACGCACTTTAAATTTATATATGTATAGGAGTAACAGCTTTCCGAGGTACGAGGATACGAGAGAGAGTGTTATAAAATAACTAGAATTCAGTTTAAAAAACTGTAAATGGAAATTTAAAAGATAAAGTTGAAACTAGCTGAATATATATAAAGATTTGTAAAGAAACAAATGTAAATTTTGATTAAAATTATAAGTATAAACATTTATGTATTTTAAATTGTAACAAATTAATTTAAAAAATTATGTTTATCTTTTTCAATAACAATTGTAATTTAACAAATATAATATACATTCTTATCTTTGTAATACCAACAACAATAAAATTTGTTTTAAGGGTATAATTAGAATTATAAAAAATTCAACCCAAAATCTCCACCTTTCAAATATAATATTATAATATTGTTTCTATTGTAGTGGGATATTTTTTATTTTAATGGGATTTAATAATTTTAATTAAAATTTAAAATAATATTCTTAAAGGATTAATAGTAAATAAAATAATTTAAAAGAATGGTAAAATAGGTGATGAAAAGATCTGCCGAAACTCATGTATTTTAAGTCTATTTTCTTTACATTTTTTTTTTATCAACTACATTTGTTTCTTTCTGAATATTTGATATATACTCATGCTAAAAGTTTTGTTTATTGAAAGATCCAATAAAATATTTGAAACAAAAAATTCAGTTATAAACTCAATACATCGCTAAAAGTAAATTTTTTATTTTTTTGGTACAAGCTATAAGTCTATTTTTTTTCTCCTTAAAAAAAATAAGGAAGTTGATTTTCAAATACGATGAATGTGAACATCGGATAGTGCAATAAAATTATTTTAGACTTAGTTTTCTTGTTTTTTTAGACTTATTTTATCCTTTTTAATTTATTTTGGTTGTTGAATTTATTTTAGGATTTGTTTTATATTGTAGATTTATTTTATGTTGGCCGATTTTCTTTATTTTGCTATTAAATATGACGTTGAGCTTGTTAATTACATTCTTTTTACCACAAATTTATTCAATGCCTATTCTTTTATATTTTCTTATGATAAAAACAACTTAGTCTTTTTTGCAACAATTAAGTTGTAAAAAAAATACATTAAAAAAATCGTTTTTTCTCTCTCAAAAAAACAAAGTATTTTGTTTGGCGGGCCGGTCCGCCGACTCGTTTGTCTGCCGCTAAATGGGTTGGGGGTGAAATTTTGGACTCGGTCATCTAATTTGACTTGCCTCGTCTCGTCCCGTTTTAAGCGCGTTTTAACGGGGCAGACTTAAACGGGGTTGGCCAACTCGTTTTGCCATCCCTGTCACCACCGGAAAGAGTAATGTTAAAATTTGAAGCTTATCCTTTGTATCAGACTATTTCAAAATTTGATCGAGTACATTAGATACAAATATCGTAAAAAACATAAAGGGACAAACTCACAACACCCAAGTTAATAACATAAAATGACAAAATGCATACAAATAATATGATAAAATTTAAGTCACTGAAATACACATGCTTTCAGATCTGAAACGCTGACGCCCAAATCATTGATTGAATTTGTAGTTGACTGAAGTCATCATTCAATAGGAACTAAATGAACACCGCGACAAGACGAGAAAAAATTTGCCACACAAGATCATAAACAACACAACGCCGCACTTAGACGACGAAATTACAAAAAATACAAAATGAAAAACTCGATATATGTGAAAAATACTTATTTAGATTGAAAGAAAGAAGGTGATTCTAAGTCAAAAAATGACCTAAAACCACTCATCCTCGATGAATGAAGGAAAAAGAAAACCTAGAGAGAATTTGGAGTTTCTCTCACTAGAAAACTAAGGTGAACGAGAGTCATATATATTTATTCTTTTACAAATGTTTACTTGTTTCATTTAGTAAGTTTGAAGGTGAGAAAAACACAAGAACGGGAGTTGAATTGTGTTGACTTTTTCTCCTACTGAAGTCACTGGTTAGAAGTAGTTAGATTACAACTTCTGAAGTGATGTTCGAATTCTAAATGCAGCGGATAAAAACAGAGAGAGAGAGAGAGAGAGAGAGAGAGAGAGAGAGAGAGAGAGGACACAAAACAATTATACAGGTTCCTTCCACAAACCGGAAGTAGTCCTGTCCCTCTTGCACTTTCAAGGAGAGTTCACTAAAAATGTAATATCTGATTACAAATGTTCACTAATAAAACTAGCAAGAGACTTCAAATTACTCAAGCACAACTGCAAGAGATTTCTTATGCTGCTGAACACAATCAAGAGACTTCTATGCTCAAGCGCAACTGCAAGAGACTTCTAATCAAACAGAATTACTAAGAAAAATGTTTGAAGTTGAACACTTGATATACAATCAGTGGTGCTCACAATACAAATCAGATACAGACTCTTAATACTCTAGAATTTCTAAGATATGAACTTTGATAAGAAATTCTAAGTTAACTTTTGATGCAGACAAATTTTGACAGAGTTTTGGCGCATTCAAAATGTTGTTGAGTCTCTTACAATTCTCAAAGTCTTCACTCCTTTATATAGAGGTTTGAGAGAGACGTTGTGAATTGCAAGCACATAAAAAAGAGTCGTTTGAAGCTTTGATCAATCACCAATGATCTTTTGCCTGATATGGTTATTGTCCTATGAAGGATCAATTTCAAATCCATTCCAAGTCTGTAGGAACATTGTTGCAGGCGTAGCTGTTATTCTTGTCTTGTAGCAGAGACACATTCTGAGTAGTGGAGGTAGTGGTTGTACACTTCGTACAATTGTACTTTGTCAATGCTCTTCAAAGAACAAGCATCCAATGCTTTCAAATTCATTTGAATTAGCCGTTGCTTCACTCTTCTAGTCTTCTGCAATGTTAGGCGTGATTAGATCCTTTGAATAGCCTTTGAAGCTTTAAGTCTCTCATCTTCTGATGAACTTCAGCTTCTAGTGATCTTGCTTCTGATGAGGTGCTTCTGATGAATTTGCTTCTGATGACACGTCATCACTTCAGGAGCACTTTGACTTCATGAACACTTTTCTTCAGATGCGTAAAGCTTCATTTACTTGTTGATTCCATTGCTCTCATTTGTTCTTCCAGTACCTAAGTTTTAAGTAGACACAAATTTTTTGTCTATGGTCATGTACACTTGAACAAATATTAGCATATCTAATTGACAATTTTTAATATCTTGTTATCATCAAAACTCTAAAGAGGTAATGTTAAACACATTTTGTTCCAACAAAGTTGCCCATAAAAATAAAAATAAAAAATCTCGTGAACCTTTTATGGGGCGGGCACGGGTATCATAATTATCCAATATGGCAGTGACAGATAACTAACTAGTGTTACATTACTTCCATGAGCCATACTGTGTTAATCAAATATAGGGATGTCAATGGGTACCCATGTGTACGGATAGTATGATACTCATCCTCGTCCCATTGGATAAACATGATACTCGTGCTCGTCCCGTACCCTCGTGGATACCCACTATGTGGGTACCCGCGCGTATTGAGGTATCCATGGATATTCATGAGTGTCCATGGATTTTTTTAATTTATTTATTCTTTTATACAAATAATAACTTTTTTTAATCATACGTAATCCATAGAAAATTCATGATTCTTACATAATCATAGGATATGTTTTATAATGTGAATGAAGTGGAATCAGTGAACTTAATAAGATGAATTAGGAAATTTAAAAATAAAAATTGGTTATTAATGATGAATCTTAGGTGGGCAGTAAAATTTCCTTTAAGTAATAAAATAAGATATATATATATATATATATATATATATATATATATAAATAAGAATATTTTAGTAATTTACTTAATTTATTATCGGGTATCGGTACTCGTGTGTATGTGTACAATCAAATCTGTATTCGTATCCATATAATAATGGGTAATCAAATACCCGTTTAGCTACCCGCCTCGTGTCTGTGACAGATTTTACCCAAAAATACACATGGGCATAGGTATTTTTGCCACACCTTCAAATCAATGTTTCAAAGTTTTATTTTTCTTCCCCTTGAACCTTACCGATTAAATTGGCTATGTTTAAGCACCTTGTAAACTTGATGAAGGTGTATGATCGCTGTTGCATGGACAATTTATCCATATAATTTTAAGCACCTTGCTTGTTATAGAGATAAATTCCTGAACTATATAATCCTGATCTATATTAGTGTCATGAGATATTAAGCACCTTGCTTCCCTCCCATCCTCTTTGTGAATAAAAAATATATTTAATTAAATCTCTTTCAACCCCTCTTTTGAACCAAAAATATATTTAATTTAAATATCTCATCACTTCCCATTCATCCATTAAAATTTCTCTCCTCATTTGAATCAAACAGACCTTAATGATGATTGACTTTTGTGAGGCATAGGGGCGGATCTGGACTCAAAATACTAGTGTGGTAATTTATTTATTTTTGTGAAACTCAAATAATTAAATAATACTAAATTTAATAAAAAGTTATATTAAAAATAGTTGTAACAACCAAAATTACAAAGATAATAATTTATTTTTCATTTGTTGAAAATGAATTAATTTTCCATTTGTTACAAGAGATGAATAAAATGTTCTACCATTCTTAAAATAAAAAAAAATCTAGCATGACACCCGTGCACAAGGACGGGTGAGCGAGTTGCGCTCTTTTTTTTTTTTTGAAAGCAAGTCGCAATTACGTTTATATGAGTAAAAATTTAGACACGTGTATAAACATTAAACAGGTAAAAAAAATATTTAAAAAAAAAATCAAAAAAGGACCTAGGCTAGTGTGGCACTTGCCACACTAGGCCTTGAAGAGGTCCGCCGATGGTGAGGCATCAGCGCAATAACAAGAATGTACGGGAGCATTAGCAGATGAAAATGAAGGAATGAGGGAAGAGTCCGAGACAATTGGTATATTTGCATTGTTCGAAGTGTAGAACCCACGTCATATTTTTTATTTTCAATTCTTGAATTCAAATGAGGTAAAATTGGATAACAAAAATAGTGTGAGAGGCTAAAGGGAAATGAATTTCATCAAATTTCATTCTTCAACAAATGTCTTGAAGCATTTTTTTGTTAACCTCTGATTCTTTGAACAATTCGTAGTTTGGTTGAAGCCGATTTTTTAAAAGACCTATTTAATTTTTTAAAAGTAAATTAAGGACCTCCAAAGCAAGTGAACACAACTAAAATAATGTGTTTGTATATCTTAAATAGATAAAATAAGTATCCACGATTAAACTGTTAAAAAAAGTACTTAGACAACTTGGATTAGAAGATCTAGATTTGTGTCGCACACTTTTATGGATCTATGTTGGACCAATATTTTTACATGCAACAATCTAACTCTTGCCTGAATCTTAGTGTGTGACAAGAGCTCTATAATACCAAATACTGTTAATTCAGTCATTTAAGTTTGCATGTGCATAACTCTCAAAATTGCTTTCCATTGATTTCAATAAATACACACATGAATTAAACACCAGACATGATGTAAATAATATATGATTCAACATTCATATATGTGGGGGTAACATTCTTAAATCAGAAGCTTCGAAATGACTTTAGAATGTACGTTAACTAAAACCAGCTGAAACAAATGTATAAGATAAGAGGACCAAAAAAGTTACTCTTATAGAAGCCACTGAGACATATGCCGACAGTACAACATTAGTTGACTTTTCAACTGATTTAGAACTTTCCACCATTGACATATTCTCCAATGGTAAGTCCTTAAATCACCTCATGTTTAGTAAAAAATACTCCCTCAAAAATATTTTTCCCTCTCAGCCACAATCCTAAGATCAAAAAGAGTAATAATTCACATTTAATAAGACAACAAATCGCATGAAGCAGACTATAACATTATTTCAGAGGAAAGCACCAAAGAAACAAAGCTCTCATAACTCTTTATAATTAGGTGAAGGAAAAGAAATACTAACATAGTGCATAAAGTAGAATACATTAAATTAGCCAAAACATTCATGGTACAACTCAATTCTCAGCAAAAAGAAGGAAAACAAAAGATCTTGTCTACAATTCTAAAGTTTCTTATACATTTTGTGGTTGAATGCCATGCAGGTGTCTAATGGCATCATTGTGTCAAACAAAAGATCTAGATAAGTCATAGTCAAACCAAATAATTGTATAAGGGTGCCTCAAACCAAATGACCTGACTTTCATCAACACCTTCCTCCAAAGCAATTGCCTTCCTCCAGCTGTTTATCTCTGACATCTGGTTTTGAGTCTCCATAGGTGGTGGGAGTGGAGGCATATCTGATTGTATTGTCATGTAGGTGTCTAAGGCATCATCAATAACATTGTATGGAAGCTTGTCATGCAAGTTATTGTCAACCTCATCGAATAATGTGTTGATCATGTCATCCGGATATTTCAGATTCATCATGTCGTCTTGGTTTGCTTCAACATCGCTCTCCGAAGAAATTGGTTTCTTCCCTTTTTCATCAACCAAATTGGCTTCTTCACAATTTAGCTCTGGCATCTGATATTGAGTCTCCATAGGCGGTGGGAGTGGAGGCAGATTTGATTGAATTGTCATGCAGGTGTCTAAGGCATCACTAACATCGTATGGAAGCTTGTCATGCAAGTTATTGTCAACCTCATCGAATAATGCGCTGATGTCAATCCAATACTTTGGATTCATTATGTCATCATGGATTGCTTCAAGATGGCTCTCCGAAGAAATTGACTTCTTCCCTTTTTCATCAACCAAATTGGCTTCTTCGCAATTTATCTCTGACATCTGATATTGAGTTTCCATAGGTGGTGGATTCTGAGGATAGCCCATATTTGGAATGGATATAGTAGAAGTTCCGATTCCATCCCTGAAATCGATGAAAGTAATTGTAAATTTAACATATAAATTTTTACGGAAAATTATTATTAATATTGGCGACACTAATAGATGTATATATAAAAGAGAATGGCATTGCATAATCTACTCACCTATCAATCAGTTTTGAAGTAGTGTGATTGCTTGTAGAAGTACTTCCCACATTATTGAAGAACATATTGGAATCTTCAATCAACTTTGAAAACTGCATATTTGGGAGAACAAATAAGTTTGTATGCAGAATTTGATTTTCAAATTGAACTTCTGGTATCTTAAACTTGTTTTCTTGTGAATTCCTTCTTCTTTTTCCATTACTAATATTCAACTCATCAACCAGTTCCATGTTGTCAGGGAAGGGTGACAAGCCATGCCTTTCATGTTTTCTTTTTCTTGCATTCCAAAAGTTCTTAATGTCATTATCGGTTCTTCCAGGCATCTGTCACAAAAAGAATGAATACAAATTAAATTAATGACACAAGTGGTAAATATATTATAGTATAGTATTTAATTAAATTGCACAACATGTTTGCAGTTTTAGGACAGATAAATATTTCAAATAAAAGAAAAAGAAAAGAAGTAAGCATGAACAAAAATATACCTCGAGAGCCATCATAGACCATCTGAACCCACCAAACTTAGAACATAACTCAAAGAATTTTTGTTCTTCTTCCTTACTAAATGGACCCTTCTTTACATCAGGTCTTAGGTTATTATACCATCTAAAACGACAACTATTTCCACAGTGTGCAAGTCCTGTGTTCTTTGATACCTCTTTCCAATTTCTGGCTCCATGTTTTTCAACATATGCTTTTAATATTTCATCCTCTTCTTCTGACCATAATGTTCCTTTTTTCAACCTTTTATTAGTATGGAACGATGAAGGCTCCATGATGTTACTTATTTTAATAAACCCTTAAAAAGAAGAAATCGATGAAAGACTATTTCTTTTCTTGTTACTATGTGAATGTGATGTGATGAACGCAGTTGAAATTTATATATGTATAGGATTAACAAAATTTCCGAAGTACCAGGGAAATAAATGAGAGTTTTAACTTATATAAGCTATATAACGTATATTGTGATAACTTATCCCATTTTATATATTGCCATGCATATCGCCAAAATTGTTAGTTTTACGTGAACTATGATAGTACCAACTAACTAATGGATCAAAATATTTAAAAGACAAAATAAAACTTCAGTTTAATCAAAAGATGAAATTTAAACTAACTAGGATTCTAACTAACTAATTACGTACTATGATAGTACCAACTAACTAATGGATCAAAAAACTTAAAAATAAAATGAAACTTCAGTTTAATCAAAAGATAAAACTTAAATTAACTAGGATTCAGTTTAAACAACTGTAAATGGAAATTTAAAAGATAAAGTTGAGAACCAGCTGAATACTAAAAATTTAAAAGATGAAGTTGAAACCAGCTGAATATCAAAGATTTAAAAGAAAGTTCAATTTGTTCCTCTTTCATCTCATTTCGGACCAGAATCAAACTTCAACCGAACAAAATCAATGACACCTTCTAACCAAAACAAAAATAATTTCTAATTTTGTTCCATAATTACGGTCGAATTTGCAAAAAGAAAATGTTGAAGTGTCACTTTCAATTTTTTGATATAGTCTTAAATTATTATTTTTCACTTGTACATTCTAATTAATATTATGCGCATAATTTTTAAGTTATTATGTTCACTTTGCATCTATGGTAATGAAAATACGAGTTAATAGTTATTTTGATCTCTGAATATGCAGTGAATAGTCACAATAGTCCCTGAATGTATCGAATTTCTAAAATAGTCATTGATTTGATCGTGCACTTCATTAATCAAAATAGTCCCTCGTGTAAAAATATTTCATTAATATTCTCATATTAGTATCTCAATATACTTACTGATTAACATATCAATCTATATAAGTATTTATTTATTGTCATATCAGTTCCTATATAAAAAACGTTATTGTCAACATTGAAGGACTATTTCAACATTAGGGACTACTTTGACTAATAGGGTGCACAATTATGGAGTATTTTGAAATTTTGATACATTGAAGGACTATAGTGGCTACTCTTTACACCCTTAAGGACTAAAATGACTATTACCCCTAAAAATACACAATGATAATAAGGATAATTTAATAAAACCATAATTATTTTTCTTTCATTTATTTTTTTGGGCAAATTATTTTTCTTTCATTTATCATCTATCGTTATTGTGAGATGGATGAAGTGCGCTGTTCTCTATCACAACATACAAAAATTACACTTATTTTAAAATTATTAATTAGTATATATTAGTTTTACCATAATCTATACTATATATAAAGCTCTTTCAGCACATTTTTGGGTTGAAATTTTCTTTTCAAAAATACCCTTAAGCATAAAAACAAGTAACACATGTAATAAATAAATAAGAATAAATTTAATTTAATTTAAGGAGAATAATTACACACAGTTCCTTATAAAATAACACGTGGACTACTAATTCATGTCACTAATCTTCATCGTTAACCCTCTTTTACCTCCGTTAACCACCGATTAAACTCACAAAAATCTAGCACAAAACAAAAACTCATGTTACTTTTTTATCAATCGTTTTTATGTTGTACATCTGTGTTGTTCCCCTCAATTCCAACGACAAAGATTGCTTACTTCCACAAAAAAATAGTATTTCCATATTATTTTATTATTTTATTTTATTAATATAAGTTACTCTTCCTTATCCTTTGATCAATTGTAACAAACGTGAGCAAAAAATAATGTTAAAAATTGGACTTTAAATCCTTTAAAAAAATTAGTAACAAACGTGAGCAAAAAATAATGTTAAAGATTGGACTTTAAATCCTCCAAAAAAAATTAGTAACAAATGTGAGCAAAAAATAAGGTTAAAAATTGGACTTTAAATCCTCTAAAAAAATATTAGTAACAAACGTCAGCAAAAAATAATGTTAAACATTGGACTTTAAATCCTCAAAAAAAAAAAGATTTGTAACAAACGTGAGCAAAAAATAATCTTAAAGATTGGACTTTAAATCCTAAAAATAAAAAATAAAAATTAGTAACAAACGTGAGAAAAAAATATTGTTAAAGATTGGACTTTAAATTCGCTAAAAAAAATATTAGTAACAAACGTAAGCAAAAAATAATGTTAAAGATTGGACTTTAAATCCTCCAAAAAAAATTAGTAACAAACGTGAGCAAAAAATAAGGTTAGAGATTGGACTTTAAATCCTCTAAAAAAATTATTAGTAACAAACGTGACCAAAAAATAATGTTAAAAGATTGAACTTTAAATCCTCCAAAAAAAGATTAGTAACAAACATGAGCAAAAAGTATTGTAAAAAATTGGACTTTAAATCCTCTAAAAAAAATATTAGTAACAAACGTGAGCAACAAATATTGTTAAAGATTGGACTTTAAGTTCTCCAAAAAAAATTAGTAACAAACGTGAGCAAAAAATATTAATAAGTAGGGTTCTCACAGTTCATAGTTCGTTCCCACATTGTTTAGTTTTTCTCAACCTCTCTCATCCCTCTACATCAGAATTCATAATTAACCTGTAAGTCTTTTTCTTTTTCTTTCATGTTACAACTAATCAAAGTTGATTAATTTTATGGATTATTTGACTTTGCTGGTTTATAAGTGATTATGATTCAAATTGTTTATGATTAATTTTAAAGATTATTTGATTTTGCTGGTTTATAATTGCTTACACAAACTATGATAGCGTGACTTTTTTTATCTATATTATATATAAAAAAAACTACCCTTTTCAGTACTTTTGGGTTGGATTTTTCTTTTCAAAAATTCTCTCAATTTTCAATTCAAATAACGCATGTAACAAATAGATAAGAATAAATTTAAATATTAAAAAGATGTAACAAATACAATATGAATATGTGTATATCTCTTTTTTCTTCCCCTTATCATTTAAAAAGTATAACAAACTAGACGAGTATATTTATACTTACTTTTCATTATTCCAATCATACTCTTAAACAACTTTCTCTATAATAAAGATTGTTGTTCACATTAAAAAAAAAACAAACATTTATATTTATATTTTTGCTTTTAATCATAACTAAAATTGAATAAAAAAATACCGTTCATAATTTTCAAACGTTACTACTTACCCCAATAAAAAGAGCGGAAAGACAGACACGGAGTGCCCGTCGGGTACGAAGTGCCCGTCTTTTGGCTAGTCTTTATGAGAATAATAACAGTAGTGTGATTTTTTTTGTCAGATATTATTCTATTTTTTTCATATATAAATATCTAATAATAGTTTTTTAATTCTTATGCAATGCCTTAAAAATAATTATTTTAAATATGTGAATTTTTGCAGTTTAAATTATTGCTTTTTTGGTCTAAAACAGTTTAATTTTTAAATAGACGGAGGGGCAAGATTCATGGGATTGATCCCTACACCTTTGAAAGGATTCATGTGAGAGGGGTTACTCATTGTTGTTGAGCTTAGTAGAGCATCTTAATCATTCTACAAAATTATCAAGGCTTAATAGCAGTTTCGTCCTCTAACTTTCACGAAGTTGCGATTTTAGCCCTCTAAAAAAGTATAAAATTGCCCCTTAAGTTTTACAACTTTAGCAGTTTTGGCCCCCTAAGGCCAAAAAAAAAGTAACATGTGGCACCTCACTTAGGTGTCACGTCAGTGTAGACCGAGTCAAAATTGGTCTTGGAGGCCAAAACTGCCACATGTGCAAAACTTAGGAAGCGGTTTTGTAGTTTTTTTTTCTTAAGAGGCCAAAATCGCAATTTTGAAAAAGTTAAAGGGTTAAAAGTGCTATTAAACCAATTATCAAAGGAATACCATGGGCTTTACCATCCCAGGTGCTGGAGTTTGTGCGGGGTTAATGATGCAGAAATTACTAGTGAGGGAAGCTTTAATTCATTTCAAAGAGGGTGGCTTTTAAGTTACACATACACAAGTCAATTTATAACCATTGATTTGTGGATTTAAAATTTAATGGATAGGATTTTGCAAGGACAATATAAGATAGAGAAATGATATTTAAACAACCATTATTTGATAACTTTTATGATAACTTTCTTTCTCATGTTCACGTTATCCTTCTACTTTCTCTCTCTATTACTTTGATTTTTGTGTCACTATCTAAATTTTTTTCTATAATTTAGTTGTACAACAAGTTGTCACAATAAATTGTTGTTCAAATAGCATTGCTCTATAAGATATGGTATATCTTTGATGGTTATGAAATATCAATTTACACTATGTAGCATTACAAATAACTAAATTATAAAAAAAATGATATTTTGAAAATTTAATAAAATGTTTTGCTATTTTCCTGTACAAATAAAAGAACTAATGAATATTTTTTTCAAGGTAATAATTGAAATTTTTGTTATGAAGATGTTGTGAAAAACTGTTATATTAACTTTTTTTTTATAAAGGATGTCTTTTAAGGATCTTTTTACCATTAGCTCAACACTTTGAGTTAAAATAAAAATCACCATGCTAGAGTGTACTTTTTTACAAAAGAAAAAAACATATTATATCTCCTCCTTAAAAAAAGCATATTATATCTTTAAACATTTTTTTTGACCAACTTTAAACATATTTTGTTATTTATTATTATACATATTTTTTTAGGCAGCCATCGGCATCCATAGAGTAACAATTAAATTATTTTCTAAATAAACTAATTTGCATTATAATACCAAAATATACTAAGGATATAACAATTTTTTTTATATCATTTTAGCCTTTTCAATTTTTTTTATTATAAAATAAGACGGAGGATGTTTTTGAGAAAATTCTAAACTAAAGATATAAGTTTTTTTTTAGAGGTAAACGAAAGATATAAGTTATCAACGTCTTGAATATTTTTACCATATGTTAAGGAAATAACAAATTATTCACTTTTATAAAAATAAAAAGTCACTCATGCTTCATTATTAAATATAACATTTTATTCTAATTTAATTATTTATAATTCTAAGGTATATAGTGTAAATTGATATTTCATAATCAACAAATCTATACTGTATCTTATGTTTTTCTTGCATAATTATATCCATTGAATTTTTAACTCATAAACCTATGGTAGATAATGGACTTGTGTATTGGTATACAAATTTAACCATTTATGTACCCTAAAAACCACCGCAAATGTAAAGATGTCGTGAGTGTGATTTATTTGAACTTTAAAGGGACAGAATATCAAAACTTCGATGAATAAGTTAGAATATCCTTTTTCCTTTTGCTAATAGGAAGAAAGAAAAACTACTGAGGGATTAGTTATTTGATGGTATTCCAGTTTCTTATGATAAAACAAGTATATGGCAATTAAAATTAGGTTAAGCCTTTAAGTTTAACCATTAATTTTGGATTGCTCTTTTAAGAAGAAAAAAAAAACTAAATTGGTCATTCATGTAACATTTTGTTTGAAGCGAAGGGAGAAATAAAAATAGGAATGTGATATATTTTTTGTCAAAAAGGATGTGATATATTTCTGTAAATTATTTCAATGAGTATTCTTCATAGACACTTTTTTTATTTTCATACCTCCCATTAGAGTTGTCAAATGAGCCAAGTCTGACGGGCCGACTCATCGGCCCTCTATTTTTGTATAGGTCGGGCCGTTAAAAAGGCACGAAAAAACGAACATATTTTCTTGGGCCGGCTTGGGTTGGGCCGCTGAGCTTGCGGGCCGGTGCTTTAAGAATACTGAAAAAATAGTTTATAAAATAGTTTTGTTACGTAAGATTGAATTATTTTATTATATAAGACTAAATTTTATCGTATTTAAGGTTGCGTTTTGTGAGTTGTGATAAATACTCTCTACTTTTACATTAATGTTTTGGTGCTATTTATTCCTTATGGATGTTGATCTAATAGATGTTTTATATATCATTTAACTAAGTTTACGAACACATTGATTTATTTGACGGATAATAATTTATGTGATATGTTTCTAATAAAAAAATGTTATATATCATTTAACTAAGTTTACGAATACATTGATTTATTTGCCGGAAAATAATTGATGTGATATGTAGTTGTATTGTTTTTTTTTTTCATATAAAAAATAAAATAAAACATTTCAAAATACGGGTTAGGCAAACCCATTGAGTCATGTAGTCCCACTACTGATTGGGTTGGACTCAATTTTGGTAGCCCATAAATCAAGTGGACCGATCCTCTCTGACCCATTTACAAGAGATGGCCCACCAGACCAAGGCGGGCTGGACCGACCCAATTGACACCTCTACCTTCCATACACACTACCTACATGGCATTTGTTTTTAATTTTTTATATGTTACTCATCCAAAAAAAAACTCAGTCTTCTCTTCTCTCTCCACGAACCTTCTTCTCTCTTTACTCTTCTTCCCCTTCTCTCCACCCTCCGCCCGCCCTTCATCATCTTCTCCACCCTTTCCTTTTCGTTTTCTCTCTGTCACCTCCGTAATCTTTTTTATCTTCTTCGTCCACAACCATGAAGAACCACCACGACGTCTTCTACCACCATTCTCTCATCTGCTACCATTGCTGCCAAAGAGCGAGTTTGAATCCGACAACGCCATGGCCAGTTAGATCTCGTGTGGAACATGTCGGATCTAAATCACCACCACCACGTTTGATCTCAAATGAAACGGTGACGAAAAAGTTAGATGGGAGGGCCATGGTCAGAGAATGTGAGGTGGGGTGGTGAAGATGGAAGGATTTGAGTAAATCTGATGGTGGGGTGAACGTTGGTGGTGAAGAGGAGGATGGGTGATGGTGGTGTGACCGAAGAGGTGGCATGGTAATCGAAGAATAGAGCGATGATGGGGTGGGGAGATTTGAGGGTGAGGTCAATGGTGGAGGCCAGTGAGGGTGAAGAAAGAAAGGGAAGAGATGAGAGGAGAGAGACGGAAGAGAGATCGAAGAAAGGGAAGAGAGACAAAGTTGTTGAGTGTGTGTGAAGTCTAAACCATGTGTCACATATTTGTGTGAAAGTTAAAGTGTTGTATGTCATCAGAGGATGTCAATGTATCACACTGTATTTAATATTTAAATTGTATGTGTGTTTTTTTTTATATATAAAAAATAATAATAACAAATTGTTAAAAAAGAGAAAATAGTCCAACTTCAACGACTACATACGTAATTTTGTCTAAGATTAAGTAGTTTATATCATGCCAAGTTAAAGTAGTATACACCTCCTTGTTGGACCATACATCAAAATCACAAATTCTTTTTTAGTTCTAAACATAATACTGTTTTCAAATCAAAATTTGCTTCCTAGATTCTTATGGATAACATGACAATTGGACAAAATCTAGAAAGAGTCAAGGATGGCAAAAAGCTATTTGACTCAACTCAAGTCACTGAGTGGATAGTCATTTTAATATTTGTATGTGTTAGACGATATCAGTGTAATCTATGAACCAACCAAAACTATAAAAACATCATCAAATCAAACGTATCTTTATTATTCAATATGGTCTTAAAGCGGGTTCTTGATTTTAGTTAATTTGTCTTGGAACATTGGTGTAAAGATGGAAAGAAATTGGAATGTTGAAGATTAAACACCAAGTTATTAAACTTTGATCTAGTGTTGTGTGAATTAAAAAAATAGAGTGTGGGGTCCCACATAAAATAGAACACACATTAGTAGTGTTTAAATAGTGATATTTAATTTTAAATATCTGATAATGATGAAAATAATGATAATTATTATTCCTTATCCATGGATATCACTTTCCATAATTTTAGGTTATGTTTGTTGTGATAAGATTGAGAATCCAACTGAATTTCCTATCTTTCCTTCATTAGTTTGTTTCAGCTAATCTTGTGGGTTTGTTTCTTTTTGAGTTTATCTGATTAGTTTGTTACTTGAGCTGATGTGTGGGTTGCTTAATTTTTAAGTTTACTTAATTATTAAGTTTCTCCAAATTAGTTACAAACTCTCTCAATAAAAGGAGAGCTCACTTAGTTCAAAAATCACACCAAAGAGTTTCATTGATTTGTCGGAAACTATTTCTCTCTTCTTCCTTTTTTGACTTGTGTTGACGAGTCTTTCTTTTCCTCATCTCCTTTTTCTGTCCTTTCGGAATTAAGAGTGTTCTTAAGACTAGGAATTAAGAATGGTATTAAGTTCATAGTCCCTTCGATATTTTTATGTCCTTCAGAATAAATAATAATTTAAGATCATAGTCCCTTTTCGGTATAATGTCCCTTCAAAATTATAAATGATCTTAAAATATATTCTTCTTCGACTCTTGAAGAAGTTAGATGTTAGAATGGTGTAAAACCATATTTGAGTGATCATAGTATCATAGTTGGAGAAGTTAATAATTAGAATGGTGGCCACACCATATTTGAGTGGTCTCAGCACCATAATAGAGTGGTAACAGTACCATATTAAAGTGGTTTCAGTATTAAGAGAATGGTCTTGGTACCATATTGGAGGTGTAATTCTCGAATGGTTTTCTACAGTGCAATAGTTAATCGAACAGTTGTAGTTGGACATGTTTTATCCTGGAGGCGGCGTGGTTGATAGTCTGCCTTGCACAATTTTGGGCAGTGCCACGAAACGTCTTAAAGAGAGCGACCTGGTCGTGACTCAACCTAGTAACAACTTCGGTCGATAATAGAATTTGAAAATCCAACTACAACAGTTTAGAAATTCAAAAACAACAATTTGGTCATTAAAATCCACTGGTCAGTTTGATCTATCAGAAAATTTTGAGGTTGATCCATCAAATTGTTAACAAAAAATATACCCAATGATATTTTTATGATATTAATACCTTTTGACAATGATATAGTAACATAAACATTGTCTCACACGTTTAGAACTAAAATGACAATTGTCCCCTCGCTATGAGCATAGCTCAGTTGATAGTGATATGCATTGTTATATATAGAAGTCGGAGTTCCAACCCCAGACACCTCACTTATTTACTTTAAAAAAGGTAAATTCTAACCACTAAACTCGACAATCGATTTAAGAGACTAAGCACAAAGTATTCTTCCATACACACCTATCATAAATCAAGTTTAAAACCACATTTTTATGGGACACAATTATTTGTCAAATAAAAAAAAGTAATTTACGTGACATTGATTTACTTTACTTTTATCGACATTCTTCTACTTATATTTGCCCCCTTTTTTGCTCCTCATTCCTGGCACATGACCTGCTCTAATTTTCAACCTTGGTTTCCTGTGTCTTCGTATATTTTTGTGCAATTATCCTTTTGTTTGTTGATTTTCCTTGTGGAAATGTGCAGAGAGGAACAAGATCTTAACAATAGCGAGATTATGTCGGCAACATAGAAGCCAAAAGTTGACTTCTAGAAACTTGAAATAAAGTAAAGTAAGAGGCGTGGACAAAAAGTATTTATGGTGTCTATATAAATTTATTCAAGAGTTTCATAAAAAGATTAAAAAAAAATTGACTAAATTTCTCATATAACCCTTCAAAACACTTCTTTGTTCACTTCTCTAATTTAAAATGGACCTAATCTTAAAGGACTTTGCAAAAATTTAAATATTCAAATGAAGGATCACAAATAATTATTTAACCCTTCATTTAGATTTTGTTGTCTTGCACTATCTCACCCTTTGCTAGTCCTCAAACATAATCTAAGAGTATCATCCCTTTGGTTATCTCTTATCACTAAAATTGAGTCTCACTACATTTGACTAAGCTTGATCTTCAACAAATATATATGCTTTTGATTAAAACCCGAATGCATCAACCCTTGTGATCTTCAACCTCTTCACAGATGATAAGAACATCCTACATGACCAAAAAAATTGTACCACATCAATTAATTTACAAAATTGGAAGATAATGTAATGTTTTATAACATGTTTGAATTGACGATGAGTTTAGTAAATTACGGTAATTGTGATTTCACACTGATTTTGTTTAAATTTCCAAATGTTATTATGTCAAATTCACCTAAAATTGAAATGGCTGAATTGCGGAAAGGTCATAGTTAAGTAAACTTACTCCCAAGGGACATCCCCAACCATAATCAAGTCTCCTTCTCCATCTTCATAAGTTAACACATGACATCTTTCTGATTGCACTCCATCCATTTCAGTCCCCCCTGGTAAAATAACAAGTCACATTATTAATCCATCATTACTCATTTAACCAACAAAGAAAGAATTAAAAATGCATATATGAGGGGAAATGGCAATTACATAGAATGGTAGTGTCAAACATTTGTTCAAGTGTATTAACCAACTCATGATAGCCATTATGAGCTAGCAAATTGAGCTTTCTCCCAATTGGAATGCCTTCCATGTAAACCTTCACAAAGAAAGCACTGTTGTAATCACTGCAATCATTTACTTCACCACCTTGTTGCTGAATTGGTTGCCAATGTCCCCTAATATAACAAATAACACAATATTTAATAATGTGTGTGACACAAATTAAACATACTAGTTTAAGGTTCATGTTTTTGTTTTACATACCTTGAGTTGGAATAATCAACATATTGTTGAGTGGTGGAAATGCTCAATCCAAGGTTAAGATCAGGAAAAAGATGTTGTTGATCAGGGTTTTGGTGTGTAATGGAGGATGAAACATTAGAGGAATTATGTTTCCTTCTTCTACTGTTGGAAGAAGAGGAAGAAGAAGTAGAACCTTTTCCCATTGTGGAATTGTAGAATTTGGTATAGAATATTGTAGTAAGAAGAATAAGCCGCCACCTTAAGGTTTAAATAATAAAGAAAGAAAGATATGAAGAAGACTTTTTCAGCAGCAGCTAGCGCCACCCAGCATACTCTTTTTTCTTGCTCCTATGCAATTTGTAGACCAAAAATGTTATCATGGTAGCCGACAATTATAGGTGTCAATAAATAAAGTGTACTATGGGCAATGAGTGTTTTTTTTTTACTTAAGAAAATTTAAGAATATAATTTCTTTTTTTAAAAAAATGGTTATTTTTTGTATCCTAGCATATCTTTTCATGGAATTCTTTTATAGTAACAAACAAAAATGAAAAGTATTTGAACACACTCACATTAAAAAAAAAATTAATAATGAAAAAAATAAAATAAAATAATTTAGTATTTTAAGGAAAACTTTTTTGTGTGTGTGATCAAATACTATTTATTTGTGTTTGTAACTATGAAAGAATGCATTGAATATATGTTAATCTAAAGTTTAATTAGGAGATAAAAACAATCCCACCAATAATTGTTTCAATCAGAATTCAAAATTAGGGTGATTAATTTATTTTTGGTGGTCGGGGTTTGAAATTAGGGTGATTAATTTATTTTTGATGGTCAGGGTTTAAACCTCAAACCTTACATATATTATGCATTGTCTTTATCAATTGAGTTAAGCTCACGAGGACCGTGATTAATTTATTTGTCTGTAGTACTAAGTTTGTTAACAATTTGTATTGTTTTTTAATAATTTGTTAACAATGTCTATTATACAATCATAATAATGTTGAACTTATAAATTCACTATGTGACTTTTTCCGTCATTCCTCAGAAAATAGGCAAAAAAATTGACACAGGCTTCCAATATTAAAACCAAGGGTTCAATAAATCATAAGTTTAACTTTAGTACTTTCTTTGGTCTTGTTTGTAATAAAAAAAAAATTCCTTTAAAAAAATGGGTTAAGTGCATTAATTGAGAAGAAAAAAATACATCATTTCTAATTATATCCTTTTGTGAAATGTAGAATACTGTAATTGTTAGTGAATTTAGAAAATGAATCAATATTTAATTTAAGGATAAAATTGAGATAATCACATTAAACATAATAACTAAGTAGACTTTTGTTTATATTTGAGACTTTCAAAAAAAATTATAGTATTAGAGACCGGAGGAAATATATATCTTGAGTTAAAGATAGTAAAATAGTGTGATTATTCCATTTGTTTTATAATAGCTATCACGTTTCCATCTTAAAAAAAGTGTTGGTATCAAATTCAAATGTAGTTTTAACCGATTCTTTTCAATTGTATCATTTAATTTATTATGTGCACCACTTTTTTTTCGGGATTATTATGTGCACCACTTAAAATATCATAATTATTTTATATTGCACATTGATGATAACAAAAATATACACCGATGATTAATAAAAATTCCATTTTTTTATTACTTTAATACATGTAAAATTATAAAATATGACGTTATTGTGAGACGTAGGAGTGCAAGAGAAACAATAGTTGTTGTCAAAAAAAGTTATCGACAATAGTTAGACAGAGTGTGTGACCAGTAACATATAATGAGTCAATTCAAGGGCATAATTCATATTGACAAGAGCACATATATTGAATTGATATCTGAAACCATACAATATACAAAGGTAATAAAATCTATCTAATCAATGTTCAACGTAGTACCAATATATAATCATGGCATTGCTCGTGAGGGACCTTGGTTGCCGAGACCAAATGTATAAGGGCATCGGTAGAAATGAGGCTAAAAATATTGCTACGTACCAAGGAAAACATGTTGATGGGTACTCCATGAATGCCATGAAGTGGGTAGAAAATATGGGAACAGAATTTCTACATATGTTCTTTCACTCCTTTTCAAGAATTAACTATACCAGACAAAACACACCACTTCTTTCTTTCATTTCTGAAAGGTTGTTGTGTATATTTATATCTCTTTTTCTTGTCGTTTTATTTTGTTTTTACTATTTAATTAAGTTATGCAGCATGAGTATAGTTTTTAGAGTAATATATCTCCCATTTATTAAATATAGAGTAATCTATCTCCAGAAATTTGACGATGATAAAGGACAAAATATTATGGTCAAATTTCGTGAACTACGTGACAAGGGTGAATCTATTAAAGTATTAATGTCTTTTCTTTTCCTTCCACTAAAAAAATGTTTTTTTTTTCTTTCTTAGTTATAAAATGATGAGAAAGGGTCTTGGGGACAGGCAATTAACTCGATTTGATACCAACATATAAAGGAGGATAATTGAAAAAAGTTTCATTTAATACAACACATGTTAGAAACACACTATTTTTAATCAACACTACGTACATTTACTTTATTGTACAACAAAGAAACACTATTTTTAATAAATGCATGTTTATGAATTAGTCCTTTGTTTCACATATTTAGTAGATTAATATTATTTTATCAATATTTTTCATCATATTCATTTGATCGAATGAGAAGGTAATACTAATAATTCAAAATATAACCAAACAAATTATTTTTCTTAAAATTAAAAGTATTTAATAAGTTGCTTATTCTCTACATGATAATTTTTATGTTCAAACAACCCCACTCAAGATAAACTAATGATCCATCTCAATATATCACTCTCTCACGTATCTAATCTAATGCAATTTTCTTCACTCTTGTTGTGTCACATATTGTAATTGATATTATCATGTTCATTAGTACTACTAACAAGTTTAATTGGATCTAAAAAGGAATGTTTGAGAAAATATTCAAACGAGGTGAAAAAAGTTAGTAAAAAGGTAAAATGTTCCCCACCATTGTAACAGTAAGTTGTTTGAAGTAGCCATCAAAGTGTCATGTGGTCTCCCCCATGCAGTCTTTATGTTGAACCTTAGAAAAAGCATAGTGTAACACAAATCCGCTTTTTCTTAAATAGTCTCACTCATGTGTCTAGAAATGTGAAGACCAAATCTACCAATTTCTTTATCTTTCCTTTTCTAACGCCTTGTTTTTCATTGCTTGCCTTCTCCGTTATCATTGCACATTTCTTTTGAAATCCATGGTTATATTCATTGGTCAAACTTTCTAGTACTTTTGATTTTGAAACCTCCCATGTAAGGATGTCCCCACCAGGAATAATAGTAGTACTAATTTTATACAAGCATTGTTTGATGCTCTTTTATTTCGTTTCTAAATGTCTGTATTACTTTGAGTAATAATAATTCTTGTGTGATGAGCAATTGATTTAGCCAGTCCAAATTCAATTGAATGGTCAAAATCCTAAACGGTGTGAAATTGTCAAGATCTATTGCCGAGATTGAGAAAACAACAATTGTGCGGATTTTATTAGTATACCGATCTTTGTCTATAAGACTTTTGAAATTTATTTATCCTTTTTTATTTTTGAGGCAGTCTAATGGTTAAAATTCACTTTATAAAATGAATAAGTGGGTGTCTAGGGTTCGAACCCCGATCTCTACATATAACAATGCATTGTCCTATCAACTAAATTAAGTTCACGGGCCTTATTTATCCCTTTCTATAAAATGATTTTTAAAATTCTACGTGCATCTCATAACAACAAAAATTAATTACTTTACATAACATCCCTAGTCTCTTTTGTCTTTATTTATATGACATTTTGATACTTTTTCATATATTAAAAAAAGTTAGTAGTGTAATTAACGTATATACTATATCTTGTCTTATATATAAGAGAAAGTTTGATCAATAAAAGTTGATGTATCCGATCCAAACTAAATCAATTACATAAACTATTTTTTAAAGAAATTACATAAACTTTTGTCAACCAAACTTTATCGTGTCTATAGGACCAAAGGGAGTATATGACCATTACTTAACTACCCTTATGTATAAAATATAGATGAATTTAATATTGATTTTTTATATTCTAAGGTATTAGAAAGAAGAAAAATGAATAATGAATGTATCTATAAATATGCTAAGGATTTTATATTTTAGGACAAATCAATGTTCTAAAGAGGTTTTATAATTCGATACGGATAGAGTATTCAAGCCTTACCATTAAGAGACATAATTCCTTTTCTCACTTATGGTATCAATAATTGTAAGGTTAACATATATTTTAAAAAATTTAACGTTAGTTAATTAATATTACTATGTGAATTTGGTAAGGGAGTCTTACGGTAAAAAGGAGTGATTATTGTGATTATTATTACTATTTGAATGATAAATGTTACTTCTATTGTTTTACGATACTTGTCGTTTTTGAAGAATAATTTTGTTTCGCATTACTTGTCATTTTCAAGTTTCAATACAACATTAATTATTGGTTTGTCAATAATACCCTTAATTATTTATTGTAGAGAGAGAAATAATAGAATAAAATAATAAATAGTTAAGGGTATTATAGAAAAAACACACAAAAATTTCATCAAAAATAACAATTTATTTGATTTCTTGGTATGTGTAAATTACTCAAAAGCAACAAGTATTGTGATACGGAAGTATGTCCATTTTTTTAAAACCTATTATGTTATTTATAGCAAAAATCCAACCCAAAGTTGGCACGTAGTAATTCTTCTTTGCTCACTGTCACAAACCATAGGGCCAGAAATCAATTTTGACTTGATTCGAACAAAGGGAAACCATCTGCCAGAAAATGAACCAGCTACAAAAAATCTATCCAAACAGAATATGTATATTTGAAGATAAAAATTCTACAATTATTTCAATGCAATTATTTCAAAACATTGTATGGATTTACATATATCAGGTCAAAATCTACAAAATGGGGGGTGGCAAAGTGATAGCTACCTTGCTAAATGCATGAGTAAGTGGATGAAAAATTACCCTTAACAGAAGCCACCCAGAACCTAACACAATAAATCTGATAAACTTTGTCATTACAATGAAATGGAGCACACCACTACTTGTACACTCTCTGCGAGAGAAAATCATTTACTTCAGCTGCTATCTCGTAGGCTCCCTCAACACACCTTCCCAAGGCAACACCAGACACATAGTTGCCCCCAAGGAACAGCCCCTCAAATCCAGTATTTTTTAGAGAAACTTTAGCAGCATCTAGAAGATCAAGATGTCCAACTAAGAACTGTGGAATAGCTTGAGGCCACACTCTAACCCCCAAAACAATTGGATCCTGAGCATTTGGGTTTATAAGGATTTTTCTCAAATCTCGATCAACTGCTTCAACAAGTTCACCCTCCGTCTGCAATTAAACAAAAGGCTTTAGGAAGTACTCGAAAAGAATGAAAATGATAGAGAAATGAAACTCGTTTCATTTTAACAAAATAATTGATGCAAGTATGTAATATATGTGCAGAGAAGTTTAAACACTTGAAACAAGATCACTCGACGTCTGGACCAGAGTTGTGATGAAAATCATTAGTCATTCTTTACTATCCCTGGTTCACTTTCGCCTTATTTGACACCATAACAGCTCAAACAACTGCATCTATCTTACATGTTCATGTTGAATATAAATGTCCCACCTTTGATAAAATCCCGGAATTGGTAGCCCCTCCAATGTAATTCAAGAGTAGAACCCTTCCAGGTGGTGCTCGGTTAGGGAAAAGGGATGAGCTGTATATAGTTCCTGTCAAGCCCACAAATATGTTATCATTACCGTACCTTTCAAAACTACACAACATATTCTACAGTTCATAATTTATACTTGGATGGTAATTATTAAAAAATCGCATGGAAACTTAAAGTGAAGTGAGCTTCCACTCTTGCATTATAAATTCAAATATTTACCTAATGTTTGCACTCCTTGGCTTCGTGGATGCAATTGACCAAATCCCTTCAACTCGCCATCTATCAAGCATTCTGATCTAATGGCTTCTTTTGGATAGGAAATGGAAACTGCAGCAACTGGAGGGTAATAAAACTTTGAAAGTGCATCTGCAGCAGCAGGCTGCAAGAGATATTGAAATGTAGTCAGGCATAAATGCCTCAACTTATACGATGCCGACTATCATGCCAGAAATTGGCCATTCAGAAATAAATTATTTGTTGACAAGCATTTTTTGTTATTATTGGTCGCCTATCTCACAAGGGATGTGATGTCCTGATCCTGAAACCCTGGCTTTGAAGTAGACAAACAACCGATATTTATGGAACCTAGTTCTCTATAGTTTCTAATGTGCGGGATCTAAGGAATGGCTGGACACATTACGGGTCTTTTGCATGCAGGCTTATCTCGCATATCACTACTAATGTCAGGCACAGATAAACAGGGAACTGTTATTGCCTATTAAAAAAAACAAGGAACTGTGATTGATAGTATAATACTGGTTTCTTCAGACTTATATAGGCATCCAAATATTCAACAGCCATACACCCTTGCAGTAGGCCTAATTTTTGTCTTTGATTCTGAAAACTGTCTATGGTCTACCCTTGAACCGGCTAGGCAGCTAATTAATCACTAAAAAAAACCAAACAAAATTATCCGTAGTTGTAAGTTTTTATGAAAGACAAAAACTCTTCTTCAGAGTAAATTAAAATTATCCATATGTTGAACAGGAAAGAAATGATTTTTCTATAAAATTCAGAGGATGATAAATAGTGACATGTAAAATCATGGGGAGAAAAGCAAATACAAATGCATGTGCACACTGTACACACAATAAACACTCAAACATGCAAGAGGCAAAAGACAAGCAAGCAAAGAAAACTAAAGACCTGCAGTAAGGTACAAAGACGTGACAAGTTCAATAAGACAAATGGCCCAGGTCCAAATATCCAACTAATAAAACCATCATCACATAGAACATTGATATAATCCACTTTTGAGCAAAACTTACAGACAGAGGTCGCAGCAATGGACTAGCAACATGGGAGGGAATGGTCATGATAACAGTCTTGCTCTGCAAAGAAACAACTCCTTCTGGGGTTTCATACGTCAAACTGTACTCTCCACTATCCAGTTTACTAATACCTAAAAGCTTCCAAGATAACTTCACCTTGTTACCTAACCTGCCAACAGGTTACAGGAACACAATTCATTAGGAACATCACCCACATGAATACTGGTGGAACAACTAGAACAATGGTATTAACACAACGAAGAATACCTAGCAGAAATTGCGTTTGGCAACATGGTAAGTCCCTTCCGGAATGATCCAACAGTTTGACCCTTTGGCTTTGGCAGACGCCTACATAATCGTTGCAATCAGTAAACTAACCCATCAACTATGGCAAAATATCCAAAAACTCAAGAGAAAATGTATTTTTACGGATCACGAGGTGGTTTTGAAGCTTTATTTCTCTCTTGTATTGCTTTGAAGGCGCCACCAATAATGCTACCACCATTTTGTTCGAGCCTCCACACTTTCCCGAAAGCTGCTTTCATACTTAATTTTGAAGGATCACCAGCATAGACACCTGCATATGACAAAATTCAGCTAAGCGGGATTTATAATACCTTAATGCGGACATTAAAGAAAAGGAAGATGAAGTAAGCTTGTCACTTCTTGCAGTAAGTGCTTGTCACTTCTTGCAGTAAGTGCTTGTCAAATTGTTGATCTGCCGATATACTTCAACATCATTTATAAAAGGACAAATTGGAAGAAAAGAAAAATGGTGCATTTATCAAATTAAGGCTTAATTACACTTTTGGCCCCTATAGTTTGAGTTATGTGTGACTTTGGTTTCTATAGCTTTTTCGAGCGAATTTAGTCACTCTATTTTAAATATTAATCAAATATGGTCTTATCATCAATTGTTATTCACATAAGTCCTCTAAAGTCTCGTTTCATATTAAAATATCCGGAGCTCAACAATGGATTTGAAATATGAAATAAAATCAAAAGTTTAATAGTAAATTTTTTTGATAAATTTGACGAATTTTGTAGAATGCAAGATTAGGATTTCAAGAGAAGATTTGTGATTTTTTATTTTAAATTAAGCTGAATATTTTTTGGAGAATTGTAAGTGAAATACTGTTTAAAACAATTTAATATTATGAGAACTTGTGAGTTTTAAAAAAATGAAAAGGAGAGGAAGAACTTAACTGAAAAAAATTAAAAACATGAGCGACTAAAATCGCTTGAAAAACAACTAGAGCAACCAAAATCCCACATAGCTCAAGCTAGAGGGACCAAAATTGTAATTACGCCTTAAACTAACACAATATTCAGAAAGATACTGAACAGCCCCAAAAAGTGTAGCCACTTATGTACAAATTCCATATGAACATAGAAATATTGCCATATTTTTTTTTTAGAAAAGTTTCCCAAAGTCTTAATCTATGCAAATTTTCAATTTCAGTTTTCTAGAGACGGGTTGGGGGGTGGATTTGAAATATTCTTTGGGGAGTCTAAGAAACTTCTTATTCTATTAGGCCAAAAAGCAGTTATCGTGATGGATTCCATTTCATTCGCCAAGAACTGAATATTATAGGGTCCAAACTCCTATATAATACAGAAATCTCCGCCAGAACATAAAAGTAGGTAGTTGGCTAAAAGGTTGAAAAGAATAACAACTGAGAGTGAAAAACAGGACAATGAAAAAGTTGGTGACTCTGACCTGAACAAAAAGGCTCTATCAAGCGTTCAAAAACCTCAGCCCCAAGATTACGACGCACGAATTCTTCAACTGATTCCTCATGACCCTGTCACCTTCGTCAATATTATATCATATGAGAAAATCCAATTAAGAACACCTGCATTATTTATCCTTCTAGTTCCATATATTTCATTTGACATAGTAAGAAAATTAAACAAAAGAAAGGGATCAAAAGAAAACACACTGGAGGAGGAGGGCGAATTCCAAGTGCTCCAAAGCCAGCCCTGATTTTGCCACCAATACTCATTAAGTCAAAGAAAGGCAAATCAGTTGGCTTTCCCGGCACCGGCCTCAATTTCCCATTCCACAACACAAATCTAGGTGCATCAGGATCACCCAAAACAAGATCGTCCTTCAAACCACTGTCCACCTGCATAAATGAAACAACCAAAACCATATTACCAACATGTGTGAGGCGGTGTCAATATATTCTCTGAATGTTCCAAAATTACAAAAACATCTCTAGCTGATTGTGTCTTCTGTTTTCAAGAACCAAGCTGATTAATAGTAACAACAACACATCCAAAAATCAAACAAAACAACTAAGCATCTGTTCCAAAAACCAAACAAAACAACTAAGCGTCTGTTTGATAAGACAGCAATTTGAGCTTATGGCGGATGACTTATAGCTTATAAGCTTGTATGACCAAATTAGACATGTTTGGTAGCCATTTTTTTCACAAGATTATAGTTTTTTTTACTAGCTTATAGCGTTTTTTGATAAGCCACTTCAAGTAGCTTAAAGCTTGTAGCTTATCGATTTTTCTCTCAATTTTGCCCTTGTTATCTTAATCTTGATTGGAAACAAAATCAATATCAATATCAGTTGAACATATCTTTTTAATGTCTTTTCATATTTATCAATTAGGTCGGCCGCTAATTTTACCAAACACTACAAATTCAATCAGCTAGTTTATCTGCTATCGGCTAGGTTATCTACTATCCGCTAGAAGCTAATTTATCAATTATCCACTATCTTTTACCAGAGAGAGCCTAAATACTTTTTTTTTTTTTTCATTTTCTATTTTGATACATTTAGAGACTATAATGACAAAACTAAGACATTCAAAACCAAAATAACTATTTACTCAAACAGAATTTCAATTTCAACCAATTGCATGCACCACATTACGAATGAAGCTCTAAAGAGGAAATGACATTGATTACAACATACCACCATGGTGAGCATAGGATCAGAAGGTTGAAAACTATTAGGACCTTCTTCCCAAAGAAACCCATCTCTCTCCACAGTAATAATATTCCCACCAACTCGGTCTTTCGCCTCCGTAACAACAACATTGGGGACACCATCAGCATGCTTTGTAGAAAGAGCCTGAGCGATGCATAGTCCACTGATGCCACCACCAACAACCACACAGTCGACGGATGAGGACTCTCCGGAATTTGACTTTGAGATGGTTTTAGTCGGAGATGCGGTGGATTCCTCCGCAATGGAGCAACGGAGACGGGGAATGGGGTTATGGTGATTGCGATTGCGAATGAATTTTGATTTTGAATTGGGGGAGGAGAAAGGGGAATGGTGATAAGGGCGGAGAAGGGTTTGAGAGGGTGGGAAGGAGGTGAGTGTAACCATGGCGGGTGGAGGTGGAGAAAGAAGGAGAGGGTGTAGAAATGAATAACGGATTCAATTCGTTATCTTCAATTGAACTGATAATACTGTTGCTGAAACTTAATCGGATATGTTGTCCAATGTCTGTGTTTGCTTGCAACTTGCAATTGGCTCTTACATATTCCAATGGACCAACCACCTTTTACTATTTTTCATATGTATGTTAAATATAATTAAAAATTTTTAATCTTTATATATCGACCGTGTATAATTTTTTACATATAAATTCAGTCTAATCAGACTATGTTAGCCTGATCATTTGAAATGAAATAGATATTTCCCGTGTTTTTATTTCTCGGGTTAGTGCGGTGTTTATTTGATTTAGGTTGAAATATTAGCTTTGAGCAAGTGCAAATTTCATTAATGACAACGACTTTAGCGTCGTCAACGTTGCAAATCCGGAAACATGAGTATTTCGAAGATTTGAATATAATCATATTTGTAGGCATAGGTACTCCGTCGTTTTATGCTATTAACATGGATGTTGTGAGTTTGTTCACAGTTTCATCTTTTTTGTTTTTAGCGAATTTGGATTTGTATTGTATCGATGTAATCTACCAATTTAAATGAATGAATATCGTTTATTTTTGTAAGAAAAAAAAAAAGAAAATAATTTATAAAACAACCAATTATATATGAAAAATGTGGATATCGATACGAAAACGTCTATTCGATCAGGATTTTAAAAGATAAATTATTTTTTAAAAGTCATATGGATTTTAAAGGACTTTCAAAAAATTTAACGACTTTTAAGATTTTTAAAAACAATAAAGATTTATAATTCGAATTTTAATGGTTTTATATCATAAGATTTTAAAAGATTTAAAAAAACTTTGTAGATTTATAAGATTTCACACGATTTTCTAACAAAGTAATTATGATTTGTGTTATGGTCATTTCAAATCACCTTTTTGTTTGATCATCCCACAAATGTGATCATCGCAAACATTTTTAATAAAATAAGCAACCAAGTAAACCATCACAAATTTTACCATGTTATTGACCTGGATTGAATAAAATGTTTGCATTTAGGAGTTGTTTCGCATTTATGTTTTGATTCTATGGTAGTTGTGAACGTGAACCTTGCACTAGCAATCTATATCAAATGATGCATTATCAAATCTTTTCAACATTGCATGATTTACTAAAAACCTTGTGAAACCTTTTTGCATTCATTCTCAATTGGATGAAATTATTTTTTGAGGACAAACAAAGATTTATTTTAGAAACAGTTTATAAGTGTCAAAATCATGTTATTTTTATTAGCACTTATTGAATTGTTTTACAAGTAATCTATATGAAAACCCCCACTTTATTGTAAATATACAAAATATTGTAGTTATATGTCTGAATGCTACTATTATCTATTTCACACCTTTTTTTTATTTTTAGGTTTTGACATTATTACAATAGAGCAAAGAATCTTGACACAAGTACGTTTGTTAGGTAAACTCTGACGAGATAAAGGCGAGCCAAGTTAGAGTTTCAAGAAACTTCGTTGGAAGAGTCATTGTGAGGTGAAAGTGAGCAAATTAAGAGAGTTTTGGGGAGAAAGGTTAAAGCACACTCGATGAAAGAGCAACACTTCGCCCAACACAGTAAGACGGTTTAGTGACTGTTTGAAAATCAACTGACTTTTCCCTCTATTTGAAAAAACTTTGACGTTCTGTGAGCTTGCACTTTTTGTACTTATATAAAGAAAGTTGTAATCAGATTTTTTGATTTAGTTTTTAGTTCCTAGTTTCAGTTTTAAGAGAGAAAGAGAGCGAGAAATTGTTATTCACCATTGGATGTTGATGCTCCTCCTATGTCATTTTTCTCTTCTTTGCAAGTTACCACTTCCAGAGGTAATCTCTCTTTGTATTTGTGATTAGATGTAGATAGCTAGGATTTGATGTATTACTATTGATCTGGCCAGTTGCAGACAATTTATTATTCAATACAAGATTTGGTTTAAGTCTATGTTTAATGGTTTTTCCAACGTGCACTACAAAAATGATTATTTAACTTAGCAATTATGAGACATCATCTTGTTATTTAAGGGATATGTTTTAGGACATGTATAAATTCTAATGCATGGACATAGCGTTAGGTTTATATTCATATTCAACTATTCCATCATATGTCATTAAATCATTCGTTTATTTTGCTCAACATTAAAAGTCGATTGATACATGGAATTTCACGTCGTTAGAAAATATACAATCAATCAATATTAACTAATGAAGGAATAGTTACCGAAGCCTAATCCCATCACAAATTTTTTCTGTATTTACAATATGATATTTAATTATGTTCAACAAACAACTTTATTTTTAACTTTTCAACTCTAATCCCATCACAAATGGTCATATAGAGTGTGAGGCATGTATCGTTTTGAAAAAAAATCAAAAGAAGTCTGTGTGAAATGTTTTTGTGCATCAATTTGATGGATATATAGTTTTGGGTTGCAGAAAAATGGGTATGAATGAATTTTAAAGCTTGGAACGTTGAGAATGTTCATGAATTTAATCAAATGGATCAATGAGTCACACACAAATCTTCCATGAAAGCATTGTTGAATTGAATTAAATTAAGATTTTGACTAATTATTAAATTGGTGGGGTTGAAAACGGTTTTGACAGGAAAAGAGTTGAATTTTGAGGAAAGTGTGATTTTTTTTATTCTTTAGATATGTTCTTTTTTGGTTGAAAACGATGAGATGAAGATGAAGATTTGAATTTAAGGATGAATACGAAGTGAAGATGATGATTTGGACATGCCACATCACTACTAAACAGCCACATAAGCAGCCTTTGACGAAGTTAGATTGAAAATGGCAACAATGCAAATATTGTGCGACTTAAATGATCAATTTAAAATTTAAAAAACTTAAAGTACCTGATGCAAACGTTAAACTTAAATAACCCTCTGATGCATTTTCCTAAATTAAATTGAGTTAGTTTGATAATTTACTGTTACATGTTATTTTCTTGAATATATACTTTATTGACAAAAAAAAACTTATGCCTTCTTTAGAAAATATATAAAAAATAAATAAATTCTAAATAATTGGATAGCAATATCACTTATATTTTAATACGTAACAAACATATTGCTTCAAATTTAAAATCAAAATTATTCGTTTTAAAATAAAACTTACCTTTTGCTCCTCAACATCAGATAGGTTGGGATCCTAATTGTGATCTGGGATGGATTTGGCAGCCCAAAGTTCCTCCAAAGATACAACATTTTACTTGGCTTTGTTTACATACCACTCTTCACACAAATGCTTTTCGGCATTACTGGAACATGGTAGCTACACGAGGCTGCACATGTTGGTCATCCCTTATTGAAGTTTAGCTTGAATTGGGAAATGGAGGACAAAGAAATTGTTACTCCCTAACAGATGTTACAAGTTGGATTAATCAGATGGCGTGCGATACTCTATTGTTCTTACCCTTTGCATGTTTATGACATGTTTGGTGCTGGAGAAATAACAGTATTTTCAAAGAACAACCTTGGCAGATTAATGATGTGGCGAGAAAGACTTTGCATGATATGTTCGTTGTTTTTTGACAACTTGCGAACTTTGATACATCTATGGGCCGAATTGTGGCGCATTGAAAATTACCTTATGGGGATCTCATCAAACTTAATGTGAGTGATAGTTTTCTTGAAGACAGATCTCGTTTAGACACTGATGGAGTTCTTTATGGCCATGATGGTCATTGGATAACAGGGTTCACTCACTTTTCAAGTGGCGGTGATGCACTATCGAAAAAACTTCATGCCATTTAACTTATGATTACAACTCGTTATGATTTTAGCTATAGAAACTTCGTCTACGATAGTGATTGTTTGGAGTAACAAACCTTATTCACAATATGATAAATGCAAGTTTGTATGTGTGTGCCTTTATGTTACTAGAAATTTTAGATGCCTTACAATATGGGGATACCAATTTACTCAAGGTAGCAAAATACATGTGGTAACTCTACAACTAAGAATGATGCTCATTACCCTTATTCATTCATTTCACTAGGATTGTCCTTCAAATGGCTTAAACTCTCTCATTCTAAGAGACAAACTAATTATTTAATGTTTAATTTTTTTGTTTTCTTTTGCTTTGTTACATTTGTAACACAAAATAAAAATTCAACTTATGCAAAAAGAAATAATAACATAATAAAACTTGAATGTAAATCGGAATAATTGAAATATAGGGACATAATCGTCCACGCATACGAAAAGTGAGGCGCAATACGCACCACGCTAACAATATAACTCGAAGTCTGTTTTGCTCTGTTCCCGCCTCTTTATTTTCACAGCTTCAAATCATAGCTCACGAAATACACACACACGCTTTTCATACACAAAACAAAACCAAATTCATCACTCTATTCCATTTCTCAATCTCTCTCACAATTTGCTTCACGAATATCAAAGCAAGGTAAAACAACGATCTAACTTCGTAACTCTTCTCTCAACATGATTTTTAATTTTTTCATCTTCGAGTTCAGACCAAACTTCAATCGTTGAGCTAAGATTAGGTTTCTTTTAGCTCCGATTATTCTCTTCAGTTTCTGAATCCTTCATTTCCTCTTTTTTCTAGGGTTTCTTTTTCAGCTGTTCAATTATTTACTTCAATTTCGTAGTTTGTTTCGAGTGTGATTCAGCTTCATTTTTGGTTATTCCCTTCAGTTGATTTTGCATGATTTTCATTTTCTTAAGTTCTGAGGTTTTTATTTGCATCTTGTTTTGATATTGGGAGAAACAATCGCAATTTACTGATTCAAACGGTGGATTTGTTTCATTGGTTCATGAGCGATGAGTTTCTCCCACAATTTTGATTTAAGCTTGATCCGTGGGTTTGTTGTGCTTTACACTGTCATTACTTGCTAAAAATTGGTTGTTACATTTTCAGGTCAGTTAATGGTGCTCTTGCTTAACTGAAATTGCCAGATTGTGACTAACAATGGATACTGAAGCTCGGAAAATTTTGCACGATGTAAGTCGACGATTTCGCTACTTTTATGAAGTGTGGTTTAGTTTGGTTGCTGTGACTTTTGATTATTTCACTTATGATAGTCTGGAAATTGGTACTAGTACTTTGTTTAATTAGGTTTATTCATCGCTGTTAATTTCTCATTTAAATATTGTTTTGATGATTTTTGGTTTATTCTGTTACTAATGCACCCTGAGCACTTATAATATTTGTATGCAAGTGTTAGAGACTGTGTATAATTTTTTAGTGTCATTTTCTTGAACAGTAAGGGCTAGGATTAATTATGATTTTAGTTGCAGTGTTTCTATTTTTGAGTGAAAAATTTATATTAAGATATTCATGGATTTGAACCATATATTCAGGATCATATGAATGATTGTCGGAGTATGGGCAGCAACATTCATCCGTCTAGCCAGTCAAGGAAAATTTCCATAGGAGTTATGGCAGAATCAAAAGCTAGCTCAAGAAGTGGACCTAAGAAAGGGGACGGACCTGTCGTGCCAATTACAGAAAGGGTAACCTCTAAGATGGGAAATATCAACACAGGAGAAAGCAAGGCTGTAGGAGGGACAACAACTTGCGCTAAAGAGAAGCAAATTGGAGGTCCAAAAGCGATGGAGGGTTCTTGGATGTCTAAATCGCCTACTATTGAGGCAAATCTTCAAGCCAACAAAAGCGCTAGTTTACTGGTCTCTTCTGGGGGGAAGAAGGATGAGCCTCATGGAAAAGGGTGTGAAGCTGGGGTTCAGTTTTTTTCATATCAAACTTCAAAATTTCCTTCTAATAATTACAAGAAGTTTGATGGCGATACTAGCAGAAGCTCTAGAAAGAAGGGAAAGAAGGATGGGAGTGCTGAAGAAAGGGTAGAGGAATTTACATTTACCACTACACCAAAAGTCTTTGAGACTGATAAAACAAAGGCAGAAGACAAGACACCTAGAACAGAAAACAGTACTGAAAATTTGAGGATGAAGCTATGCCAAATATTGGGGACCACTTCTTCCCCTAAGACTCAGGATTCAGGCTCTCACAATTGTAAGAAGGACAAGGAAAGTTCACCGCTCAAGCCGCGCTTGAACCAGAAGGGAAATGATTTTGTTAAGAGCAAACAGAATTCGGATACCATAGAAACTGATTCAGAAAGTCCTGACCATACTCGTAAAAGGCCCGTCACTCGTTCTAGGACCAGAAAGAAAGCGTCTTCACAAAAGCAACAGGGAAAGGGTAAAAGTACCATAATTTCCAGAGAGGCAGAGAAGCATCAAGAAAAAAGTATATTGTCTTTTGAAGAAAAAGGGATTGGCGGCCGAGATGCTTTTCCAAATGATGGTTCTTCAGTGTCTTTAAAGAAAAAGAGTCAGGAAAAGAATTCCAAAATAAGGGGACATAAGCTCTGCTTCACCGAAAGTGATACCACAAATAAACTTCATCAAGACACCTCAAAGACTGATCCACCACTGTATGCAGGGGCCTCATTTTCACTTGGGAATAAAATGGGAGGATTTGGTGGTTTCTTAGCTGATTATCATACAAAAAGCTCCAAGACACAGAAAAAAGACCACAACAAAGAATTATACCCGCCACAAACAGCAAACAATACAGATCAGCGAGTAGAACATGAGGTATCAGAAAATAGAAACCAGCAAGAGTGTAGAACTATTTCTGCTACACAAAATGATGCCAAGTCGCAAGATGAATTTCAAAGTCCTACATTTCAATTTAAGACACCTACTTTGAGCTCTCCTAGCCCAACACCAAAGACACACCAAAAGGCAAATGATGTCAATAGTCCAGCATCAACCGAAAGACCAAGATTTTCTATGAGGACCATGCCTAATTTAAGCACTTTTATGGCTTCGGAGCCAGACTTCACAACAAGGGAACAAGACAAGTCTCATGTATCCTTAATTCCTTATTACTCTAGTGTTTCAAGTTGATACTTTTGCGTCTTTTGCCTTCGAACTAAAGATGTTGTGTTTTTGTATTTTGATTTACTTAATATACTTCAGCATATGAAGGAACAAAAGTATTCTATTCATAGAAAAGAAAAATCTCTGGAGAAAGAGACAGAAGAGCAGGATGGATCATCAGATTCTTCATACGAGGAGAGGAACATCCAAGGACGTCGTCAAGGTTTGGCTTACATCAAATAATATGAATTATCTTGTAGACTCTTAATAAAATTTGCAGTTGGTGCATCTCACAGAACTTCTTGTACTTATTTTTTATCAGGCGGTTTTAATATAACTGATTTCTTCTTAAAACTAAGCCAAACACATTAGCCTCAGGAAGTATGAACATATATGCCGATGTTTTGTCTCTTGTTTTCTTCTGTTTCCATGCCATGCCAATCTTGTATGTTCTTCAAAATTCTGAATTATTCATTTCCTAGTAAAAGTTCCAAAAAATAGGCTTTCTAACATGTCTCGCTCATTCTCAAATCATTCTGATGATGCGGATAGGGATGGTTGGTTCTTTATGCAATGCATGATTGGAATTAATTACTTGGCTAATTATATTATTTTGTTACATGCCACATAGGTCTTTATCAGATTTAACATGCATCTCATCCTTCATAACCTGTGATTTGAGATTAAGGTGTGCTCTGTCATTACTATTTACTGGTGCTTATAAGGTGTTAAAGTTACCTGCCAGGTTCACAGTTTCTAGGTTCTTGTACCTGTTCAGTTATTATTTTCAAAGGATCATCTTGCAAATTGAAACCCAGGATAAAAAATCCATTCTTATAGAGTATTAGTTTTGTAGCTCCCTCCAGTAGATGCGGTTGTAAGCCGTGATGAATGAAAAGACACTGATAACTGTCGGCAGACAATTAAAATTCTTCATATACAATTGTTAGCTGAAAGTGTGGCACATGCTCTTCTAAAATTCCTCTGTTAGCTTTTAATGCATTTTCTGCTTTAACTTTAGTTGCAATATCAGGGCTATCACATGTTGTCCTTTTTCCTCCTTTATATATACTATTTGACTTTTCATGACAGAACCATCTTCTGTTCATGTGTAGGTTCTGGAGCAAAGCATACTGCTGAGAGGAAAAGTTTTACACTTAAACCTGTCAAAAGGCTGTGCAAACATAAAGGCATAAAATTTAATGATACAAGCCCAGCTTCAGTGTCTTCAAAAGGTAAAACTTACACTTTGTACTTGATTTTTAATATCTAAATATGCTATCCTGATGTATTTAATCTTCAAACTTTAATTTAATTGTACAAATGATCAGAGATAGAAGAAAGCGATTCGATGGATGAAGCTTCTGAACAGACTCAAGATGGATTTGTCAGGTGCTTTATCTTTTTCTATGATGAACTTAGTTATGTGTAAGAAAAAGTACAAAATACTATACTGATGTTTCAACAATCTTTTTTTAACTGTATGATTTTTGCCGATTGTTAGGGCTGTTGAACTGTTCGCTTTGGAATTGGCCAAACTTAAGAACAAACTGAATTTGATGACTAGTCAGAAATCCTCAGAAATTTTGAAGTCTGTTGCTGAAGACGTACATTTCCAGCTGCAGGATGTTCATTCCCAGATTGAAACAGACTTGTACGTATATTAGATTAATGAATTCTTAAACTTACATGTGTTTCTGAACAGACTCAAACATTCATGTGTTTCTGAAAAAAAATGTTTCAGAGGAAAGCTTACAAATCTCAATAAATCAAAGAGAAAACGGATAGAAACAAGATTTGAAGGTAGCAAATTTTCTACTTCACTCTTTGCTTAAATATACTTGTGTTTTTATTTAACTAATATGGTAATTTTCTCCTTTCATATCTCCCTTTTAAATTCTACTTCCAAAACCTTCTGTCTAAGAGAATATCTTTATGAATGATTGTACACTTAATATTCTTGGGGAAGTTCTGAAACCTCATAATGAATCTGAATAGTTCTCCTTATAAAGGAGAAAAGTAAATGCTTTTAAAGTTCTCAAGATATTATATGCTTTAACAATTTCATTTAATACTTCAAAGTTAAATTCTTAGAATATATTAGGATGAAGGGTGGCTGACTATTTTGAAGGATTCAGCATTATTGTTCTTTTGACACCTGTTTTGGTTCACTTAATTTGTTTTGGTTTTATTATAAAATATTAGCATAAAAAATTAATTGATTCAAAATTTATCTTGTTTATATTTAAACTGTATAGTTCATGCTAATTTGCTGATCACAATTGAGAAGTTAATGAAAGTACAAGTGCTTGTAAGTTGTAGGTCCAAGACAACTTCAAATATTTCACATCTGTATTTGCAGAAATACCAAGTTTCATGTTAATATGATATTTTATCATAAATGTATAACAATATCAGGTCCAAAAGCATAGGGAAGAATCTCTCACATCTAAGAATATGAGATTGCACTACTGAAAATATCTCCGCATTTGATGTCTCACTTTGCATTTCTACAACTTACTGCATTGTCTATCTATCTATATATATGTATATTGCTTCAGATTTCCATATCCAATATTTTCCTCATGTTTTCCTTTCTTAATAGCATTTGCCATAAGAATATGTTTGTGCATGACTTTCATAGATGTTTTCTTCATCTTCTCTTTCTTACTTTTCTCACCTTCTATTCCTCTTAACAAAAATGTAGACCAGCAGAAACAGCTGAGATTAATCTACGATAGATTCAAGGAAGAGGTTAATCTACACCTACAGGACTGCAAAAGCACTGTAGAAGATCTCGAGGCAGATCAGATAGAGATAAAAGGAGCCCTTGAAAAGCAAAGTATGAAAACTCGGTGCATCTGTGTTACTCTATTTTGTATTTAAAATCTTACTAAAAGAAGTTTTATTTTTAAAAAAAATGTCTTTTGCATATATCTTCAAAATATCAAGTCAGATGTTCGAGAGAAAGCTCATACTAAAACTGTTTGAATACTTGCTTTTAATCTTTTTGAATCCTGTTATAAATTAGCAGTTAAGACGAAACTTGAATGACCTGCAGCAGTTTTTGTTTGTTAGCTCTGTAGTTTATTGTGGCTCAAGTGGTTTAAGGATGTAAGCACACTTTAGGTGGATACCCACGGTCTATTGGTAGCTGCTGTTTATAGTCATTGCCGTTTCATCTCGTGCCACAGGTTGTGGGACAGAATCAGTCAGTCATTAGTCTGCTATGAAACATTGATATTTGCATAAACTAAGAATCAACTGAGTTTTTGAGGGGCTAAATCACTGTCTGCTCCCCGAGTCCCCGTTAAGCTGTATTAGGTTATATATGTTTATGACTATCAGACATGGTATCATATTACTTTATGTAAGATATAAAGTGAGACTTTGAGGGCCAGCCGGAGTGGGCTGGAGGGAGCAAGAGTGGGAGCAGTGCGATTTTTTTTCCCTTCCCGTTTTTATGTGTAAATAAGATTTATACTCTAATCTCTGGAGTCTATGACACAGTTTACATTAATTTTTGTCATCTTCTGTATCACTTCTGTTAATATCAGTTTTCGTTGTAATATTTTGATCAGCAACCACTTCAGCTTTAACTCAATAAGGGATTAGTATTTGGCAGATTTCTTGCATCTAATCTCTGGTTAAGGGCAGCAAAATTACCATTTGCATTATTGGCAAGTATTATCTAGGTTGTGATCTAGTTTTGAATATATCCTATGTATTGTAGGAGTAGCACATAAAAAGCTAATATCACAAGTTGAAGAATCAGTGGAGGTCCAACTCAATGATGCTCAAAAGAAAATTACATCCACACAGCAGGCAAGTATTTGTTAGATGTAGTAACTATATACACCAGCACTGGGTTTTCAATATCTTTTTTTATGATTTTATCTGAATGAATTAATGGTTAGTCATCAACCAATGGCTCAATTATAGGATTACTAGTGTGCTGATATATTGTAGTATTATACCACACTATTGTGTTAAATTATACTTGATTCATTGACTGCAAGACCACTGAAGGCGGACTTCAGTGACAAGCCAGAAAAAAATGCTAATCCAGTTATTTAGACTGAACTTGTTACGCTTAACAAAGCCATCATAAAATTTGTGTCATGCTTTCTAGATTTGACATTTATTGAGTAAACAATTCATCTTGAAGAAAATGTTGCTATTTATTATTTACTTATAGGGTTGACTTTATCCATCAATACGTGAGATTCTTTACAATTCCTGAGACACCCTTTTAGAAAAGTCAAATCTAACTTTTCTGTTAGATGCCTCTTCATGTGATTCCTTTGCATCATTTATTGAACTTTGAATTTGATATTACTGGTCCAGCCGACATTAGTTGTTCCTTATGTGTTTCCCATTTCAGTGCCCTTTTTTTTCAATATTGTTAACTATCATTGTAAATGAAGACACATAGCATTGCATATCGCGTAGAACTGATTTTATCCTCATTGACTGCAGATGGCAAGGGGAAAACTACTACAGCTGAAGCAAGTTATAACGATGTGTTTGAAAGAGGGTATCTAAATGGACGTGATTTCTGATGATTCCTTACAAGTTACAAATTTTGCTTATAAGTAAGCGCCCATTGATTTTCTCCATATTCTTGGCCCTGGTACCATTAGCGTTTTCCACGTACTTAATATTATCCCCCAACCCCTTTTTAAGTGATGCTACTCACAAAGGCACTTTTGTATTGATTTGGCCGAGTTCCAGTCTCCATTCCTGGATTTATTATTCGTTATTTGCAGGGGAAAGATTAGAAACATCTCATTTGTTAGAAGGGAAATTGCCAATTTTTTTTTAAACTGATGTCATATTAAGAACGTCATATGGAATTATTTACTGTTATTATGTTAGAGATGCACAGACCTATTGTTAGTATGTTTTGCTTTGGCGTTTGTCAAACTCAATCCCATTTTTAATCTTTTCTCTGGGTAATGTTTTAAACTAAATTTGATTATATTTTGTTGGAATTGATTGACAGTAAGGTGATTAGAAGTGAAGCAATGGCAGTAAATGTGAGTTTTTTCTCTTTAGGCAGAGCAGTTGAATGTGAGCTTGGAGTTTAAAATATTGTAGACTTGTAGTACTCATTTAGTTTTTATTTTTGATAAATAAGGTAGTGGTCTTTAAACTAAAAATCTATCTAAACACAAACGATGTTAATGAAAATATTAATTTAAATTCAAATTTTAGCTAAATTCATTTATTTTTTGCAACATATTCTTTTTTAAGAAAATTAATTAAGTTTGTGTGCTGAGCAAGGTATTCACAAACAGCTCATGCAACCATACAAATTAGGATTGCATGTGGTTGAATTCAAGGACATGATCTTGCGTTTATGCTAAATTACCGAAATAAAAAGGGAAAATTGTTTAAATAAAAATACAAAAAGGGTGGCTTAAAAGCCTAAAATCAATACAAAAAGTAGGGGCGTGGCTCTACGAGCCCCCCCTCACCCATCAGAACCAATCTTCTGGTAGGTTTTTTTCTTCACAACCTATCGAAATCCATCTTTCGACAGATATTTTTCTTCTTCTTCTTCTTCATTTTGAGCGTTGTAGCCTTCTTCTGTAACCCTATATTCTTGACGTAGTAATTAATAACTCTGTTTTCTCAAATGAAGTAAAAAAACAAAGAAAAACAGAAAGTTTTTCAGGAGAGCAACCAAGTCAGGAAATATTTGTGTGGAATGAATGTTCTCTTTCATTTGACACTGGTCCACCTCATATGTTGGTATCTAACCTCCGTCATATATAAGTGACAACTAGGATCACAAGAATTTTGTTGACACTGCGACAATACCTGAGTTTTACATGCCATTATTACCATGTATCTGAGTAGCGAGGAGAGTCACATGAGATATTAATTTCCCAAAAAACTCAGCTTTTTAGTGATCACCCCTTCCCTCATCACACATATTTTGGTTCAAGTGGCCTCTTCTACTTCTAAGTTTTTACTTGCATTTATACTTCAGGTGCTAGTTTCGTGGTAATAGTTTAACATTAGGGAAATGTTAACCGGTGCCCCCGAGGCACTAGTTAAGAAACAAATATAATATTAACTGTATTAGAAATTGTGTTGTCAATCATTTAAAAGTCAATAAAATGTATTTTTTGATTTAAAACTTTCTTCTTTTGATTTCCTTAACCAGTGCCCCAAAGGTACCGGTTAACATGACCGTTAACATTATAACCTCAAGAGTTCGAATTTCTTGGTGTAGAATGGGAATTAATATTACTTTAATTAATACTTGGATGTCAATTGCTTTAAACAATATGGGAGACATCTGTTTTTTGCTTCCTAATCTATTTTTGATTTAGCACTAAGTTAATTTGCTTCTCCTTTGCATGGTATAAATGATATGTTTGATTTCCCTAACAAAGTCTCAGTCACATGCGTATTTCTCATGCACCTTTTCCTATAGTGAGGAAATCCTTCTATGCAAGCTTCTGCCCAGTTGACTAATCCAATCTTCCGGTCCACGGATCAAATATATCTCAATGACTATCTAAAAATACATAAGATAAATGATATTTGTATAACCATTCTATGATAACTTTTGTGACAACTTTTTCTCTCATACTCACATTTTGTTTTTACTTTATCTCTTTATTGCTTTAGTTTTCGTGTCGATATATATTTTTCTTTGGAGAAATGATATTTGAACTACAATTTTTAAACAATTTTTGTGATAACTTTCTATCTTTTACTCTCATTGTACTTTTATCTCTCATTGTTTAAAATTGTTTCTACAAATATCATTCCTCTTTTCTTTGTAAATTTATGATTGTCCCATAAATTGTTATACAAATGGTTGTTCAAATAACACACATAAAATAAAAGATAATGGACATGAAAAATTATAAATTTTGCAGAAAGATAGCTTGATATGCTTATAAATTTGAGCAGCGAGGTTCTAATTGCCTAAAGTTGTATGCTTTAATGCTTTGAAGCACAGATGAAAATGACCATTGAAAGCATAAGAGCGTCGTTACTAATTATCATCCAAAATCATTATATCATGCAAGAACTAATCAAGTTAAATTAAGGTGTACTATTAGGACTTGGGAGATGAAAGCTCTAGCCCTAACACAGCATCTTCTATACCAAGTGTTTCATTCACCAGCAAACAGAATTATAAACGTGAGACATCGATCACTTATTGAAGTATGAAAGTTGTGCTTTTAAATTTCAATAACAGGACGACAAATGAAGAGGAAAAAACTGTCTTATTTTATGATCACGCGGAGTGATGATTAAAAAGGACAAAGTTTAGGTGCACTTTCTGATTTACTATTTTTACTGTTCTCTACTCTAAAATTTAAACTTAACTGAAAAATTTAATCTACATGTCATATTATAACCGTGAAAAACATAAATAACACCTTTAAAACAACACCTAAATTTTGTCATATGACAGTTAACATATTCTTTCATGGATAATGATAATGCTATATATCCCTTGTGCTTTACGTGGCTTATTCAAATGATTATGTTTTGCAGGGAACAAACTAAAAAACTTCCCAACATTGAGTTTGGTGGACGGATTGATTAGACAGACATTGGAGAATGAACTTGGGGACATGATTCTAAATAGGATCACACAATCAGTAGCCATGCTTACTTATTACTCAAACATTCTGAACTGCCATTTTTCCAGTCTTAAGGAATATTGTTTGTTCCCAACGATCAGTAGGGAAAAGGTATGGTAGTGATATAGATGTGTGGGGTTACGACATTGTAGTGATATGTTCAGCAGACACTTTAGTAAACATTCATAGCAGCTTTATCACAGTTCCATTTTAACTTTTGACCGGCTTGGTCAAGTAAATAAGTGGATGTATATGCCTAAATCATAATGATCTAATACAGAATTTTTGTTGAATATGATCAGCTTCTATTTTTTTTTCCTTCAACATTTTGATCCTGAAGGGAGCACTTCAACAATGTATTGGCCTTTTGGCAGCTTTAACTTGAATCACTGGAGTTTATATTATATATATCAATGGTAATATTCAAGGATTTCCTTTTAAGTTAAAATTGGGTCATTAACATGGGAACAAAATCCCAGATTAGCCAGCATATAATCTTCATTTTTCATCACCAAGAATAAGCTATCCAGAGTTTCTTCAATCTTAGCAAGTTCTGAATGAAAGGTACTCGTAGCATGGAAGACAAAAATGCTGTGGCCCACCTGAATCCAGCTACTTCCTGGTTTTTTATCCAACCCTTTATCCTTTATCAAGCTTCTTACTTTTGACATGTCTTCCCATCGTTTCCCAGAGGCATATAAGTTTGATAGAAGAACATAGTGGCCTGAATCCTCGGTATTTAATTGGAAAATATGCGCCGCAATGAGCTGATCAGCTAGTTCCACTTTGTTGTGAAGTCGACAAGCACCGAGTAAGCTTCCCAAAACATTGGCATCTGGTGTCACAGGCATGCTTGTGATGAACTTATATGCACCATCAAGATCCCCTGTTCTTCCAATGAGATCCACCATACACGAGTAGTGCTCCATATCTGGCTTAATACCACAATCATTAATCATCGAATTATACAACAGCCAACCTCTGTCAACAAGACCTGCATGACTACACGCGGATAACAGCGAAATAAAAGTGACTTTGTTTGGTTTCATTCCTGCTTCCTTCATTTGCTCGTAAAATTCCAAACCCTTTTCTCCTAGGCCATGAGCTCCGCAAGCAGATATCAGAGTATTATATGTTATGGTATTCTTTATCATCATCTGATCAAAGACCTTCACTCCGAGTTCTAGAAATCCACATTTGCTGTACATATCTATTAGAGAATTGCCAACAGAAACATTTAATCCCAGACCACTTCTGGTCGCATAACAATGGATTTCCTTTCCTTGTCTAAGAGCTCCTATTTGAGTGCATATAGGAAGAATACTCACTAAAGTTATATGATTTGGCCTATGTTCGGCTCCCGAAATTTCTCTAAAGGTAAAAAATGCTGACTGAAAATCACCAACTAGATTATACCCAACAATTAGTGAATTCCATACCATGATATCCTTATCTAACATGTTCCTAAATATTGACTCTGCTTCCCTGATTGATCCACAATTAGCATACATATCGATCAATGCGCTTCCTACAACTACATCTGATAAAAGTCCTTGTTTGAGAATGAAGTTATGCATCTCCTTCCCTTGTTTCAACAACTTGAGTTTTCCCAAAGCAGGAAGAACACTAGTAACAGCAATCTCATTTATTGTTAAACCCATATTCACCATTCTAACATACAGTTCAAAGCTCTCTTTATACATGCCATTTTGTGAGTAGCCAGCAATCAAAGTACTCCAAGAAACAATATCCCTAAAAACCATATAACTAAATACACGACAAGCCTCATCTGGATAACCACATTTACCATACATATCAATGATAGCATTTGAAACATACAAATCACTATCAAAACCACTCCTCAACACACAACCTTGCATTGCCATCCCCAATTTCAAACCCTCCATTAATCTCCCACAAACCGGTAACACAGACGCCACAATAACCGAGTCAGCCTTCAAACCTTCCAATCTCATCTTCCTAAACAACGAAACTGCCTCAAAACACTCACCATTCCACACATTCCCACAAATCAACGCAGTCCAAGTCGCCAAATCTCTAACATTCATTTCATCAAACACCTTACGCGCATCTTCCAAACTCCCACATTTCACAAACATATCAATCAAAGCACACTGAACAAAAAGATTAGCCTTTTCCACATTAATCAGAATATTACGATAAACCCATCTCCCAATTTCAATAGCTTGCAACGAAGAACAAGCTTTTAACACAAGTGGGTATGTGTAGTTATCTGGGGTAAAACCATGTCTAAGCATGGAATGATAAAACTGAATGGAAAGAGTGAAATTGTTAGAAGCAATAAGAGCTCTGAGAATTGCGTTCCAACCAAGGTTGGATTTGTGGGGGAGTTGAGAGAAGGAGAGAAAAGCGTAATGGTGGGAACCGAAGTTGACGTAAGCATTGATGAGGTGTGAAGGAAGGGGAGTGTGTGGTGAAGATGGGTCGAAGAAACCATGGATGAGAAGAAGAGTGTGAAGTTTTTTGGTTTGAAGAAGATTTGGTGGAGATTTAAGGTGATGGAGGAAGGTGGTGAAGGGAATGGGAAGAGAGTGTTTTTGACGTGTGAATGTGGTAAGGTAAGGATTGAGATTGGGATTGCGAAACACCAAATTGGAGAAGGATATCATCGGCATTGGCAATGGCATTACCCATTCCCCTAACTTCTCATGCAAGTTTTGTTAAATACTCTCTTCCTCCTTAATCATAAAGTTGTCGTGAGTAATAGTCTTTAATTCGAAGTTAGGTTGACCCTTAAAGTAAAATCTTATAAATAAGGGAAAAATGCATTCACCTTCGTGAAGTTTCTCTAAATAACATAGACAATTTGTCTATTTTATAACACAAACATCTCCTTTCGTTAGAAACGTTTAAGTTGTTGTCAAATGAAAAAGAGAAACGTTGTCAAGTCTTTTTTTATTCCTTTCACTTTGGTTGTAAAGTGCATATCCACCTTTTGAGCTTCTCTTCTCATTGTTGCTGTAACTTGTTCTCATTTTTTCCATCATCAATGTTGTTCCTCCATGGAAGCATTAGACAACAACTAAATCATTGGGTATAATTGCATTCATACTCATGCTTGTCTGTTGCTTTATGTATCGTTTATTTCATCATCACTTTCATCCTTGCTCGCTGTTGTTTTCATCTTACCGTCGTTTTCTGCAAATTCGTAGTGTTCTGTTCAGTATTCTTTTCTGCTTGCAGTTGTTTTGGACCCACGTTTTCTTCTCGTCGCTGTTATCGTTTCGTCGTTGTTTTCGTCCATTTCGCTCTCATTGCAAGTTAGGTTACCTTCAATCTTGATTCTATACATATAAATGATATGTTTGTTTTGATTAATTTTAATAAATTACTGCAATCATCCACTGTGTCAAATTCAGATTGTAATTAGATGAAATAATAACTTCATATTGTAATTAGTTGTAATAATAAGTTTCTATTGTAATTTAGACTGCAACGATTATTTGACCAACTCTATCATACAATGTATTTATTCATAAATCAATGGAATACTCATACGATGTGTTTATTTTGTTGCACTTCTTTTGTCATTGTTGAAGTAAAAATCCTTTTGATGAATATTTTAATGATAAAAAACCTCGTTGAATAAACAATAAGTTTTATGAATGATGATCTACTGATGTTTGCATTTGAGTTTTTGTTAGAAGAACAGGAATCACATAAGTGGATAAGCTAGAAGCCACTCACATCAATAAGTGCATTATATCTACTCAACAATGATAGAATGAGTATATCATCAGTTGAAACAACAATATCAAATCTCCAAGAAGATTCATAACTCAAGAATCATGATGGAAGAACTTACATCACAAGATACACAAGAATGTGCTCATTGAGTTTTACGTTATACTTATATGATCTGAAGATCCTCTTGAAAAAAACAAGATAAAAGAAAATATGCATACAAATTATGAAGATTCTTAGAATCTCCTCAAAGTGTCACACTTCCAAAGCTTCTAAAGATAAGAAGTTCAGAGTTTAGAATGTTCGTATGAACAGAGTTCAGAATGTTAATGATCATGAACATTAACCCAGAATATTTCCAGAAATAATAAATGATTACCTCATGGATCAACAAGATTATTTAAAGTCATATGTTACAAGCAATGATGAACTAAATGCAAAGAAATATTCTTTTGGACTTCAAAGAAAGAATCATCTTGTTTATCAAAACAAATGATCTATCATTTATATGCTTGAAGTAGTTTTGAATAAAATAAATAACAATCTTCATAAGGTTGAAATTCATATGAACTTATAATGTTAAAAAATGAGTATTATGTTTTTGACAGAAGAAAAAGAGTATCATAGTGTATGTTTTTATCTTATTGATAATACTAATGACCCGTTTGTTTTAATTTTTTGTTTTAAAAATGATTTTGTGTTCCGTCTTTTTATCTAAATTTAAAAAAAAAATGTATTATAAAAAGCTTCAAATGAGAAATAAGTTTAAATAGCCTCTCATAAAAATAACATTTGAAGTATTTGAAATATATATATTTTAAAGGCTTAAATATGAAAACAGTCCCTGCAAATATTTGACTTTTTGGTTTTAGTCCTTGTAAAAATATTTTTTTGGTTTTAGTCCCTGCAAATATAAAAAATTTGGTTTTAGTACTTGATATTTTATTTTAGTCTTTGTAAAATTGATTCATATTGGATTTGGTCCTTGTAATATGTAAAATATTTGATTTTAGTCCCTCAAAATGAGGACTAAAATGAATATTATAGGGACCAATTTCAATATGAAATGATTTTACAAGGATTAAAACAAAATACCAAGGACCAAAACCAAATATTCTATATTTACAGGGACTAAAACTAAAAAAATATTTTTACAGGGACTAAAACCAAAACGTCAAATACTTGCAGGACCATTTTCATATTTAAGCCTATTTTAAATGGTATTTTTATTACGATAACGTCTCTAAGGAAAGGACGAAGACATTGGCGGTTTGTTCAACTTTCTTTTAGTTTATTTTTTCTACAAGGTATCCATTGTGGATTGCAACATCCATGAAAATAGTCGATCTCTGTTTGTACTTTGTGCAATAATACAACACCAAGAAGTTTCTGAGTAAGGCTAAGTCACTAGCTCCAAATTTTTAGTGTGTTTTCATGCGAAGATTATGGAATTTCATACTTTTGTCCGTCTTAATAGTCAAAGAATTAAAAAAATAAGGACAATGGCACACGATTCTACCAAATGAAATCTATAAAATAATCAATGGATTTGGAAAATGGTAGTAAAAGCATATTATCCTCAAATCTTTTTGATTATCCTTAGAATGCACATGATATATCATTGTCATGGATGATGTTTCAGCAAATCTTATGCATCAGCAGCCATGTCATAATTTTCCAATGCATAATGCATGACGTCAAGCTGAAAACAAATACAAACAACTTTTTTACTCACTCACATAAATAGAAAAATAAAAAAAAGAATATAGTTACATTATTTAATTATTTATGATCCAGTAAATATTTATGTGGATATCATTAACTTGTTTTTTTTAGCAAGTCTTGGTTGCATAGTCACAAAACTAAATTTATAGTGCTTAAAAACACAAGAGTTACATCCCCGAAATATAAGTTTTTTTTTTTCTCTTTAGAAAAATGTCTTTTTTGGATGTGTGTCTAAAGAAGGTACATTTAATATTGTGACCATACAAAAATAACTATATTTTCTTATACATAAATGATATTTTCACATTCAAATTTAGTGTTTGACTGTTGGAACTTTTAATTCTTATCATTTTTAATAAAAATAAGTTTTATAATAATAAAAAACAGTGAACATATTGACAAAGAAATGGAAAACCTAGATTGTTATATTTTATTGAAATTGACTACAAGTAGTAAAGTTCACATATTCATATTTGACGTCCCTCAAATTTATAAACAATTTATAGTGACAATTTTTTTTTTTGCACAAAATTTATAGTGACAATTTTGATGGTCTAACTGATGCATATTGTTTTGTTGGTACACTAATGCATTTCAAATATAAGAACAAAAATAATTTTAATTTTGAACATCATCAGCTATATTTTTTAAGTCTTCAAACGTACGTGATAATACTTCTATCTTAAATATAAGCAAAAAAAACCTCAAATAAAGATGATGTATTTGGTTAAAAATTTGAACCTAATACATTAAATTTGAAGCAAATAGATAATAAAAGACAAATAAATAATTTCGATGACCGTCAATTCAACATAAATAACTTTACCAACTTTTTATTGAAGAGTAAATTAGAACTTGCCATAAAAAATCTGCCCTTACATTTTTTAAAAACAATCAATCTATTATCGAAGACATATTTAAATTTTTCCATAATACCTTCTCTTTTTTTATGAATGGAAGAAAAAACAAGATAGAAAAGAAAGCTATGATTTAATGAAAGATATCCTCACCACCAAAAAAAAAAAAAAAGATATCCTCATTGTATCAGCTAAACAAGATAGAAAAAACTAAGGTCGATTGATTGGCCAAATTTAAAGCTACTCTTAATAATAAGATTAAACTTTTTGTTTTTTGTCATAATACCTTCTCTAATTGTATTTGTTTTTATAATGAAAATAAACATATGAAACGTCAAAGTGGGCCCTTCTTATTGACTAGTATATCAAAGTGGGTCCTTCTTATCTACTTGTGCAACACGATCACTTTCAACAACTTGGTATTTAACCAACCTCACACTAAAAATGTAGGAGATATATTTGTCTGTTTAGGCCTCTCTCTCACTCACACACATTGAGACATAGAAACACACACAATTAAAAATGGGTTATCTAATTGCTATTGCCATAGCGACTTTCACTATTATGATGATGTCAAAAATTTGGAAAATATTTGCAATTCTCTTCTGGAGACCATATGCAATAACTAGGCACTTTCGAAAGCAAGGAGTCATTGGACCACCTTACTCACTTGTTTCGGGTTCTCTTAATGACATCAAAACAATGATGAAGGATGCAAGGAATATGGTGATGGATAAACACTCAAACGATATTACTCAAAGGGTTCTTCCTCACTACCAAATATGGTCCTCCTTATATGGTGATTTATTTATTTATTTATTCTTTTGATGTATATATATGTATGTAATATAATACATGTATGTATGATTCTTAACAATTTTTGACCATGCATGCATGCATGCAGGGGAGAGATTTCTATTTTGGAACGGAACTGAACCGAGGATTTGCATCTCTGATGTAGAGCTGGCCAAAGAGATTTTATCAAATAAATTTGGTTTTTATGCAAAGCCTAAAACAAGGCCTTCAATTGTAACGATGATAGGAGCGGGTTTAGTTATTGTCAATGGAGTGGAGTGGGTTAGGCGCAGAAGGATACTCAATCCTGCTTTCTCCATCGATAAACTCAAGGTGAAGAAGTCGTAAGTTTAGTTTTCTCCGCAACTATATGCACAATGTCACATCCTTTGTATCATTAAAATATGACATAAAACTATAAAAGAGAACAAAAGATCCTTTCTCGAATACAAAAATATTATTATGAAAACTTCATACCTTTACGATAAAAGAGAGAAACTCATCATCTTGAAAATCATGTTTAATTCAATTAACCATATTTTTAAAGCGATTAACCAGATACTACGCAAGTGTATAAAAGTGGATGTTGATTTATCATATTACTATCTTGAATATTTGTGCAGGATGCTCTATGCGGAAGTTTTTATTTTAAAAATTTGTTCTTAGAGCTCAAGTTTTTTCTTTCGAAACTTATTCATGATTTTTTTGTTTGTTTTAATTTAAATGAAAGTGGATTGATTGCAGTCGAAAAATCATATCAATCAATCTATTTACTCATGACCATATTTATTACTCCATCCAATCAGAATTATATGAAAATGAAAAAAGGGAAAATAATTTTTATATACCTTAATCTAATCTCTCATTAGAGAGAAAGAAAATGATGTGATAGATGTATAAGTTGATAAAATGATAGGAAGAAAAAATAAGTGTTAAATGAGTATAAAAAAAATTAAGGGTGTTCAAATATAGGTCCGTTTGTTTTGAATTTTTTTTAAAAAATAAATATTTTTTTTTATTAAAATAGGCTGGTCTAATAGGCCTAAAAGGCTTTTTGAGTGGTGACCTGACATTTTAAGCTAAATAGACTTCTAAAAAAGTCTAGGCCTTCTCTATTTAAGAAAAAAGTCTGGCCTGACCTGACCTGTCGTAGGCTAGGCCGTAGCCCCCTATAGGGGGGCGACCTGACATATTTTCATCCCTAGCGATAACCATAATACTCATTCCTTAACTCCAAGGGTTTGGTGCACCGGTAAAAATACATATATTTGATTTGAAGGTTTTAAGTTTGAGCTTCATTAGTGTGAACAAAAGCTTATACTAACCAAAAGAAGACTTATGCTAAATTATTTTCTGAAATTGTATTAGAATCTCACGTTGACCGATGGATAAATATGTGTGTGAATGTTTGAGCGATTTCATTCCTTGAGGTAACTTTTAGAAGAGAAATCCAAATTCATTTTACAAAACTCACCTTTTAATTTATCAGACAAGATTTTCAAAAGATATCATATTCTTTATTATAAATTCAGTTGGTGTTACACAATTGATTTATCAAGAAAATGGTCATCGGTAAAAATAAGTCTTCTTTCATTGGCATTAGGCATTGTATATGCGTGCATTCTAAATACTATATCATATATGACAGGTTATGATAAGTAGAATGGCAGCATGTACCATTTCTACATTAGAAGAGTGGAAAAGGCAAGCTATTGAAACAAAGGAGATATCAAAGACAATAGAGATGAGTAAAGAATTTCAAGAGCTAACAGCAAATATAATTGCCCACACTGCCTTTGGTACCAGCTTTGTTCATGGAAGAGAAGCTTTTGATGCACAAAGACAGCTTCACAAGCATTGTGCAGCTTCAAATTCTGACATTTTCATTCCTGGCACTCAGTATATTAATTAACTTCTCTTGATTACTTTAAATTCATTTACTTCTGCATTGATCAGTACATTAATTATTTTCTATGGTTTTGGATTCTCAATGCCGCAGATATTTACCTACTAAGTCAAATATTGAGATATGGAAGCTTGATAGAAAAATGAAGAAATCACTAAAATGCATTATAGAAAGTAGGTTGCAAAATTCTCAATCAGATTGTTCTTATGGAGATGATCTACTAGGAGTAATGATGGATACAGAAAAAACAAATGATGATGGTCTTAAAAAGTTGAAGATGAATGAAATCATGGATGAATGCAAGACCTTTTTCTTTGCTGGTCATGAAACCACTTCAAACTTACTTACTTGGACCGTCTTTTTGTTGGGTTTGCACAAGGATTGGCAAGAAAAACTTAGACAAGAGGTCCAGCAGATTTGTGGCACGAAAATTCCTGATGCAGATATGCTATCAAGGTTAAAAATGGTAAATATTACTTCTAAAACCTTCAGATTTTAGGTCTAGAGCATTGCTATTTAACGGAAGCATATCCGGTAATATTAATTCCCCTTAGGATCTCTCCGGTGAAAATCTCACGGGAGAGGATCCGTGTCCCTATTTAATACACTTTTGGTGGTACAATATAGTCGAAGAGAAAAGACAATAAAAGAGAGAAAATGACGATGTTACACTACTAAACTAACTTTCGCCATTCATTCTCTATGTTTGTTACATTCATCAGTTGTCTACTTATACAAGTTAAGCATAACATAAATTAACATATTCACGATACTCTACTAAACTAGCAAATAACTTATAATAATGAGACCTCTTTAGACTGTTCTAGAAATTGGTGACTCATAATCGAAGAAAACTAACTTACAAGTTACAATGTGTCTCATTTTTTAAGGTGAATATGGTGTTGCTGGAAGCATTAAGGTTGTACTGTCCTGCAATACAACTAGAAAGAGTGGCTTCAGAAGACATGAAATTAGGAAATTTATCGATCCCTCGAGGAACATGTCTCACAATCCCTATAACAATGATTCACACAAGTAAAAAATATTGGGGTGAAGATGCAAATGAGTTCAATCCAATGAGATTCATAAATGGAATATCTAAGGCCTCAAATCACCCAAATGCTCTACTTGCATTTTCTGTGGGTCCAAGAAATTGCATTGGTCAGAATTTTGCTATGTTGGAAGCTAAGACAGTGATGACTTTGATTCTACAAAGGTTTTCTTGGTCTCTATCCTCTGACTATGAACATGCACCTGTTAACAACCTCACTTTGCAACCACAACATGGCCTTCCCATCATTATTAAACCATTGCAGTTATAATTATTAGTTTTTCTTTTCTCTTGTGTCTATTGACCCTAGCTATCGTTTCTTCAATAATACTCCAACTTATAATTACTATTACTTTGTATCAAAATAATCATTGGATTTGGATATATGTGATTCTAATATTAAACTTGTGTTATTCAGTTTGATTTCCTATATTATGGTTTTTTTCTCTGAGATTCCGAGTTTTGTTGGACTGATACTATGTATTATGTACATCAAACTGATTCGAAATTCTTACCGGGAAAAAAAACTAATTCAAAAATTAAATTTACTTTAAATAGTTAAATATACAGAAAATATATGACATTAGATGATTAGATGCTAAATATATATTGAAATTAACTTTAAAATATTATATTGTTTGCCTTTTAAAAAATACTTGTGTTTCTTTTCCCATCTTCAAGCCTTCTTGCGCATCCAATTTCGAATTATAAAAATCTGAAAAAATGGAAGGTTTTCGTTTTATTCTTTTTGAATTATATAATCTAAAACATACAGGGAGCCTTAAAAACCCAATAGAATGGAAAAATCACTCAAAATACTTATCATCGATCTTGTTATTATTCCTTTGAGCCAACACTTGTTCAATACAGGTTTGAGGCCTAACTATTGAAACCTGAGTTCCTCTGCTACCTTCCTTCTATGGTTTTGTTGATTAGCTTTGTAACAGAAAAAAGCACGAGCACGAGCACAACAACATTCACTATCTTCCATTACAAACACAACACTCATTTGTTAAATTCAAATGGAACCTACTAGAAAAATTGAAAATAGCGACGGGCATAATCCGTCTCTAAAACATGTAATTTTCGTCACTAAAAAGACTAGACACGGAAATAGAGACGGATCTAGATCTGTCGCTGAATCCTTGGTCTCTAAGCTATTTAGAGACGAAATGTAGATTCCGTCTCTGATAGAGACGGAATAGTTCCGTCTATAACCACCAAAATCCGTCGCTAACATACAAAAATAGAAGAAATTAAATCCGTCTCAAACACATATAATTCCGTCTCTATAGAGACGAACTCCAACTTCCGTCTCTAATAATAATATATTTATAAAATAAAAATTTAGCTTAAAAATAAATTTCTTGTTGCTTATTTGGCAACTATATAATATATAGGTGTAAGCCTGCATATTCTAGATAATAAACTAACATAATTTAAATTAACATCGTACAATAAGTTGTTTATTTACACCATCTTAGTTAAGCTTCACAATTCACATTGTAGATAATGTATAGACTATAGTAGCTGTACAAACAATATTTCCAGCAAAGTTGTTAAAGTAATTTCGGGTGAGTTAAGACCTTTGCAATCTCACCAAAAGGAATGCCATTTTCAATACCCTGCCAAAAACAAAATCAAACAAACAACAATGAACATAATTGTCTAGAGATACTCTTTGGCATATACAGTTGGACTGTTCTAGTAGTGTAATAACAACAACACATGCATGGGCTACAAATCTAGAGATATACACTAGCAAGTAATAAACTACTTGACAACTATAAAGGCTAAAGTTGTAGAATCAAAATGTGACAAAATAGGATGCTTTGTAGGATATTCTTAAGCTTAACTAATTTATTCAAACAAGGTTTCTACTCCTAGACCATTAAGTCATACCATAACAACTAATGAAACTAATGAGTAGCTAATGTTAAAGTTGACCTAAAACAAAATAGTCTTAACTTGCTTACCTCATCAATCATAGACTCCGTCTTCTCAATTGTATTATATCACTCCAACCTACATAGAATCAAATTTCCCATTTAACAAATAAGCCACAATGACGAGAGAAGAGGTTTTGTGTAATTTAATAATAAACAACAAACTTAAACACAAGTCCTAAATTAATAAACACAGTGAGCCAAAAGCCTCGAAAACTGCCCTATCTGAATGATGCACCAGAAAAACATGCCACCAAACAGTAGATGCAGAGCAATTATACAAGTATTTATTCTATAGTAGCAATACAAATATCAACATTGAATACAAAAATATATCTAATAATCTATGCCCAACAATGATATATTGTTTATTGTAAGTCTCAAAGATGCACCTGAACTTGAAAGAACATCACCAACATCATCAATTGTACATTTCAAACCCCTTAGCTTCAGAAGGCTAACAGCCCACAATGATAGTACCTAAAGAAACACAAGTAGTTCTTTTTCACTTATATATATATATATATATATATATATATATATATATATATATATTAAAAGAGATTTACAATTAAATAAAAACCGCATAAACTTTACCATGCTAATTATCAAAACCACATAAACTCTTATTACCACTAAGTTGCACTCTCTCACTACAAACATATGTATGTATACTAGTAATGCTAATGTGAGAACGAATATTAAATACTAATAATACTAAACAACAAAAACAGATTGTGCAGAATTTTATTTTTGGTATCAATGATAGGTGCTTGAAAACATATACGGACATAACACTAAACAAAAAAAAAAACATTTGTTCAAATAGATAGCATTTTAGAAATATGGTTGCAAGAGTGAAACAGAAAACCTCTTGAGTTAACCCCTTTTGCTTCTTATTTCTCTTCTTCTTTCTTGAACTGTAACAGATCAGAAATAAGTGAACTCCATCAGCCTATGAAATAGAAAATGCTTCAATATCCAAACTAATTGAGTTCAACTAAACAACATTGGCCTATAAGTGGAATCATGTAAATATAAAGTGTTGAAACTTATAACTTGTCTAAAAGAACAGTGAACAATTTCAATTATACAAAAAATTATGGATTGAGAAGTTGTTATTCAAGTAGATTAAATTCATCACAACTTGTCTAAAATGATAAACCTCAGCTTTAATACCATTATGGTAAAAATTTCATCTAGAATACCTATGGAAGTAACTAAATCAACTTGATGGTATATCTCATAATCATTAATGCAAAAAAAAAAGGTAGCCAGGAATAAACCAATGTAACAAAAGAATGGAAGGGTGCCTCAAATTTCTTTTTCGATAGAGAATTCAATGCCATTGCCTCCCTGACACAAAATTAGTTGGCTAAAACTTAAGCATTACAACAACAACAAAAGAGAGATAAAAGAGTAATATCAAATGCATCACTACTCAAATTCAAACCCAATCAATGATATTCAAATTCAAAATTAATCGAGAACTCACTAATCAATAATGAAAAATTGAAGTCATAACTCAAATATTGATAATCATAAAATCAATAATTAAAACTCAATAGCTGATGGTAAAAAATTTAAAATCATAAATAAAAACGCAGGAGTGTATGTGATACCTTATAGATTCAATTTTGTCGCTGGCAAAGAACGACGTCACCGTTTCCGAACTATAACAGAAAACCAGATATGTAGACTGATAGTGAGAGAGTGGTTCTCTAATATGAACATGAACATGGATCAGGAATTAAAATCGAAAAATAGAGTGAGTTCTTACCTCCGCCCGCTGAAATCAAATAAATGTACATGAATTTAGTAACACAAAAGGGAGAACTCTTTCTTCCTTCGATTCTAGGGTTTGAAAAAGGGGTAAATCGTTGGTATCTTCAATTATAGATTTAGCTTCTTCAAATTGAATCATACATGAATTAATTTAGTTTTAAAGTAAGTTAATTTTATCAAAATCGAAATTGAATGGTACATGAAAATCAAATTGAAACTGAAGTTTACCTGTGAGAGATGAGTCTTCAGCGAACAGAGAGATTGGTTGATGGAGAGAGATGGGTGGTGGAAGAGAAGAGGAAAAATCAAATTGGTAGAGACAAGAGGCAAGGGAAAATCTGAAATTGAAAGAGGGAGAGGGAAAGGTGAAAAATAACCCTATTCAATTGAGTTGTTGGAGGGGTATTTTATTTTCGTGAAATTTTTGAAATAAAGCATTTGGAGCCAAATATAGGGAAATTTTTGTTTTATTTTAATTATATTTTACTCTGAGACGGAACTAGAGACGGAAGAATTTTATGACGGAGAGCTCTGTCTCTAAATTCCGTCTCTAATGCAAGAAAATTAACTTTCGTCTCAAATATTCATTTTCCGTCTCAGATTCCATCTCTGTTAGAGACTGAATAAATTCCGTCTCTAAAATCCGTCGGTATTTAAGACTTTTCTGGTAGTGATTAGTTTCAGTTAAGTGCAAGAGACCACTCATACAACTTCATTCCAATAGGATCCAGTCCAGGTAGGGCTGGAAAGTCGAGCTTATTCAAACATGTTTCAACTCGACTCAACTCGATAAAAATTAGTTTGGTTCGAAACTCGACTCGAGTTCGTCACAAACTTTTGTTTCAATTCAAACTCGACTTGATTCAAACTCACGAGTAGCTCGATTCGACTCATTACCTTAAATCAGATGAACCAACAGACAAACTGAGATATGTTGGAAATTTACGTTTTAATAAAAGAGATTTCATAATACATGTTCAACAATTATCAATCAATAGTGGATGCAAACAAAACATTGAACATGACTATGATCGGATCAACGACATGTTTGATTTATCAAGGATATTAGGCAATTAAGGTATTAGGAATACCTGGATAAAGCTTTCATGGGCAACACTCCCAACAACAACGATAAACCGAGAGGAGTGATCTGAAACAAACGATGAGGTTAGCTGCGGCTGATTTGGTTCTTCCTCAACCGGTAGCTTTATGTTTCAAGTTCTCGGAAGAATGTTTTAGGTTTCCATTATTCCGTTGATGGGCTATCCAGACATCCACCCATTGAGTCCATATCAACTAATTAAGGCTCACAATTGATAAATAGCTAATATATTATTATTACGATATTTATCCACATAATGATATTGAAATATAATTAAATAGTATGATATTGAAATATAATTATTATCACAATTGGTTGTTAAGTTTATTTATTTTGAGACTTATTTTATCCTTTCAGATTTAATTTGGTTGTCCGATTTATTGTCTGATTTGTTTTATGTTGTGCATTTGCCTTATTTTGCTATTAATTATTATGATGTTGAATTCGACAATTTGTTAATTATCTTGTTTTTCACAAATTTATTTGCTACATATTCTTTTATATATTTTTACGATAAAAGCAACATAGTTTTTTTTGTTGCAATAAGTTGTAAAAAAAAATCAAAATAGTTTTTTGTTTGGCGGGCCGGCCCGCCAACTCGTAAGTCTGTCACTAAACGGGGCGGGGTGAGATTTTAAACTCGGTTACTAAATTTGACTCGGCTCGTCTCGTTTTTAGCAGGCTTAGACGGGGCAGGTCGGCCCGCTTTGCCACCCCTACTACTCACTCATCTCTATATATTTTTTTTAACAAATCAAAATGAAATATATTGCTCAAATGAAAAGTGATTCACCCCGCATAAGATATGCTAAAAGTGATGAATCACACAATATCTTTACAAGAACATGGCACCAAACCAAAGGTTGCCTCCACCAAGAAAATAAAACAAAATTACATGACACCCACCCATAAAAGTGGGTGTCTTCACCAATCGTGAAAACCAAATGCAATTGGGACAAAATTCAAAGAAAGCCATAAAAAGGAATTTAGCTTCACTTTTTCAAGAATGTTGTTAGGATCGATAACCGCATTTGTAAAGACACGATTGTTTTTATCCTTCGATATTGCCCAAACAGAAGCAAACCAAATAACCTTAAAATAAATATGTGAAGATCGCGACATACCCGCCAAATGAATAAACTGAATAAATTGGTCATTAATCGACCCTGGACAAATAAACAAGATACTGAGCCAATGACAAATTAAGGACCATACCCTCCTAAAAAAATTGCAACGAACAAAGAGATGATCCGCCATCTCAATGATACCACACCCACTGACACACAAGTTATTGTCAGGCTGAAGTACATGTCTGCGCACCAAATTTGATCTTGTTGGAATTCTGTTTGGAAGAAGACGCCAAGCAAAAATAGAAACCTTAGAAGGGACCAGCTTATGTCAAACATTGTTATATGCTACACCAATCATCGGTTCATCAGCAGATGTGAGAAACCTATAAGTCCCACGAACCGAATAACCATGTATAGGATCTATCAGCCACCTCTAAGAATCCTATATATGTTTTTATACATACTAGTCTTTCCGCTCTTTTTACTGCGCTAAAATTTGAAAATTATGAACTTTTTTATTTTTTATTTTTTATGAAATTTTGATTTTGATTAAAACTAAAAATATAAATGTTTGTTGCTTTCTAGTTATAACAAACCAACTATATAACAAAAAATATGATCTAAATTCTTTTTTTTTTATGACACTAACGACAATCTTTATTATAGAAAAAGTTGTTTAAGAGTATAATTGGGATAATGAAAAAGTAAATATAAATATACTTATCTAGTTTGTTACACTTTTTAAATGATAAAGGAAAAAAAAATCAGACATATATGTTCTATACCGGCCTAAAGGATTCTTGGCCCATTTACTTAGGCTCAATATAACTTAAAGCCCAAACGCTATGTTTGGCAATATTACTTGCGGTATCCCTCTTCCCCGCGAAGGGGGTGCACAGAGCAAACAAGACCGGTTCAAACGAACCCCAACTGTCTCTTTGCACGTTCCCGCAATAAACTCTCTAGCGGTTACACTTCCCACGATTTCGTAACCTCCAGAGCTGGGTGTGCCATTACAACGGCTCTGTAGCTCTCCACCTCTATAAATAGGGGACTTAATGCAGTCCCCAAGGTAGAACTTTTTTTACTATTAAAACCCTCACACTCTGATCTCTACTGACTTGAGCGTCGGAGCAACTGCAGGTACACACCCCCCTCCGTTCCCAGAAGCTTTCCACCACTTCAGTACCATCTCATTTAAAGCACCGACAGTCACCTTCTGATCAGGTACGATCAATATATATATATATATATATATATATATATATATATATATATATATATATATATATATATATTCATATCGTGTTTGTTACGTTTTTTTAATCTTATCTATTTGCTACATGTGTTATTTGTATTGAAAATTGAGGGCATTTTTAAAAAGAGAAAAAGTCAGCACAAAAGTGCTGAAAGGGGTTATTTTCTTTTTTTATATATATATATATATATATATATATATATATATATATATATATATATATATATGAGGTTTGCTAGGATACACCCACTAGTTTTTATTAAGGTGTGTTTTACCAAAGATATAACTAAAAGGTTATTAAATACACCTTAAGGTGAATGTTGCTAAAACACACATTCTAAAAAATAAGTGGGTGTGTATATTAGCAACTCCTATAGGCATTTGCTAGGATACACCGACTTATTTTTTAGAAGGTATGTTTTAGCAAGTTATAACCAAAAAGTAGTTAAATACACCTTAATGTGTAGCTTGCTAAAACACTCCCACATAAAAACTAGTGGGTGTGTTCTAGCAAATCCCTATATATATATATATACACACACACAATAGTCCAAATTTTTTGACAATATGAGATTTAATATATAACTTCAAAAAAAGAATTTAGTATAAGCCTTCTTTGTATAAGCTTTTGTTCACACTAAAAGTGCAAACTAATTCCTAGTATTTTAGTGGTGTGTATTCTAAATTTTCCACTAAATATATTTAACTTTTTAGATCTCTTATATATATATATATATATATATATATATATATATATATATATATATTGTTATAGAAAGGTTTTTTTTTTGTATACATTTTATTTTATTTTGCTGAGATATGGTGTCGCCATCTAATATAGAGAATATCTTAAGGTTCAAAAAGCTTTTAAAAAGAATTTTCATTTATTTTCTATGATAAACTAATAAAGCTCGAACCCATAACCGTAAGATCTAAGGTGTATCTTTTTAAGTTGTCATCACTCGCAATACAACACATTTAATGAAACCGTTGAATGAAGATGAGATTATTCGCATTTTAAAGGTTGAAAAAATAAACTTATAAGGACAATTGAAAAATATGAAACTTTTTTAAAACAATTATATTTTAACCGATTTAGTTTTTTTATATTCATTCAACATTTCATTTTCTTTCTATCTTTCTCTTCTCATCACTTCAACAACTTATAACATTTATCACATCACTCTCTTTCTTTCTCTCTCTAGCGATAGATTGAATTTGGATGTCTAAATATTATTTTTCCTTTTTATCTTCATTTTGATTGGTTCGAGTGATAACTATGGTTAGGAGTAAAAAGATTGATTAACATATTTATATTGCAATTAATCCATGTTCTTTTAAAATAAAACAAAAAGAATCATGAATAAATTTCTAAAGAAAAAACTTGAGCTCGAAGAACAAATTTTTAAAATAAAACTTCGGCATAGGGCATCTGCACAAATATTCAATATTAATGATAGATCAACATCCACTTTTTATACACTTTTTATAGTGTATAAAATTATTGGAGAGATAGAACCTGTCATAGCTCCACGTGGTTTCTTCTTGTGACGACATTGATAAGTGCTCAAAAGTAGTATATTTTATGTGATAATTCAGGCATTTTAGTGACTTGTTTTGCAAGTTGACTAAGGAAAAGCTATGATTTGTTGGAATTTTGCCTTTTATGCTTTACATGCCTTATTCTCTTCAATTTGTGCAGGAAGGAGACAAGCAAGGACTTAGAATGTGGCCGAGTCAGGCAAATCTCGCTTGAAGCGACTTCATCTCGCTTACGCGAGATTCGGACAGAGAGCCCCATTGGATTTCGCTTTTTGCTCGCTGATATCTCGCTCCTGAAGAAAGGTGATCTCGCTTAAGCGAGAAAAATTCGCTTAAGCGAGATTTGGACAGAGAGCACCTGAACATTTCGGTTTTTGCTCGCGTACATCTCGCTCTTGAAGAAAGGCAATCTCGCTTACGCGAGATAATTTCGCTTAAGCGAGATTTGGACAGAATGCAACTTGGGCATCTCGCTTTTATCTCGCGTCCACTGCGCTCATCAAAACACAGCATCTCGCTTGAAGCGACTTCAGCTCGCTTAAGCGAGATTTGGACAGAATGCATCAGGAGTATCTCGCTTTCATCACGCTTCCCTCTCGCTTCAAGCGAATTTCATCTTGCAACAGGATAGGGGTCTTGTGTCGACTTTTCATTGGCCAGATTCAGATTTTTAAGCATTTCGCTTAAGCGAAGTACATTTCGCTTAAGCGAGATTGGACGAATTCAGACAATATAAATAGTTTTCTCTTTTCTTTCCAAGAACGAACTACTGTTTTATTGATAATTTTCTGGTTTTAGAGAGAGTTTAGGGTATTTCTAGAGAGAGAAACAAAGAGCAAGGTAGTTAGGAGTAGATTCAAACCAAGATTTGTTGAGACATCATGGATCTTGTCATTGAATCTTCATCTCTTCTCCAACTTTTGCAAAGCTAGCATAGACATATCTAGCTATCTCTACTCTTGTGATTTCGAGGTATTCAAACAAGCTATTATGTAATCTTTTGATCGTTTAATATATGGTTCTAGCTATTTATTCAATATTGTTGTTATTCTTGCTTTCAATGTTTATTGAGATTTAAAATGATATGGATACATGCTTTTAAACCTAGAAATAGAATAATAATCTATCTTAAGTTATCAATCTAGACATAGATGTTAATATTTGATAATCACTTGTAATCTAGAACTTAATGCTTTTGGGTAATTTAATCGGTTGGGAAATCGTCGATTAAACTACCCAATCGACTTCGTGATCGTTCAAACATTTGGGAAATCGATGTTTAAGCGAGTCCGTAGAAATAACAATATCATTTGGACACGAATGATATTAATGAGTGATTTTGATAATACCGTTTAAAGAGCTAGAATCCGTTAATCGATCGGAAGATTGCAGTTGTTACGCTTGGTTGATATCTCTGATCACAAGCGAAATAACCCTATCTCTTCTCGTTTTTACTTTTATGTCGAATAGAAAATAGTTTTACACAAACAAACAAATTATACCCAAAACCCTTAACATGATAAATGGCGTTTAAATGCTTATGATATACGTAACTCTCTGTGGATACGACCCTATTATACTCACGTATAGTTAGGTAAATGACATGTAAAAATCTTACATCAGACATGTTTATGAGATCTTGAGGCATGCGTTAGTTTTACCGAGTCCATAGTAGGTGTCAAATGTACTTGTAGAAAGTACTTCAATACAGATGAGTGATTAGATGCGAGCTCAATAGGGTTTCCGTAATCATACGGATCCCTAAGCATCTTAAAGAATCAGAGCTATGTAGTTCTAGTTTAACAATTTGGGAGTTAGTTTGAGTGAGTGGTATTTATAGAATTGGTAGATAACCTCTTTTTCTATTGTTAAGGGAGCATTTTTGTTGGATATCTCTATGTTTGTTACCTGAGTTGGTGCAGTCGTTCCTATCCGATAGATGGTGGCGAGTTGGTTTCTTCCTATCTGATAGCTAGCTGGGGTGAGCTTTTTTTGAGCTGGGGTGAGCTTATCTCCCTTTAAGGATATGTCGGTCCAACAACATTATAGAATTTGAGTAGCACCTATGGTAAAAAAGATGATAGAAATTAGACTTTAAGTCGTTTGAACATGTGGATTATCATGTATTAAAGATAATCTTAAGAGATAGAAAAAAGACCTAAAAATATTATATTAGACATGATTTTATTTTATTTTATAGAGAATACTACGATGTCATTTGATTTATGCAGTCTTACGCCTTTCTCTTAGACACCTTTAGTTTTTGTAATTAATCTTTGTTCATTTTTTTCTTCTCTCTTTTGACATCTTGTATGTCACGATAAAATCACAATAATATATGTAGTGAATGATAAATATTTATATCAAAAAGTAATCGGAAATACTAAACTAATTATTGTAGGATTGAGTTTATCTGATTGATAATCAATCAGCAAAACTAGATTTGATGCATGAATAAGACCGGGAATTCTTTGATATTTTTATTAATTAATTGGCAACTTATGGCTTGTAATACAAGCTGATTGCATATCTTTGACATATGCATGTGCTAATGTTGCCTTTTATGTTAATTGGCTTTGATTAAGTGGGTTACATTAGGGGTCTTCTCGAATTGACCCCTCTAAGTGGCATGATTTATTAGTACTCAAGGAACATGGGGTGCTTCCTGGAATAAACTGAGTCATTACGGATGTTAACCTTTTTTGACGTTAACATCAAGAAACCCCCAGGTAGAAGGCTTATAGCCACGGAGAGCCGCTACCTAGGCTATGTAAAATGTCGCATTGTGCAAAAAAAAAAAAAATCTTTATTTAAGCTAGTTACGAAATTCTCACAAAAATCTTCTAAAAACTGGAGGGTTAATACAAAAATACAAACGTAAAGTGCTCAGAAGTAAAAAGCGTAAGTTCAAACCACCATGATAAGATCAATTTTAGATAGAAAAATATTAAAGGTCTATTATTATTGTCGTTTAGAAAGATAAATGACATTTTTATAAAGAAAATATTTTATAGGAATTATTTAAAACTTTAACCGAGTTAAAATACTCGAGTTGGAATTTTAAAAATATTTTTCATAAGTCTCCGACTTGCATTCGTTAAGCCAACATTGTTTCTCCTCCTTAGAGTGCTAACTCTATTTTACCTATCAACACAAGAAATGTTGCAAATTCTATCAAGAAAAAAAATACCTGAGTTGCAATTTTAGAAATATTTTTAATTATTAAAAATATCTTCCATAAATCTCCGACTTGCATTGGATAAGCCAACATCATTGCTCCTCCTCCAAGTGCTAACTCTATTTTACCTAGCAACACAAGAAATGTTGCAAATTCTATCAAGAAAATTCTATTTTACCTCTTCCGAGTGCTAACTCAATTTTACCGGAAAAAACCAAATGTCTTCTATCAAATCAAATCAATAAGCACCCATGAAACTATATTACAAATTAGGTAATTATATTTGACACTTATTAACTCTCCACAACTTTTTTTTTGACACAAACTCTCCACAACTTATAATTTTGTTTTTTTTATCAAATAAAAGTCTTTTAAAAATAATTCAAACATGGTTCAAACAAACTATAATGCACAATGGATAATCATGGTTTGTTAACAATAAAGCACTCTAATTCCAATCCGTTTTGAGGCTTGCATTATTTTTGAATGAAATGCAATGTCAAATGACAAAAGTCATGGTATTAATAGATGAAAGAATGTTTATGAAACATCTGCAAGATCAAAGTGTAATGTTCACGATTTCTAATCAAAAGTTAATAATTTAGGATCACATTCCCCACAAAAAGTGTTTCACTCAACAATATCAAGCAAGGTGAAAGTGTTTCTCTCATTCCATGCACTCCATTCACCCAAAATCAACTTGTTAATCATCTATGCATATATCACAAGATGCATAATCAAACATGAATGATTAAGGTCTTTTCAAAGTTGTAATGTGGATATGCTCCAAAAAAACAAATAGGTTAAGAGAGGATTATTTTCACAATTTTTGTCAGTTGAACTAGAACTTGTGAACCAATAAATTGTTGTTTATTCAATTAAAAAAAATTGTTGTACAAATTAACATTTGTTTTTGAATGACATGTCCAAATTAATATATAAGTCATTTTTTTCGGTAACAAATTTTGCATTTCTAACCAAGCAATAAAACTCAAATGGTTAATGAGTTTCACCAACGAATCGTTCGAAAGAATCCGAATTCGATTCCTAAGTGAAACAATTATTGGCCAGACTATCTTTACCCCATGATCAAACCTCTTTTCCCCAAAAACCAGAGGGTAAACACAAAAATTGCATTCCTAATTTACGAGTATATTTTTCTGCTGACATGTATGTGTTTGTGTATATATATATAAACAATTATAAGGAAAATGGAAAAGAATAGAGTAGTACTGCTCCTATACAATTTGGAACCAATCCAAGTGATATCATACATACACACAAACAAAAAAAGGAAGCCAAATCCCATATCTAAGCAATAATCAACCGGGTTCACAAACCACTAATTAATCATTGACATCATGATTATAAACTTGCTGGATTGTCATCAATGAAGCAGTAATAACTAATAATCTTACTGTTGATTGAGCTTTGTGATCGATGCATGGGGTAATTTAAAATAAAATAAAATAATTGTCTTTGTACACAAACACACCTTATTGACTCCTTAAGAGAGAAAGAAATAAAAAAAATAATGTGAATATGTGATAGATGTAGTATGTTGATGATAAGAGGGAAAACATACTATTGAATGAATATTGAGAAATTGGAGATGAGGTAATTTAAATTTAGCAAATAGAAGCATATGCAGTACATAGTTGGTCATTAACTAACAACGAAGTATATAAATTAATGATTAAGTTATAGGTTAAAGAGGGATTTGCCGACTATCACTGTATGATCTGATGATTATGTGGCAAAGAAAAGAATCATCGACAATTTCAATTCATTCATTAAAATCTTTCTATCTATCTATCAACTCAAAGCAAATTGTAATTTGTAATGCACACAATAATAATAATAATAATAATAATAATAATAATAATAATAATAATAATAATAATAATAATAATAATAATAATAATAATAATAATAATAATAAACTCCACGACTTTGACTTTCATTCTATAATATAAATGGAGCCCCACGTACTTCGTGTACACACACATTGTCCCAGACACATACATACATGCCTGCTTATATTATGAGATATTCTCATCAGACGGCCAGGGTCACGATAGCAAAGAGTTGATGATGATGGATTGGTATTTGAAAATGATCTCAAACTTTAGGGATGATTGATGTTGGTTTTTACAAGTTGAATTGTATGATTCTCCTCAGTCCGATCACACGATATACGATATATAGTTCTCCTCGCATGATTTTGGTTTCGTAATTTTTTAGTCAACACCGATATTTTAACATTTCGATTTTTCAATGCACATTCAACAATTTATTTTCTCTTCATATCTCTCTTCCGATCAGATCATCATACATATCACATTACTCGCTATTTTTTATTATACAAAAAATGGGATTGTTGTATAAGTGATAACCTGTTATTTTGAAAGAGCGCCAAATTTTAGGGGGTATCTTAATTGCTAATGAGGTAGAGGATGATGTGAAGAATAAGATGAAGAAAGAACTTGTTCTGTTTAAAGTAGATTTCGAGAAAACATATGATTTAGTTGAATGAGAGTATTTGATGGCGATGTTGATTAAAACATGCTTTTCAGAAAAGCAGAGAAAGAAAAGTCATTGTTTGTTGTTAACATACGAGTTGTACAGAACCACCTATGATGACCGACTAATATCTCTTCCTCATGTCACAGTTGCTCCATCTGTTGGTGATTCTCTACAACATGGGATGTATTGGTTCAATCTCAGCTTCTATGCTCGTGAAAGGAAGCCCATAAAAGAATTTAGATTGAGTAGGAGGTTGGGGCAACGAGATTCTTATTTTTGATAGCAGCAGAAGGACTACATCATATTATATGATGAGTGCTTCAGTGAAAAAAGGGTTTGTTAAGAGGTTATCAGATTGGTTAAGAGTTTCAATTTAAGATTTCTCATCTTCAATTTGCAAGTGATGCGTTGATTTTTGACGAGAAAATTTGGGCTAATAGCAGTGCTATTAAGGTTAATCTTCTTTTTGAGATGATTTCGAGTGTCAAAGTCAACTTTCATAAGAGTCTTCTTGTTGGCATTAATGTTTCGAGTTCGTGGCCAGAAGATGCAACTAATGTACTTTAATTGTAAAATCGGTCAAGTGACATTCAAGTATATCTCGACATACCAATTGATGGTAACCGGCCAAGATTATCTTGTGCTTTTGAAGTTAAAATTTCTCTCAATAGATTTAATAGTTCACATGAAGTTATATTAAAGATCTACATTGCTAATAGATTCCTCATCCTTTAAACTAACTTTTAATATCAAAATAGAAACACATTTATCTATAATTGTTGCACCCTACATAGATGTAGGTAATCCAAATCTTACAATGTAAAGTAAAATTCAGATTAAAAAAGATAGATGAAAAAAAATTGAAAACCAAGATTGTTAGAACAAAAATTGTGAATTTGAAAATAATAAAACCAAATTTATGAATAAAATAAAATAGTGTAACATAAATTGTATTCAAGCCAAACTCAAAAAGTGTCACGTGATCACCTAATAAATCATGTGAATTGCTGGTGCAGTGTGCATGAGCAATGACATGAACATTGATATATTGTAGGCAAGGTATTGATGGAGATAAAATACATGCATGGTTCCTTCAAAAAAAAATAAAAAATACATGCATGGTGATGATGGGTATGCTATAATTAGTTGTACGGTCCAATCCAAGCTTTGCAATGCATAAAGTCGGTCCCATGTGTGGACATAAGGATCAAATGGTCCCACATTTGAGAGGTTTCTTATGATTTTGTGTATTTTATTGCACTGGGTCCTGTGTGAGCTATGAGCCATGTTCCAGTGCCAGTCACTTTCTCCTTCCCTCTATCTACTATCAAATCCAATAATTGAGTCCAAATTAAAAGGAAAGGGTTGAGATGCTATATGATAATTTTGTATTTTGGTTTGTTGGCTTAACTGAGTGGTGTAAGTGCTTCCCTTACAACTTAACTTATCATCTTTTGGAAAAATATGGAAGATATTACATTGCAGTTGCACATGTGTGTGTGCACTCATATTGACCTGAAGATCGTGACATTACCTTGGATTTCACTGTCTTGGTCACTCTCTTTCATCTGTTACGATTATACTTTTTATACGAAAATGATATAGTAACCGTGAATGACTGAATTCACATATTAAGAGTCGTAAAGCGTTGTGCCAAAAAAAAAGTAGTAAAGCTATAGTCATTTATCAACCAACAAAAAAAAGTTTTAGTCACAAAACTAAGGATAATAATTTCTCTTGCAAGTGTTTATTTTATTTTTTTTGCCAAAAAAATTATTTGAAGTAACATTTTCAAAGGAATATAATCAATTTATGCTTAATAATGTACTTTGCCTCTCATTTAGATTTTAATTTGGTCTCATATTTCACAAATTCTAGTCACATAGTATGAGACCAAATTAATGTTGTGTAAAATCCTTCTTTCTCTTCTCGAATATACTGTGACTAGAATTTTCATTCATCCTTAACTAAAATGGGTTGATGAGGTAAGAGACGTTGAAAGAGTTCGAAAGAGGAGGTATCGGGTTTGAACATACTATACTTAACTCTTTCTTGCAAATTATGAGAGAAAATTATAGGGGGGTGTAGGAATTTTAAGGGTGTGTTTGGATTGAAGGTTTAGGAAGGGAAGAGAAGCGAATGTTTAATTTTCATTTTTAAATTACGGACTATATAACATGTTTTTCTAAAATAAATTAAACGTGATTGAAGTATTATATGATAATTTATCATGTTAATATGTTAACTCTTTAAAAAACATTTCATAGCGTCCGTAATTTAAAAATGAAAATCAAACCCTCCCTCCTTTCCCCTCATAAACCCTCCATCCAAATTCCAAACACACTCTAAGATACTAAATGATTTGTAGGAATTTTCACGTATTATTGTGTTCTTCAAGTTTTTTTTTTTATATTTTTTTTTTACTTTTGTAGATTAGCTTAAGGTGGTTACTAATGTAGTTTTTGTGAATGTTTTGTACGTGGTCGTGATTGTGTTGGATGTAATTATTTTGATTTGGTTTGAAAAACATGACCAATTGACCGTATTACACTACTACAAAAACATAAAATTAGCCACGGAAAAAGTGAAATCCCTCGCCAATTTTGTCTTCTCAAAATTTAGTGGTGGAATTTCATGTATTCTCTCACTAAATTTTGTTCTTTTAGTAGTTTTAATTAATTCTGAATTTACTATTTTCTATTAATTGTAACAATTTAACTAACATGATTTGTTTAATAACATAAATATATTTTAACATTTTTTCAGGGGATTAATATATTTTAACATTAATTATTAATGAATTATGCTAGTAATAATTTATCATTTCTTATAAATTTTTTTCAAAGTTGGAGATAGAGGGTCTATGATGCAGAATAGTGAGAGACTGAAACAAAGCACTGATGAACAGAATGAAACGCAGTTTGAACATTAAAGGTAACAGTGTGATGAGGTTGTATATCTTAAATTGATTTAGCAACTATTGTTGAATTGACATGTCTTTCGACTTTACTATCTCTATCAAACAGTAGCCTTCCCATTTTGGTATTACTAGTACTAGGAAGGTGGAGGTTCATTCAATCCTTCGCGGTCTTCTCTTGATCTTCCGTCGAAATATTTTTCTAATAATTACTAACGGTATAACATACCATTATCATTTTGTCAAAAAAAAAAAACCATTATCATAATAAAGGATGATCAAAAAATTGTGTAACTTTAAGTTTAAGTTATGAGAGACCGTCGTCAATTGATTGAGTATGAGAGAGATGACTCTTCTAATTATCGTTTAAGTTTGCAAAATAAATTTTCTTCGTGAGCGTTTGATGAGATAACGTTTAAATAGTTAAACATACGAGTGAAAAGATCTCTTATTAGATTTAAATAAATGAGCCATATCATGGTCTATTCACAAACATTGCTCAATCACACATATTCATCAAGTTATTGTTTTTAACACAATAAATCATAATTTATATTAAGATTAATTTATAATAATTGATTATTGTCAATCCATAGTTGATTAATTAAATAATTAGTTCAACAATATGTAGATGTTGTGTGCAAGTGTGAGTTTGTCCCACATTAAATAGTAAAGTAAAGGTTAAATACCTTATAAAAGTTAAGAAATTGGAAAACAAGGATACCAATCCTAACAAAGAAAAATATAGTAACATAACAAGTTTGCAGTTTAAAGAAGAAAAAATCACTCAGACTATAACTTTATTGCCATTGCAACCGATTTTAATTAATAGTAGCATATGAGAGATGGGGTCAAATTTGGCGTATAAGACTATTTGATAGGGTACCATATATTGATAGTGCACCATATATAGCAAGTACTGGACTAACTACATACAAAGTACTATTTCCTTTTTTTTAAGAGATACAGACACAGTACTTATCTACCTCTGTGTTGTGTTATTTATATGTTTTGAGTTATTGAATCTGGGTAGGGTTAATTAAACACCAAGTGGGTAAGGGAAAGCTCCATATAAATGCTTTTTGGCATACAATGTAAGCCAGGTTGGCCTAAATTAAATGAGGACAAATGTCACAAAACAAATACCAAAACATGGAATAATAGGACCCGATCATAAGTTCACTCGTGTGATATATTTAATTAATTTAAGCAATAGTGTGTGTAACATTATTGAAAGGTTATGCAGCCACCACATCTATATATGAATATGATATATGTGTCAAACTGAATCTCGTGTTGGTAGGCCATGGATATCTTTGGTTGACAACTTTCATTTGCAGGCCCTTATATGGATAAAATCCACTCACTGTTACTCCCACCGATCTTAATTTCATTTGGTTTAGTGCCACTCCTACGTATTAGACTCTCTTTTCATATGGTTGGTATAAAGTCGGATTTCTTTTTGTCTCTCTTCGTTAGGTTTAAACAGTTGGATTATATTTTCTTCACTTCAAAAAGCTATAGTTTTTTTTTTTGGTCAGAAAAAGCTATAGTATTTATTCTAGTGTATATATATAAATTCTCATTGAATTTTATAAAAAGGTAAACAAAATCTCATTGGTTTATATCATAGTTATTGAAAAGATTCATAATGATATTTCAAAAAATAAAAGATTCATAATGAGTATATATAGTAGTAGCACCATCCATAGAAAAAGTAATCTTTTTTTTTTTTTGACAAATAGAAAAAGTAATATTAGTAGCACTATAGATAACATAATATGATTTATTAAGATTTTTTTTCAATAAAGGATTTTAATGCCTTAGACTATTCCTAGGAAAGAAATGTCAAATACAAATATTGTTTGAGTATATTCAAAATACTGTAGAAGTACAAATAGTTGACTATTATGGGAAACACATCATGTGCATGAATATGATAAGCTCGCAAGAGGATACACATCTGTGTAGTACGGATGAAAGGGAGAGGAGTGACTAAATTTAAAAAACATACTCCACCTGTCTTAAATTTTGTAAGATATTATAAAAAGCTAAAACATACAAATTTAGAGTATAGTTTTTTGTGTTTTCTTTGGAATAGGTTTTATAGAAATATGTAAAGAAAAATATTGGCTATTGATTATGGAGAAAATGGAAGAGAAAGAAAATTTAATGTAATTTGTATTTAATTTCATGAGAATAAACAAAAAAAAACTTTAAAAGTATCATTTTTTTTAGATTAAAAAGGATAAAAGTTTGTCTTTTTTGCTTACATTTCAGGACAAAGAAAGTGAGTTTTTTAATTTACATTTTAGAACGGAGGAAGTAGATTCAATCGTTTACACTTCAGTTTGATTTTATTTTTCTTTAAAAGAACACTTAAAACATTATTTATTTTTTACTTTCTTTTCCGATGAAATACTAGTTTAAATGCTAAAATATATCTAACGGGCTTTTTGGAGGTTTTAAAATCGCATTTAAATATTTAACGGGCTTTTTGGATGGTAATTGGACCAATGTCCGATAGATACCCGCAAAAAATACTCATAATTGGTAGGGTAAAACTCTGCTTTCATGGGTCTGGACTTAGGTTCGAGCATTACCCACAAATTTAAATGGATACGAGTACGGGTAAGGGTAATATATTGCACAGCCCCGCAACCTGCATATAGATATTTATATAATATGATAAATAATTTATTTATTTTTGGTGTAAAATTAATTAATTTATTTAGCTATTTAAACTTAGCCTAAACCTAAAAATTACTTAATACAATAACTGATCCTTCCTAGTATACAATTTTTGAAGGATGTTTTGAGTATTTTTTATTTTGTTAAATATTACGATTCGTACTATTTTATGAGTTGATTTGAAGAAAAAAATTGGGAGTAGAGAGTGAAATGATTTGAAAATTTTTGAACCATAGTTTTATTTCAATTGTGATATTTTTATTGTCTTTTCATAGTTAATTAAAGTGTCGGAAATGCATACGAGTATGTGCACTAAGGTACCCATAGGGTATGGAGAAGGACACTAAAATTGTTGTCCACGAAGGTACGGGCTCGGGTACATGTTTTTTTACAAACACGGGTGTGGGGAAGGGCATTGTACATAGTACCCTACCCATAGAGTAGCCATTGTCATACCTACTTAAGTTCTTTGTTCCACCTATGAATTGACCTCAAGTTTTCTTTAACAATTCATCTTTAGTGAAACTCATTTAACTACTTGAGTCCAATTGTTTGATTAAAAATATAAATACAATACATTTTTATAATTAAAAAATACACAATTAAGTAAAAGATACTATTAGTTACAAGACATGATTTTATAAGGAAATCATAAATTTGTTCATATAAAATTAATAAGACAAAATTAATTTTTTTTACCTTCAAATCTTTTTTTGGTTCCGTAGACGAAGTAATAAAAACCACAACTCATACATACACCACAAGGCTTCGTGTTCAAACCCGAAGGAAGGCTGTAAAATTACTAAATTACCTTTGCCACATCGACTCCGATACAAAGTCTATACAAAATGAAGCTGTCAACCTATCATTTTCCATAGTATAATACGAAAGACACTCCCTCCTTCCATATAATATATGCTTAATTGTTAGGTCTTTCTGTGCGTGTCTCTTTATGGTATGTTCTGTTCAAATGGGCCAGAGGCCAGCTAATGATTTGCAATGATTCATAGAACCTCCTCTGTTGTTTTTTAATCTTGTGCTCTTTTAGTTTTAGTTATTACTCTTACTATAAAGTACGTGATTTATTACTATTAGGTTCATCAATTTTGCTTTCTTCTTTAGGTTAACGTTCTTCTCTTGTCTATACTGTTCTTTTATTTTTATGATATTGTCTATTGTTTAATACTGTTCTAGTTCCATGTCAGAAATATTCTTTTCTTTCCATTTTTTATTTATTTAGATAGCTACTAAATTCATTAATTGTCTGGGTTTTTGAGATAAGGCAATGGAAAAGTTGAAGAAAGCAACAATAAAGAGGTACTATTAAACTATCAATAAAAACAAAGTACAGAGAAGGATAAAGAGACTTCATCCTCTTTAGTTATTGAACACTCTTTAATTATTGAACACTTCTAAGCACATACAGTATAATATTATTTAAAAAATATTATTATATTTTGTGTCTTTCTTTCTAATATCAGAAATCTCCAATAAATCAGACCAAAAAAGAAAAAACTCAAATAAATGAAGAGAAATCTAATTCAAGAAGGAGCTATACCACAAGCCCATAAATTGAGCTTTAGGTTGAAAAATACATTTTTTTGAAAAATATTATTAATCGGAGAGATGAACACTTGTTCAAAAAAAAAATCGGAGAGATGAACAGCAATCAAAAACATGTTCGGTTGATTTTTGCATAGAATTGTGCTATTTTTTCTTAAGAAGTTAAAACGGATTAAATTGAAAGATTTATGGATTTTCAGTATAAGGATTGCCCAAAAACAAGATACAAAACATAAATTAGTCGATTCACAAAAAAGAAAAAATAACGGTGAGGACAAAACAACCTCGTTACAAAGTGATTCTCCAACAAGCTAAAGAGTTAAGTCACCATAAATGATAATTAAAAACAATATTAATTCTATTCGCTTTCGGCCACCAATAAGTTTGAAGCTTAATTCTGTCCAAAAGTTTTCATTTTTATTTTTTACAAAAAGTCCGAGCATTTCTTTCACATCAAATCACTCACACACAAGATAACCAAATGAGTTGAAAAGATGCGAGATTGTTTTTTGGAAACCCGCCTAAACTTTCAAATTGAAGAAACTAGAAAGTGGTCTGCCACATGTTCAGGGTGTACCGTAAGAAACCCAAACCAATTAGAGATATCAAGCCAAATTTTTCCACCTAAAGAAAGGTTTCAACTCTTCCAATCAAATCATCTTGATTTAATTTGATCTAACAAAGGACGCCAGAAGTTCAAACTACAAGAGTCTCCACCAATAGGTAACCCCAAGTAAAGGAAAGGTAAATGACCCATTTTACAACAGAGAACGGAGGCTACCTCAGTCAACCATGAATCAATGATGTTAATACCAAACAACATACTCTTATGAAAACTAACCTTGAGACCAGATGATGCTTCAAAAAGAATAAGCAAAGCTTTTAGAGCTCTGATATTAGCCCAACTACAAGCACCGACTAGTAAAGTATCGTCAGTAAATTGAAGGTGAGAGATAGGAACTAAGCCAGAGGCTCCCACCTTGTAGGCAGTAAAGAGACCAGTGGCCACTAAAGCATTCATCATAACATTTAAGCCTTCACCAGCAATTAAAAATAAAAAAGGAAAAAGAGGATCGCCTTGTCTCAAGCCCCCCTCAAATTTGATTCATTAGTAGGGCAACCATTTACAAGAACCGTAGTTGTTGCCGTACTAATTCATTCCATGATCCACTTCCACCACAAGGTAGGAAAATTCATTTTCTTCATGGTCGCTTCAACATAACCCCAATCAACTGAATCAAAAGCCTTCTCAAAATCAACCTTAAAAAGAAGCATATCTTTATTCGTACATCTAGCATCTTCGACTAGCTCAGTAGAAATCAAAATACCGTTAAGAATTTGTCGACCATGGATAAATGTTGACTGAGATTCAGAACTGATACTTTTTATAACACACCACAATCTATTTGCTAAAACCTTAGATAAAACTTCATACAAACTTCTGACCAAAGAGATAGATCTAAAATCATTTAGACGTTGAGGTTTATTAATACCTTTTGAAAAGTTCCCATTCCTGTGAAATTCAGAAATAAAACGCATAAAATCATCCCTAACTTCCGGCCAAAAATCCTTAATGAAGCCAAAATTGATGTCGTCGAGATCTAAAATCTTGTAACTATTACAGTCCCACACCGCCTGTTACACCTTCTCAATGGTAAAAGGTTTGGTTAAATCCCCATATTATCCCACATTTAGAGTTTGGAAATTGAGATTTTTGATACTATGTATTTCTGCTACAATTGATTGGAAATGTGAAGCAAAATGATTAAAAATCATGTTTCTAATCCCATCCACCCCTTCTACAATATTCACATTGATAGATATAGAAACAATAGTATTAGCCCTTTTCCTAGAGGACATAATACCATGAAATTTTTTGGAATTTTCATTACCTTCTTTCAACCAAAACTAGTTACAAACCCGTGCTTCGCACGGGTTCAATAGCGTATTCGATAAAAAAAATTGAAAGAAGAAATGTTAAAACGACGGAACATTGTGATTCATCATAAAATATGTATGGACTGATTAAGATAACATATAATTAGTTTATGAGATTAGGAATTGACATAATATTTAGGATGAAAACAATTGAAATCAATAAAGGAACCAATGATGTGTGAATTATGATTACATATTATCCAAAATTATAAAAAAGAGTGTTGTTGTTCTAGAGTTACCAAAAAAGGATTGATACCCATATTTACATCAAATGAAATCAAGCAAAGAAGTAACATCGGTGAATGGAGACAATCTAGTCTAGGATTTGAGTTAAGGTGATCTGTTGAAAGTGCGGATCATGAACACCAAATCTTTATTTAGGAACGACTTAAACGTGCATATTTTTAGGTGGCTTCTCTAGATCAAAAATTAACTTATCACCTACCTCTAACATATGTTCTCGGCAAAATTTGAACCATTGGCCGACTAAGTATTTTTTGTAACTTGCTCTCTTTGCCGTTATCAAGCGACACTTATACCTTTTTTGAGATTGTTTGTCGATGAGTGTGATTGTTTTCCATGTTCCTTTTAGAAATGTCCTTGATATCTCATTTGGGAAGTGCTAGGTACAAAACAAATTGCAGTGTTAATTAGATGTTATATATATGTACATTTCTAAAACATTTTCCAAAGCATTATAAATATTTGCTGTAGGAAAAGAGCATGTTTTATTTTGTTCAAGAGATTAGGAAAACAACATTATAATTAACATGATACTAATTGGAACCAGAGAAGGAACCAACAATGTGCAGATTAACGTTACATAATAGTTAGGTTTATAAAAGAGACTGCAAATGTCATAGACTAACCAAAAAGGGATTTTTGTCAATATTTACACCAGACAAAATGAAAAGAACAAATGACATCCCAAAGTCAAGATAGTTTACGACTACAGTCCAAAGCGATACGTCAAAATAGTTGAAGTTCAAATAGTTCAAGAACAAAGATCTACTTTGGAACAACTCGAACGTGCAAATTCTTCTATGACTTTTCGAGATAAAAAAATGAGCTTACCACCTTCTTCCATCACTCGTTCTCTGCAGAAATTGAACCACTGCCCACCCAAGTATTTTTCATAGCTTGCTCTATCGGCGGTAGTGGGGCTCAATTATACTGTCTCTGTGTCTGGTCATCAATGAGAGTGATTGTTTTGCACTTTCCTTTCAGAATTGTTCTTGACACCTCGTTTGGGAAATGCTAAACATGGAAATAACTGCAATATTAGTCTAATGCATATTAACATGGATAAGATGTATGCGAATATAGTTACATATAATTTATAAAATAAAGGTAGCATAACTGATTTTAAGCTAAAGAAAATGTACCATGACTTCTAATTTATCTTCCTTTTTTTTTTCATAGTGTTACATCAACTATATTCCCACTACATAAGGAACGACATCTTTCAAGTCATTATCAAACTTATACAAAATTCTATCATCTGATGTTGACAAAATATAAAATAATACCTTTTCTATTTAGCAATGTTTAGTTTTTTTAATAAGAAAAAGATATGCATAATTTGTTACAATATATATATATATATATATATATATATATATATATATATATATATATATATATATATATATATATATATATATTGCATAATTTCTTTAGGCATCTATACCTTTTTTTGAAGAAAAGACATCTACAATTTTACTTTTAATTAAAATCAAAATTTTATAAAAATAATCATTCGCATTATGCAACACCAAAAAATATTATACGCATTAGCGTAAGAAAAAAACAGACACACATAAAATATTACTCTAAACGTTAAAATGTGTGTGTGTGTGTGTGTATTTGCGAGGTTGAAAAAAGAAAATAAAAATATTTGGTATCATTAAATGATAGCGTGAATAAAAATATTTGTGAGGTTCTTATGATCAAACGATATTTAAATTAAATATATAAGTGATAAGAAGATAATAAAATTCCTTTGAAAAAAATGTAATAAAATTAAATGGAACCTCCTTAAAAAAAATTAAATGGAACGGTTAAAATAAAATTAAATGGAAAAAAACATAATGAAATATAATATTAGATAATAAAAGAAAAGGTTTCCAACGTGAATTGAAGAGAGATGTTTGTGAAATAAATTGTCGAGAAGTACTTTTTTGAAGTAGCATTCAACAACTTTTGACCAAAGCTCATTCCATTCAATTTTATGCATTAAAAAAAGTACCTTTTTTAGTAAGTACTTGATTGATATTGTACTTGGCCTAACTTCTCCTTTAAAATGTAGAGGAGTTGAAAAAAAAATCGGGTCAAACAATATCTTAATCTCTCACAACGGCAGTGTAGAAGCAACTAAATTTGGGAGAAAAAAAAAATAGAAAATAGTTAAAAATAAAAAAATTGGAAAATAGTCAAAAGTTTTTAAAAATTGGAAAATAGTTAAAAAAAATCGGTGAGGTAGCACTCAACCAAGCAATACTAAAAAAAATTATATGCATTAGTGTAACGAAAAACAGACAGACAGACATAAAATATTACTCTAAACGTTAATGTGTGTGTATGTATATTCGCGAGGTTGAAGAAAGGAAATAAAAATATTTGGTATCAATAAATGACAGCGTGAATAAAAATATTTGTGAGGTTGTGATGATTAAACAATATTGAAATTAAATATATAAGTGATAAAAAGATAATAAAATTCCTTTGAAAAAAAGATAATAAAATTAAATGGAACCTCCTTAAAAAAACAGTAAAAAAAAAAAGTTAAATGAAAAAAATAATATTGAAATATAATATTAGAAAATAAAAGAAAAGGTTCCCAGCGTGAGTTGAAAAGAGGTATTTATGAAATATATTGTCAAGAAGTAGTTTTTTAAAGTAGCTGATGTAGTATTTTTGCATCAAACAATTGTAAGTATTTATATCGTCTCCTCAGGGACTAGTGCGATATCACAGACCGTTCGACAACTAATATCATTTTAAGTTGAAAGATAAGTTTGTTTGTTTGTAACTATGAAACTACTTTGCAAAATTATAAATTGAGATTAATGGGGCGTAAAACTTGTTAGGATTAGAGTTCCTTGATTAAACGTCATACGTAACCTAATGATCGTATACGGATTCTAGCTTTTCTTTGATATTATCACGTATCCCTCGGCAATAACATTCGTGTCCAAATATTATCGTGACATCAAGTGTATCGTTCAATCGTCGATGTCTCAAACTATTGAACGATCCAAGAGTCGATCTTATCATTTAATCGATGATTTCTCAACCTATTTAATGATAAGAAAGCCTTAAGTTTAGATACAAAAAGTGATTATCAAAACATCAATTCCATGTCTAGAACCTATGTTTTGATAGATGGTTATTCTAAACCTAGATTCAAATGTATTTCTCAATCACAATTAAATCAAACATAAGCATGAAAGTGTAAGAATAACATCAATATCAAATCAAAGGCTAGAATCATGTATTTATAAATCAAAAGATTACATATTAAGCTACGATCAAGTACCTCTAATCCCAACAAAGGATATTTAGCTACTCATTTCCATGGAAGCCTTGCAAGAATGAATGAAAAGAGAAGGATCCATTACACTTGTGATTTCTCAACTAAGTATGAAGAACTAATCCCTCTATCACTCTCACTCTCTGAAGTACACGCCCTATTTCTCTCTTTTAATGTTGCAGAAGTGAAAACTATCAAAACTAAGATCTCTCATGAATGAATCAAGTGGCTTTATATAGAGTTTCTTTTCTGCACAAGCTCGCCTCGCGAGCAGAGTTACTCGCCATGGCGAGTAGTGGTTGCTTCGCCATTGGGTTTGTGACACGTCAGCTCTTAGAAGGTTAAGCCGCCCTAACTCGCCTCGCGAGTACAATCACTCGCCATTGCGAGTTGCTCGCCTTTAGTTCGCCTTTGGCGTGTTGAGGGCGAGTGATTTTTGTTGCTCTCTGGAATTGCTCGCCTTCGGAGCTCGCCTTGTATTCGCCATTGCGAGTAGCTCGCCTTTAGCTCGCCTTTTGCGAGTTGATGGCGAGTAACTTTGGTCCATTCTGGAATTGCTCGCCTCTAGCTCGCCTTTGACATCTTTTTACTCGCTGTGGCGAGTTAACCTTTTGAATATTTCTTTGTTTTTCCTCTTTGATTCATGTCTTAAGATCAATACCTGCACAATTGGGTAAAGTAAGATAATTAAAGCATAATAGGGAATTTTACACTGATATCTCGACCTTTCCCTATATAACTTGCAAAACACGAAACAAATGTGCCGAATTTAATCCTTTAAACACACAACTTTCTGGCACTTATCAGTAGCATTCAACAACTTTTGGCCAAAGCTCATTCCATTCAATTTTATACATTAAAAAAAGTTCTCTTTCTAGTAAGTACTTAATTGAAATTGTGTTTGACCTAACTTCTCCTTAAAAATGTAGAGAAGTAGAAAAAAAAAAAACAGGTCAAACGGTATCTTAATCTCCCACAATAGCCGTGTAAAAGCAATTGAATTTGGGAGAAAAAAATTGTAAAATAATTAAAAATAAAAAAAATTGGAAAATAGTTACAAAAAAATTTAAAATAAAAAAAATTGGAAAATAGTTAAAAAAATCGGTGAGGTAGCACTTAACCAAGCAACACTAAAAAAAATTATATTCATCAGCGTAACAAAAACACAGACAAACGGACATAAAATATTACTTTAAACGTTAATGTGTGTGTGTAAATATTTGCGAGGTTGAAGAAAGGAAATAAAAATATTTGGTATCATTAAATTAAATGACAGGGTGAATACAAATATTTGTGAGGTTGTGATGATTAAACAATATTGAAATTAAAATAATTGATACTGTGTTTGACCTAACTTCTCCTTAATAATGTAGAGAAGTTGGAAAAAAAAACCGGGTCAAATGATACCTTAATCTCTCACAACGGAAATGTAGAAGCAACTGAATTTGGGTGAAAAATTGAAAAATAGTTAAAAAAAAATAAAAATTGGAAAATAGTTAAAAGTTATTAAAAATTAGAAAAAAATTAAAAAAAAAACTGGTAGGGGTAAAATGGGAAACATGCCATAAAAATGATGAGGTGGCATCAACCACATCCCACCGATTAGGAAAATACAAAAATGCCCTCATAGGGGCAAAATGGTAAAACCATAGGGATTAATATTTAATATATAGTAAGTAGATAATCTAAATCTTTGTCGATGCATGCTGGTGTTGATGTAAGATAAGGAATTAGCTGAAAGATTATGTAGTTCTTCAACTTCTTTCAAATCAAGATCATATTCCTCCCATTTAGCGTCAAGGGAAGAGATACGCTCTTGAAGATCATTAATGCAACCATCAATATTTTGTGTGTGATTCTGGTGCCAATTTCTCAGACTCCCTTAAATCAATTTAAGCTTTTCTTTTAAAATATACCCACCCCAACCAGTAACTTGAAAAGGCGGCCATTGATCCTTAACAAACTTATGGTAATCTGATAAATTTGTCCAACATTTCAACATTCTTTGCGGGCAAGGGCCCCAATTTTCTTCATCAATTAATAACAAAAGTGGACAATGATTTGAAAGTCCATGAGGTAAAGCTTGATGAATCATGTGAGGCCATCAAACACACCATTCCTTTGAGAGAAGATATATGTTGAGACGGCTCATAGTAGAACCATCTATTCTAAACCAAGTAAAACTTCTACCACTTAACGGAAGATCGAGTAAAATGTTATCATCAATGAAATTATTAAAATGGAAATAATCTTCATTAATTTGACCAATAGCTATACTCTTTCGCTCAACAAACGACCAAACATCATTAAAACCACCACCCACACCAGCTCACCTCTCCGCTGTTACTAAGAATGGGTATCTAATATGTCCGTAAAAAGAGAATTAATTGATATGCATCGAAAATATAAATGTATTTTGTGTATATATCTAATCAGATATCATGTCCCCGTACAATCTTCAATCACCATTTTTTTCTTACTTTTAAGTCAATCATAATTTTTGGTTCTACTTTTAAATCAACCCGTAGCCTTGATATTTTTGAATGAAATTTTGCAATTTTTTTTTACAATATTATAACAATTTATATATTTTTTTTAACAAAACATGAATTGAATACGAATTTTAAGTGTCAGAAAGAAAAAAATTCATATTTAATTCATGTTTTGTTAAAAAATTCTAATTTCTTTTGGTAGAGATTATTCTAATATTTTAAACATTCTTCGAGAATTTAATTCAAAAATATGAAGGCTACACATGAGTTAAATTTAAAAATAGGGATCAAAAGTGACGAATGTAAACTTTTGAGGGACTAAAAGTTGAAGAATTTTTTTATAGCGATTAAAACGAAAAATTAGTATAATTACAGAGATTAAAAACACATTTAACTCTTTGATTTACTGACATGTAAATAATAATTTTTTGATGTAAATGGGACAATAGATATGTGACACCTTAAGTAGATTAGATTAATGTAAATAATAATTATTTTATGTAAATGGGACAATAGATCGGTAACACCTTATGTAGATTAAAAAAGAAAACAAAAATATAAAAAACTAGGGACATTTTTTTTTTAGGGAATAAAAAACTAGGGACATGAAATGCTGCACAGTAGAAACAAAAAATAACCCAAATGTGTAATACAAGTACATATCAAGTATCAACCCTAAGGATATACAGTAGTAGACACAAATCACAATCCGTTTTTTTTTTTTTTAATTCCAATATATAATCAGGCTCAAAATACAACAACGACCAACATCGAATCATAATTAATTAATCATATCTAAAATAGATTAAAACAAAACAGTTAGTATTAAAAATAAGACTATATATTGTACATTGTACAATAAACAAAGAGTATTACGTTTCATGAGCCACATGCTCTACAAGGAAACATGCTAAAAACACCAACTTATTTTTTATTTTTTCCTTTAACTAAGCCACAATGATGTAGATAATGATGAATAGCAAAAATACAATTGCCCCTTACCAGAGACATTTAAACAATTTGAGCACATCGTTTCTTGTAGAAAATGACAATAGGAAATAAAAATAATCAAAGGAATATTTCCCACCTTATGGGCAAATCCATATAGTTGCTTAATTATATATTGAATGAACAAGACTTTAGTCAATATATAATAATAAATAATTATGCTGTTTTTTTACCGACAAATACAGCCACTCAATGATATCATGCTTATAAGATCGTTTATATTACAGTTAGAACAATTATTTAAAGAAGAAATTAAAGCAAGGAAGATTAATTATATTTGTGCAAAGAACTATTGCACATGTGATGACCACACTGGCCGGTGGGATGGTTGTGGATTTTAAATGAAGTTTTAATAAAAATAATTATCTAAACTAGTAGTATTAAGTGAAGATCAACTAATGCGCCTAATAGTTAGTTGTCTATAATTTTGTCATTAAAAAAAAGTTAGTTGTACTAATTAAAGTTTAACTTAAAAGGGGTAGATTAATTATTGAGAAAAAGATGCTTTGTAATACGCAGATAAAACCTATAGTATTCAACACGGTTAGCACAATGGTACTAATAGAATATTTTCCAATTTTCGTTCCTACAAGCTATTATTTATACGTCTACGTGACCAATATGGCTATATATAACTTTTATGCATCAAAGTGTCAATTTTTTAAGTGAAGAAGAACCGAGAGAATTCCATAGATGAAAATGGAAAAAATGATGAGAAGAGTAATTTACATCACTGTTTGAATTTCAACCATAAAAGATAACGTGCATTGTTTTTGATAAAAAACAAAAAAAAATTAAAAACATTGTTCTTTCCACGTAATGATTGAACTTTTTAAAGAAATCATGACATGGAAGAATTGCACATAAAGTTCAAAGTGTAAAGAACGGATAGAATTCTATTTTATACATTTTTTCAGACACAAGTTTCCCATCACTAGTGAGAGGGGTATGTTGCATTTCACTTTTCATAGACATAGTTAGCCAGAAACTTTAGACTGTGACAAGGAAATTTCGCTAAGTGCTTTTAATTCTTGTATTAAATTAAATTTATATTTCTACCAAAGCAGATCGCAGATTGATTTAGTTGATAAGAAGTTAGTTCTATGTATAGTTTTGTTGGCCAATCCTAGTTTTATAAGGAGAAAAACTCTACATTTTCTCCAAGTTCTCTTTTTTCTTCATTTATCGAAGATGACAATTTTAGGTAATTTTTTGACCTAGAATCATCCATTGCATCTTTTTTCCACATTTCTTTCGTATTTTTTCGTCATTTTGTCGTATGAGGACAATGTTATATTGTTTGTCGTTTTGTGCGGCGTTGTTTGATTTTATGTCTTGTGGCGGTATTCATTTGGTTTCTATTTAAAGATCAGCTTCAGTCAATTATAAATTCAATCAATTATTTGGGTGTTAACGTTGCAAATCTAGAAGCAGTGGGTATTCCGGTGACTTAGATTTTATCATATTATTTGTAGGCATTTTGTCGCTGCATGCAATTAACTTAGGTGTTGTGAATTCATTCGCAAATTCACCATTTACGTTTTAAGCGATGTTGAACATATTATTGTAACTGATGTACTCTTCTGTCAATTTGAATGAATGAACTCATATCCTGCAATAACTAAAGTCAATTCTTATTACCAAATTAGTGAATTCTAGAGAAACGGAAACTCAACTCACCTAAACTTTTATCTTATAAAAAAAATCATGTTTATATATCTTATCTATATCTATAGTCTATAATAATGTTATGATTATGATTGCTTTCTTTTTCTTCATAAGTGTATAAGACAATTAATTCAGTTATTTTGAAGTTAGTGTAACAACTTCTTCAACAGAGTGAAATAGTTTATGCCATTTCTTAATATGAAACATCAATTTTTCATTTCATAATATACTTCAATTACAAGCATTGTTTTTATTATATCTTTTTTGTTTCCATATAATAATATCTTCACATTGATTGATTATAAATTTATAATATGAGTTAAGTGTGTCCCACCACTATTTCCTGTAAGAGACATGAATGCACACACCTTAGAAAAGACATGTTATACTGCTTTATGAAATCCATTTTCTCACCTTCCCTCTTTTTCAACTCAAACACTTTAAACAACTAGAAATCCTAATTCACATTGTCCAATCCCTATCAGATAGATCAACCTTACACATACTATATGATATGTATATGTATATTATTAAATTCAAAAATAGAATAAAGAAAATAGAAAGAAGCTTATTGACCATGACTTCTCTCTCATGAGTCATAAGGTCTCACTCTCCTATATTAACTCAACTCCTTTTCTTAGCTGCCACTTCACTTTCCTTCCTTCAATTCTCTCTATCACTAAAACCATTGGTTCATTTCTTCTCATAGCAATTTTATTTTTGGTTTATTGGAAAGGTCATAAATGGGAAGGCACTCATGTTGTTACAAGCAGAAGCTTAGGAAAGGTCTATGGTCACCAGAAGAAGATGAAAAACTACTGAGGCATATAACAAAGTATGGTCATGGATGTTGGAGTTCAGTACCTAAGCAAGCAGGTAAATTATCCAATTCTATCTCCATTAGCATATATAATCATAAAGTTGAAATTGTTATTAATCTTATAGTATTTTTCCATGTTGCTTATTATCAGGTTTGCAAAGATGTGGTAAGAGTTGCAGGCTTAGGTGGATCAATTACTTAAGACCTGATTTAAAAAGAGGAACATTTTCACAAGAGGAAGAAAATCTCATTGTTGAACTTCATGCAGTTCTAGGGAATAGGTAAATTTCAACTACTAACTTAGTCCCTTTTTTATTAAGGAGGTCGAGGGTTCGATCTCACTCTCGGTATAATACTAACAATTACTAACAATACTAATATCGTCCGTTTAAAAAAATAATGTTCATTTTCTTCTTATCATGAATATGTTGTATGGTATCTCAGATGGTCTCAAATTGCGGCGCAATTGCCGGGGAGGACTGATAATGAAATAAAGAATCTATGGAACTCATGTTTGAAGAAGAGACTGAGGCAAAAAGGTATAGATCCTGTGACTCATAAACCATTATCTGAGGTTGAGAATAATGGAGAGGAAAATGCAAATAAGAGTCAAGAGAAAGCACCAGAGATATTATTATCCAATGAATTGAACCTTTTGAAATCAGAGAGTTCAAAATCAGATGCAGCTTCTAGCTATGAGCAGAGAACAACATCTTCAATTTCACCAAAAGCATATGCTATGGAAATGGAAGGTTCTTGCAACAAAGAGTTTTTCATAGATAGGTTCATTCAACCCTCAGATTTGATGGGAAATTTTCCACTTCAGATGAGTTATACAAACACTGAAAATGATTGTTTACCAAATGATTCAAACACTAGTAGTAATCATTGGTTCAACCAAACTGGAAAATCATTTGATATGAATTCTGATCAGTTTCATTTCAATCCCACAACAACATCAACAACCATGTTTCTTCCTAATTCTTTTTGCTGCAACAATTCTCTTGATATTCCCTCTGACAATGTTTCTACTGAGATGAGAACTAGCAGCAGCAGCAGCACCTTAAACTTACATAACAACAGTTTTTCTTCTTGGGGAGGATTGATGGAAAATCATACAGAAGAAGCTAAGTGGGAAAATAATAATAACTACTTTCAAAACCCTATCTTAATGCTTGCTTCTGAATCTTTATGCAATGAGATAAAGCCTCCATTGATGAACTTTGTACCAGATAGTTTTGGAGCTATTTTACCTCATACAAAGCAAGAACAAGAACAGTCTTCTAATATATTTTCCAAGGACATTCAGAAACTCAGAGAAGCTTTTGGAGATATGTGAGCATGATTGTTGAAAAAAGAGAACAGTGTGAAGATTTTTAGAGGTGTTGTTTTTTCTTTAGAACAGGTGTGTGAAACCACTGATTTTTCTCTTGTATATAGGTATGTGAATCTGATACCAAAAAAAAAAAAAGCAATTTGTTTTTCACTTTCACCCTTTTTGCTTTGTTGATATTTGTGAGCCAACTACATTTTTTTCTTCCATGAGTGTGGGGTAGAATTGGTGAATAAGGATTTGTTTGTTGTTTTCTTTCTACATACTCTTTCTTTTATACATTGTAACATCATTGATGAATTTCTATATACAATCCATCACTTATATTTATTGGTTCATTTTCCTTTTATTTAGTTACTTTACCTATAAAATAACAAATTGCAGAATCTTTTTTACTTGATATATGATTTTCTCCTGTCACTAACTTTCATGCTATTGAAAATGACACTTAAACATGTCCATCATTTTCTAGGCAGTAGAGTAAAATATTCACTTCCATTATAGTTTTGATACTTTTCCTTCTATGCAAGTTTTACTTTTCACTTGCACAATGAAATATTTAGTCTTGTTGTACTGTCTGCAAAATCATGTGAATTATTTATCTTTTTCTCACTGAGAAAAGGACAGCATCAAAGTAATGATTAATTGAATGAATACAAAAAAAGAGGGGTCATTTTCCTCTGAATAGTCTTATTTGGATACCTCTGGATGTACTTTGACTTTTTGAAACACCTTGTGTACTTTACTTTCTATATATTGTTTGATCAATTTTGGTTTTCTAAATATTGTTTTTAATGTTAAATATTAGTAATTAAATTTATTAGAAATGTTAATGATATATTCAACATTCAAACCTACATCACCTTATTTCTTATATATTTTAATATTTTATACATAGTTCTTTGACTTCTCTTTCTCATCGCACACAACTCAAATTATAAAGCACGGACACAGACACCGCACACAACAGGGACACCGACATGCCGATACGGATAATAATTTGAGAAAATGATATAATTCAGTGTAATCATATATGTGTCGTGTCGTGTTGGTGTCGGACGCCGACACGTGTCCGACATTGGGACACCCTAACCCGAGGAGTGTTTGTGCTTTATAGCTCACAATAAAGACTAGCATGTATGGCCATGCTGGTATATTGAAAGAAGTTTGTTGAATGTATGTCACATACAATATGTGCTATAAGACAATGACTTCAAAGCTAACAAGGGTCATAAAAGAATGCCCTTGTCTTAACACTTGAAAGGTTGAAACATTGTCCTAACAATGCTTTGCAAGCAAGAAACCTTTTCAGGAAGAGAAATAAATAAACTCTAGATTGGTTGCTCTAAATTGAATTCAAACTTGGTTAGAATAACTGTTATTGAGATCATTATACAAAAATTTGGATGTACAAGTACAACATTTAGTTCTAACCAAAATCATGAAAAAAAAATGCAACAGAATAGAGAATATTCTAACCAAAAGCATGAAACAAAAATGCAAGAGCATAGGAAAGGTGACACATATCCTCAAGTTGGGGTCTTTTTTGTTATTTTAGGGCCTGCTAACCCCAAGTCCATTTCCACTTTGTGGCCCAATAGTCTCAGTTGTTGCTGAGTTACCAAAACACTGTCCCATCAGTAATTTGGTCTGGCCTAATAATGCCTATGTTCATACAATTATGTTTTTCTCAATTCTGAATAAAGTTAAAAAGATAAATACTTCTTTTTATGAATAAACTATTTCAATAACAAAACATACAATAAGTCAAACTATTTTGATATAACCTATAGTTGCTTTCATAAGCTATCCGGAGAGCTTATAGAAATAAGTTGAAAACAACTTATGAACATGTCGTAAATTATTTTCATAAACTCTCGTAAAGACTCTTAAGTGCTTGTGTCAATAAATAAAGCTCAAATTAGGGAATCCAAATAGATGCAATGTTTGTTCCTCCATAGGACAAGCAAGTCCAACATACATTACAAATAAAACATACCTTGAACTACATTCCACTATTAAGTAAATCCAGTACTAAAGCTGTAAAGATAACAAACAATCAAGATCATAAAATCCACTACCAACTAAAGTTGCATTGCAAGACTACAATGATAGCCATGAAGAAACTATCAACAGAGGAAGCATAGAAAGAAGACCATAGAACACAAAAGCATCAATACTTTCAAAAGTATTCACTTTGCTTACAATAGTACTCCATAATTGTCCAACTATACCATCCTCATCATCATCATCATGGTTTCTCAAAATTCTTCTATCGTTGTAGGCATCGTTGGAGATTGATTGATCCAAAGACATTATAGTTTTAGTTCTTCCCCCAAATTTATAGACTGAATCAGTGTCTATTGTGTTCATTACAGATCCAAAAAAATCTGTAACAGGTACCTCATCTAAACGGCGTTGATAAAGGTCCTTTCTATAATAAGGAGTTGAATCCAACAAATAAGGATTATATGAATCAAAAAGACTACTCAAAGAATCATTATCATATAAATTAATCCTCTCCAAGAAATCAAGAGTTTGATATGTAAAACGATCGACAACAGAAACACCCAAATCCGAATCAGAATGATGTGAATACGAACTCTCTCCTTTCACACTACTTCCAATAGCTAAAACACCAGGTGAACGAAGGTCTGAGAAAAGAGTAGCAGCTTGACAAGTATCCACCATTATCAACAACTCCTTAAACCTGTGATTCTCTTTCATCTCATTCACAGCAGCAGCTAAATCTTTGCTATAAAGATCATCCTTCTCCTGAAACTTCAAAACCTGATCACTTCCATGACCAGACATAAACAAAAGAATGTTACTTCCTTCATCACTAAGGAGTCGTTTGGACCTTGGAATGTTTGGTTCGTGACGACCTGTTAGTAGACGGAGAAAGTTTTCTACGTTAACATCGTAGCCACGGTAATTGACCTCAACTTTTTCACCATAGAGGTTGAGTCTGTGGTTTTCGTTATTAAAAACTTGGGAAGGGTAACTGTTTCTTGCGTTACAAGGCATGTCATCAGGTAGCATGAGTATGATTCTTTCGTCTGGTATACCTAGTCGCTTAACGGTTGCATATATGGATAAAGTGTTGGCTATGTGTCGATAATTGAACCAGAAACGGGAGGTGCAAACTAAAACAGCCCAATTGTTGGTGTGCATCGTTGAAGAAGAAGAGTCTACGGTATTTGTGAGAAATATTATCAGCAACATTGGCACAAGTACTTTCATGGTGGAATTCATCATCGAAGAGGCGACGGCTGTCAGTCTTGCTGCCCTAGGGTCTCTTGGCGGAGATGAAGCCAAAATAGAGAGAGAGAGAGAGGAAATTTATAGTGAGAAACTTGGGACACAAGAAAATATTTATGTTGCGTATCAAATTATTATTTATTTCTATTTTTTGATAGAAAAAGATCAGTGCAAATCTATTCAATTAGAAATCAGGAGGAAATATTAATGAAGGAGATCTTCGCGATCAATTCAAATCTTTAGCAGATCACACCAATATCACGAAAGAAAGATATTTTTTTTTTTTAGCAACGAAAGAAAAAGAATTTAAAAGAACTTTTTTTTAAAGAAAAATAATGGACCCAGCTCGTGTGCAGTCGAAAGATGTGACGGCATTGCAATTAGTCACATGTGAACCGTTTCATCAAGATAGCACAACTCAAATTTTAAGCTCTCGAATTTTAGCTTTAGAAACAATTTTATTTCAAAATTAAATTTGAGTCCACCCGATCTTGACAGAACAGTTCGGATGTGACTGACTACAAGAAGTCAATTGCATTCAATCCAATGTATTTCATTTAGAGCATTGAACTGCAACGTAGAAAGGAAATCAGAATTGCCATAACCAACAAGAATGGTGCTCCCAAACAAATCGTCAAGACTAAACCGCCGGTATATGCTTATATCAACTCATCAAGGGTTTGACATTGGTTACAGGCTTTTATCATAATGTTCTATCATAAATCATATTTCAGTTCAACTCATTAATCTCTAATTCCATTAAAATTTACCCTCACTTCCGAGGAACCAAACGAATCCTAACAAAAACGTTTTGTTATGCTGGGGTTTAAATAGCTCAAGTGTCTTGGTTTGTTGCTTTCAAGTCAAAAAATAAATCGATGATGGTAAAACACAATCTTGTTTCTATGTTAGCAAGTTCATTAGACAAGAGACTCAGATATGAGTTATTTAAAATTTATGTTTGCAATTGCAACATGGACACTATGAGTAAACATAATTTCTTTTGTTCGTGGAACCTTTGTATTTGTGTTATTTCTTTCGTGACAATGATTAACTTTTTATTAGACCTTTTTGGTTTCGGCACATTGACGAGACTTTGCATTTGATTTGGTGAATTATCATTATGTAATTTTTCATAGTTATATCATTGTATGTGCATAGCAAAAGGAAAAGTATTGAAACTCAGCATCTTTGTAGTCGATGCATTGTTATATGGCTCGGTCTAAGGTGGGCGAGTTAAGGAAGTCATATAGACGAGTTATGTGAAGATATATGAGCCATCCAATCCAATGGGTGCTATTCAAAATGCTTGTCACATGTAAAAAAAAGAAGGATATATTGAAACAAAATTAGTTAGTATTATAATCAAAATTTGAATCTAATTAATTCAATAGAAGAGATGGATGCAGTAATTATATGATATTCCACGACTCTAATCCAGTTATTTAAATCTAATTATCTAATAAAATAAAACAAATTTGTGGCATCCCAAGTAACCTCTACAATTCCACTTTCTATGATAAACCTTCAATCTAATTATATTTCCATTATCTTCCTTTCACAATTTTTGTCTTTGGTTTCAGCCTAAATTTTTATTTTGATTCACCTCAAACCGCAGATTCCATTTTATATTTTATTTTATTCATATGGGTCATAAACTATATTTTCATAATCTTTATACATTTTTGTCTATAAAATCAAATTACATACACAAGTTTTAATCAAACCTGTGGGTGCTTGAACCCTCCTAAAGGAAATTGAAAGAATGTCGAGATTATTGAAACTGAGATATTCATGATGTAATCGCATAAATTGGTTGCAGAATAGTGCTAAACAAGTGAGATGCACTCTTGATTTCATTGTTTGTTAGGTGTTCGGACAGATGAAAGGACTGTAATGATAGCATTACCTTGTATGGGCTATTAGGTTAGGGCACCGATTTTTTTTTGGCCAACAAATATATGCTCTAACATTGGAAAAATCTTCTTCCTGCCCCCAAATTCTACATTCTACCCCAAAATATTTCTTTTATCTTTTTTTTGGCTAATATACCCCAAAGTATTTATAAATATCAAGTTTTCCATGACATTTATAAAAATGTCAAATAATTTTATTTTGTTAGCATCTATAAATGTCTAATATTTCCTTTTTTGCCACAAACTTACCATTGTAAAATCCGATCTTATGAGTTTAACGTATGTGTTTTTTTAGTATGCTTGCATTTTTATTTATCTACACTTTTATTCAAAGTGAGAGTTCTAACTCACACTTAACACATCAACATAAGGTTTGACTATTTAACACACTCAATTACTGGTAATCATCAATTATGTCCGCAACAAAAAAGTGTCTTGTCATTAATCTTCTAATTTCATACAATTGATCACGTTTTTGCTTAGGAAAAAACATTTTTCAATGACAAAAACGTTGTAACTGATGCACAAATTCAGTTTTTGTTTTTGGATTTCTAACCAGGGGTGTCCAAAACAGCCATAATATTAAACTGAACAGTACCAAAAACAACCGAAATGTGACTGACTAACAACAATTCGCAAACTAAATTGAACAAGTTTGGTTTGATTCGGTTCAGGTGATGATTTGTCAATGCAATTCACTTCAGCTTAACGGTTCATTTCAATTTTTAGTGTTTTAAAACTAATAATCCTAATACTTGGTTTTGTTCGGTTTTTATATTTTTCCCAAAGGTACTAATTATAACAATAATTTGGCTGATTAAAAAAATTATTTGGTACAATTCTATAAAAGAAAAATATTAATTCAGTTCAGGAAAAAAAAATTAAAAAGTTAGTTATGGTTTTGTTCAAAATTATAGAACCGGTGCACCGAACCATTATAACAGTTCGATTTGGGATGCAATTGTAACAGTTTGGTATTGTTTTTACGAACTGTCAAACAATTTGATTCTGTTTTCTTGAACTATGAACACCCCTAATTCCAAACAAAGGTACCAAAATGATATCTCACGAAGTGTTGGCAACACACTCTTTAACCAATAAAAGGGAGTGTGTTGCTAGCACTATTCTATAAACCTTAGTAACACTTGGTGACTTGGACACCACTTCTTAACCAAAATCTTAAGGCAGTGCAAGAGTCCTCCCACTTATATAGTGTTTAATATCCTTTTTTCCGGTTAATGTAGAACTCTTACTCACACTTGATATACCAACACTTTTTATCTGTAAAAATTGTTGATAACCAATTTTTTTATCAGACAAAAATGGTCAGGTCTTGACATAATTTTTTTTTAAAAGGAGGTCTTAAATTAAATGTTAAATACACTAAAACAAATACACGGATGGAAGTGTATATAAAATATCATATGAAGAAAGAACATGTTATACTCTTCTAAACACCAGATTATGGCAGCTATTGTCACAGGGGTAAGGGCAGTCAATAGCTTTGACAACTTCTCGGTCGAAATACCAGTCTCCAACAGCAACAGCAATTGGCTGTATAACAAAACATTTGATTATTTCATCCAAGGCATTAAAGTCATCAGTGGAACTATTCTAAATTGAACATACCTTGTCATCAATAAGAGGAGAGTCATCTGCAAACCATGTCTCCTGTCTCTCAGACTGGCAATGAGCGAAACAAGAATTTATGAATAGTCCAGTTTGAGATGATCTTGAGAAGTCTTTCACGTCGTCAAGCATTTGATTTCTGAAGTCTGTTTCGAAGGTGAGATATAATATGTCACAATTGCTGTCTATGATTCAAATTAGTTGATATATATTTTATTGCAACAAAATTAGCAAATTTCATTTATGTGCATTAACTTTTTAGCATCATTCACAATAGTAGAGATTGAAAACACCTTGGAGGAACTGAATTTGAGACGAGTTACAATTTGCATGGTTTGATTTGCAATCATTCCAAGAGCCAAGGGGGTCAGCTGTCGATGGGGCTAAACTGGCTTGGAGCTGATGGAAACATAGTTCATGTCATAAAAACAGTATTAGTTATATATTTATACGTAATTAGCATAAAATCAGATATATCATTAATGTAATACAGGATAAAGTAAGAAACAGTGTATTAGTATTAATCCATGTTACCTGCCACACATCATAAGCCGCGTTGAGTAGAAACAATGGTGTCTCGACATGTTCGACCACATTCTGAGGAAAGAAGCACTGGACGAAACATGCTTCGAATATTCAAAACTTGGATGTCTAAAATTATTTAAAAAATTATGAATAGCAAGACATCTTGAATGAGAATTACCGAAGTTGGGTCCAGTTTGTTGAGACAACTTTTTGGCAGATTTTTCTGGACTTCCTACAATTTCAAAACAACAGTGATATCAAATATTTGCAAAGGTTCTCTTAACCTTTCATCAAAGAAGTAAAACAATTAATGAAAGAGTTTATTGCAATGTGCCTTCACTTGACAACCTAAGCTTTTAGGACAATTAGTAATTAAAAATGTACCAAAACTTGAAGGACTATGGGGTCTTTTTTTTGACAGAATGTAGGACTATGTGGTTAATGGTTTGGAATTTGGATCATGCTATCAACTAATGATAAGAATTACAAATTTACAGTATAAATCTACCAATGCTATATTCTACTAAATAGTTCATTCGATTAGTACGAAGCTAAGTTAAGCACTACCTGTAACTGAACTACACCTCCAAACATATTCCTCAGTGAGTGTCCTCCAGCTATATCAATTCTATACAATTGAACAGATCATAGACTATATATAAGTGTCTAGTCACTGGAACATGCTAGAAGTAATGTAAATAAAAACATTGAACTTACGCATCGAGAAAAAATCCTGCATCACTAAAACACTTCACTTTTGAAGATTTTGGTAACAAGCTCTGGAACTCATCACAGTGTATTATGGATGCTAGACCACCCGCAGAGCATCCAGAGAGAAGGGCCTGATATACATATATTGATTAGAAGAATCCACGAACATTAAGATTGAACAACAACATAAAGAAACATGGGAAACCTGTTCGGCATTCTGCATTCCTTGAGACAATAATTCCTCTATTGCAGCCAGCCATATATTTTGTCCACGAAATTGAAGCCCTGCAGCCTGGATAAAAGAACCAAAATTCACACATATGTTACTCAATCATAAATTCCAAATGATCAATCTTTCGGTAGCAATTAACTCAGCACTAAAGGCTATGCAAGAGAAATCTCGTTATTATCAGAAGTAACAGCTTTCCATAAAAATGTTAAGGGGTTTTAATAGGAATTTTATAGATAAGAGGGGGAAAAAACTTTAATACTTTCACTCACCTCATTTTCACTATCTCCAGCAAAAGACGCTCCATCACAGTACCTTAATTTGACTCTATTCCAGTTAAAGAAATCTGTGCATGGAATAGAAGATTATGTCCAGATTCTTGACAATTAAAACACAGACTTGAGTCTACATAAGTTGCAGCATCAATGAGGGCAGAGTTTAACTGAACTACAAGAAACAAATGCCAAAATTATGTAGGATAAAGAAAATACCTGGGTTTTCTTCAGGTTTATTGCTCAATATTCCCGTGAATGGTATTTGACTTTCCATGTATTTTGAGGAACCACGATGAGTCTTTTTTCTGTAGACACAATTTCTGACAGTATCACACCATCCTCCTCCCTACAGGTATTCATAAAGTGTCATGAAAAAAAATTAGCCGTAGCATAGTTAAAGAAAGAGTTGAAGCAAATACTAAATTTTCTCCATCGACTTTCTTCTAAATATAGTAGGCAAATTTTAGAAACTATTAAACCTTGAAAGTATTGTTATTAAACTTTAGACATTCTTTCACGTACCTCCAGATGAATAAGCCAACTATTTGCACCAGATTCAAATCCACGATCCAAGTGGTAACCGGGCAATGTTCCATCCAAACAGACTGGTAATAAGACAAAAATACAAAATTGACTGATTTGAGATCAAGTAACAAATGTAAGCATTTGAGACAATCTTTACTCTTTTTAACACAATAGGTTCTACTACTATCAACTAAACAAGCATAAGAATACTCTTTGAACCACTGACTACATACACAACATGGACAGTGGACACAATACTGACAAATAGACACTGGTAGTAATTGATACAAAAAAAGCGTTTAAAATGTAACCACATATATCAGTGAGACGTCGTTGTCGAATATTGGACACTTCTTCAATCCAAAGAGTTTGTGTTATGCACCTAATGAAATCTATCCTTCAGCATTATATTAATTACAGGGCATACATAATATACCTCCACTTCACACCAATATGAGGCACATTCAAACAGTAATCAATCAAAAAAATATCCATTGCAACTATAAAAAGCGATAAACAAGATATGTTTGATATGCATTCATCTACAATAAAGAGAATCTAAAATGATGAGGCAACAGGTTAATCATCTCAAATTCACCAACTAAAGTAATGGGTTAGCTTCAAAATGTGACATTTCATACAATAACTCAAAGGGTATATTCTATGCAAGGTTCTAATACAAAAATGTGGCATTTTTGAAAATAATTTAAGTGAGAAAAAGAGAGAGACCAGCTCCTTTGGAATCAGCTCCTTGAATGAGAGTGAGGTCTACCATATGAGGTTGCAATGAATTTGGTGAAACGACACCGTTTTCTGAGAAGGAAAGTGTAGTGTCAGATCCAGAGGAGATAAACCCAGAAACTAAGAATGCAAATTCAAATGCCAACAAAATCAGCAGCAGCTTCATTTTCATGTTTGTTTATGCTACTACTGATAATAGTGATAGGTGCTAAGGTTCTTCAATTCATCACAAACTCTCAGTTTCTGAGTAATATTGATTTGTTTTAAGTAAGGAACATTCTTTGTTTCTCAACTATTGTGGTGGAAACAAAAAGGTTATCTAACAAGCATCTATAGAGATAGTAGACCCTTGTCGTGTGTTGTCTTTTTTATGATGATGTTTTTCTCATAAAATCACGACATTAAACTTTAATCTATCATATCTTATAAATTACGCAAGATCTTTGTAATCAACTTATTCCTTGTGTTTTTTGTTTTTAAAGTAACAAAAAGAAAATTTTATATTGAAAATAAATGTTTTTTTAGCTAGTGTCTCAAGAGTTTTACTAGTAACATTTTCCTTAAAATAAATACCTAATTTAATCTCTAACCAACTTGGTTTATTAACTATCAAAATCAACTAAATTATAGAAAATAAAACACTTCAATCCCAGACTATCATGAAACACAATCAATTTGTTAAGTAGAAACTATTTTAGCACGATAAAAGAATTTCTTCCGTTTTAATTATTTTAATAACTTATGGACGAATAAAGTGATAATTTAGAATGTAGTTGACCATTATAGTTATTTATTAATTTTGTTAAGTCTAACATAATTGTTTCCCTTCACTAATCCCTTATTAGGTTTGCAACAACTCTATCCTAAAATTTTAGCTCTAATTTGCATCATATATGTTTTGTATTTCTCTCTAATAACCGTGAATATTTTTCAAAGCAAAAATTTAATAGATATCTTAATTCTTATCCTTATTATTTATTAATTTTATTAGGTCTGCAGCAGCTTAACTTATTGTTTCTGTAGATTTTTTTTTTTGACAAATTATTGTACACTTATTTAATACGTTTACAAATAGAATACCCTAATTTCCATGCAAACTCGGCTACCCTAAATAATTTGTTATGAACCATGAACTCCGTTAATTTTTTATGTTTAACTATAAAAGTAATAAATAAAATTGACCCTGCAACAATATAATTTTGTATTCTTTTTATCTTTTTTCTTTATAATTTTTTTTATTATCATTTGATTGTAATATTGTATCTCTAATAATCTAATTTGTGTTTATTGATCGACCCATGATCTTATAGGTTAAAGATTATTTATTGGTCTTTATTATAATCGAGAAGACTCATGCGTCGCACGAGTCAAAAGTTTAATTTTACTTATTTTTGTTATTTTGTTGGAACGGTTTGTTCACGGGTGAGTTGGACGCCACATTTTAACTTAAAACCTAAGGTATTGAGTTTACACAACAATCTTTTCTTTAAGTATGAGTTCATCAATACACAAGTTAAACATCACATTTAATCTAAAATTGTCTTAAAATATTATGTTTATCACTCTCATTCCTTTCAAAAAAAATGTTTATCAATCTCATTGATTATAAAATGTTCAACCTACACTTTTCCAAACGATGTCGGACTCTATCTCACAGCTTATTACGCAAGTAACCAATTATTAAACTAAAAGTGATTTGCTCCCGTCAAAAACGAGCTACAGTGATTGTGATGACTAATTGACGGAGCCAATCACGTTTGAGTGTTTAACTGTAGCTTTCAAGGGAATCAAAGATCGCTATCATCACATTCACATCCATAAATTACACTTTTCTTTTAGATATTTTTGCAAAACATGATTGCTAGAATCAATTTTTTTCAAAGAAAAAAAACTTTGAAAAAAATAACAAACCTTCTCAATCACTCCACCTTACGATCTGTAGTTTGCTGTGTCCACATTATTGTGGGACTTGGTTCTTCATAAAGTTGCATTGCTCTGTAAGGCACAAATATAACTATCAACGTACAATAACAATAGCCTTTTTCTTTTTTGGAGTTGGCTTTGCTTAATTGAACATTAGAGCCAAGCAATAGAGATAAAAACACAGCCTTAACTTTTGGTTAGAAATTCCCAAACAAGCATTTTGTTAAGGATAAAAAAATATACCTTCACATTGCTTAATGACCTAATTTAAGGACCAAATTTGTCCCCTAGAGAGGACTCCATTTAAGGACCAAATTTAAGTATAATTGTTAAGGAGCTGCGACGCAAACAAGCATCATGCAGTTTATTATAATTAGCAAACAGTAATTCGACAAAAAATAAATAACCTTAGTCATTAAATAATGACTCGTCATTTACTTCACCAAAATCATGATACTTGTACATATGCATGCCAAAAATGCACTAGAAAGCTTTCTGTGCAGACTGTGGGCTTCATCGGGTGGAGGAGTGACCCTGTGCTTCAGCATTGTCACCCCAAAGCCCCAAGGTGACTAATGCTTTGAGTAATGTTGGTTGATCGGAAATCATATCGACTGAATGGCAACAAAACAATAAGACCAACCAACTATTCGCTAGAGTTCCAACTCGTTTTCGGGTGTAGCCTTATAAATGCATTCGCGAAGGCTAAAAGTTATGAGCAAATATAAGGATTTTGGGGACCTTTTTATTAGGGAAAAATATGAATATCGCACTCGAGAAAGTCTATTATTGTTTGATAAGTGAAAAGGGAGGTGACATACAAGTATACAACATCCATATATATCTCAAATTTGGTAACATAAAAGAACCAGAAATGCCCATGTTACCCTTTTCCCAAATAGTAGGGTTTATAATGTCATTTTTTTGGATATCTCCAAACCCTAAGCTGTTTGATACAAAATCAAATAGCTTAACTGGATTGCTCATGATAGTGCTGTTATATTTCTATTTTGAATTTTGAATCTAAATTTGTTCAAATTTAAACGAGTAACATTATATTCATTTATCTGCTTTGATTTACTATGGAGACTGAACCTCTAACCTCCAACTCCTAAGCATCCTTCAATGTAACTTATCTGTAACAATTGTTATTTCATGCAACAAAATACTAACAATAACCTCAGTATATAGTTAACCACTTGATACTTTTTCTGAAAAGAAAAAAAAAAGTTAAAAGCACTTATTGTTGATGATGATGAGTGGCCATGAAAACAATTATAAGTTATAACGATGGTTGGTTGAGCAAGGACATGTTGCACAAAAATATCATTTCGGTTCATTTTCAGGCAATCCAATGTGCATAAGTATGACTAGTAATGATTCTGAAGATTAATAATTCAGTTCAGAGCAGGATGACATGAAAAACATCCAAACCCTGTTTGAAAGGATCAATCACCTTTGAAAGAATCAATCTAGTAAAGTTTCTAATTACAGTTAAAGTTACAAATGTGAGAGGGGAAATGGTCCCCATAAAGGACTCCTTTACAGACTGAATCAAAGTATAATTGTTAAGGAGCTGCGACGCAAACAAGCATCGTGCATCTTATTATAATTAGCAAAAAATAATTGGATCAAATATAGATAACCTACGTAGACACTGAGCCACTAGATAATAAATCATCATTTACTTCACCAAATTTATGATGCTTGTACATATCAAGCAATAGTTCTCTACAAGGGACAACAGCACCAATCTTGATGCATGCCAAAAAAGCACCAGAAAGCTTTCTGTGCAGACTGTAGGCTTCATCAGGTGGAGGAGTTAGCCTGTGCTTCAGCATTGTTGCGCCAAGGTGACTAATGCTTTGAGTAATGTTGGCTGATCGGAAGTCGTATGGACCAGCTTTTGAGAATGGCAACCCTACAATAAAACCAGCTTGTACATGGGCATCTAGCATTACGTCAGATTCCATTCCAGTGAGGAACCCAAGTCTCTTGGACATCTCAATGACACCATTATTATCCCCATTTGCACATGCTAGAACCTAATCAGTTATGCATCATAAACAATAATAAAAATCCATATGAATTTGCAGCTCGTCTTAAGAAAAAGGCAAAATGCAACAACACTAAAACTCCTGTTGTATTGAAGGGACACTCAATCAAGTACAAACAAGTCATAATACGAAAACATACGGTACCAATCTGAATAAGAAAAAAGAAGGTACTGAATTCAGAGTCTGTAGAAAATGAAACTAAACAGACCCTTAATTCTCCTTATTATATTCTTCAAAATTTAGAAAATGTCACACAGAACCACATCAACATAATCTTTAACCATGTCCTACTCTATAAAAATATCAACTTCAGTAAAGCCAATAATTTACCTAAAATAAATTTCAAATCAGAGTCTAGCTACTTCCAGTCAAAATAGAATCAGCATAAGGTGATTGTTTTATTTCAGAAGAAAAAGATTTAAGATAGAAGATTAAAAAAAGCAATTGAGAATTACATCTTTCACTAGCTAGCTTGAATGCTCAAATCTCAGCAAACATAAGAATTAAAAAGAGAAATCAATAAACCAAATATGGCTTCGGATAGAACATTATGGCGTAATTTGATCCATGTAGCCGACCCCATTTAGTGGGATAAGGCTTGGTTGTTGTTGTAGTTTCAGAAACGAAAAAGATCAAGTAAAAAGGAAAGGAACCAACCATCCTTAAATAATCATCAACAAAACTTTTGGGGAAATCCCGCGCTGCTCCAAAATCAATAAGATTGATTGTCTTTGTAGCTTCATTATATAAGAAATTACCCCAATTAGGATCAGTCTGCATTAGAAACACTTCCAAGGTTAGAAAAGACTACAAAATCAGATTTTGAGATGCTTGGTTTAAAGGAAAACTTCATTTTAACAAAGAAAACATGAATCTACAAAACATAACAAAAAGTGATCCTGATGAACACGAAGTAGGTAGCTGTTTGAAACTATGAACAAATATGAAATCATTGTATTTAGCTTTTTTAGAAACTTGCTATTTGGGAAAAAAAGTGAATTTGACTCTAGCCGTCTAAAAAGCGGAGCTCCTAGTCTCCTACCAAGGCAGGAAAGTTTTTTCTACCCCGTCGCTCCTAGACCCGGTTAGTTATAAGAAGGGGCCTAATAAGGCCGTAATGATCGCTTATATGGACTGATTCACGGTTTAGGAGAGAGACTAACATGTAAATAACAAATCTGTGAGATAGTACGAGGAGAGAACAAATCTGTAGGATAGTTACAGTGAGAGAAGGGGGTCCTGTGTTCCCATTTCTGTTTGGGTTATAGCTTGGGGCCACATGAGAGCCTTGACTGAGAACATTTTCTCTTACTCTATATTTACTACCTTCTTAACAAAAATACAATTTCTCTTTGTTAGACACAAATTGTTCCCACCAACTGGTGTTTTCATTGAGAAACCACGGAATTTTCAGAATAGGTCAAATTAGTGATAAGACACGCACACAGTTAGTGAGAAGACACGCTTAAGCAAACCCACACACACGCGGGGTGTCCTGTGTGTTTCCATTTCAGTTTCGGCTTTATAGCTTGGGGCCACAAGAATTTACCATAGGAACTTACTCTTACCTCTGTATCTTCTACTTTCTTATCAATAGTACAATCCCTCTGATAGATAGGAACTGTTTCTATTTAAGATATCCTAATATTGGCATTTGTAACTCTACAGCAACCCCAGTCATCACTTATAACTTCATTACACCATGTCAACCTTGCTCTTTACGTATAAGATGTATAAACTATGCAAAAAAAAAAAAAAAACAGTATAAGGTTTTTCCTCTTAAATATAACTAGATTACAAGCTTCCAACAAGGAAATTTGTAGAGGGAAAATATGCCAGGGAAGAGGATATTAATAGTGTCTCACCCAAACCTACTCCTTTGCCACATCATTCAACAGTAAATTATATTTACTTGTTTTAAATGATCCCCAAACTACATATTAATCCAAAATTTGTCATATAAGATACCAGCAGCTACACTTTTCAGATTTTCTATACTTGGACTAGAATTCTCTTATTACTGATGCTACAGTCAGTGTGTCAACAATGGCATTTAATAATTTTACACATAGAAATATACTAAGAGAGGGTGGAATGACATGCCTGCATAAATCTGAATTCAAATAACTCCCTCAATGTGAGTTCTAACAACTTTTTCCCGATATAATTACGAGTTTCCTGATCCAATAATGCTACTTTGTCAATTGGAATTCCTGTAGCAAGAGTAAACCATCCCATGTTCAAAGAAAAGCTATAAATATCTTGAATAAAATGGAATAATTTAATAGAATATCTTCTAATTATTTATTCTAACTAGGCTTAAATAGGTCTTTCGTCCCTGCAAATATAGGTCATTTGAATTTTCGTCCCGGAAGTTACTAATCCTTCCATTTTGCCCTTGCAAATATTAATCATTTGACTTTTGATCCTAATTAGGTTTTTTTGCTGAGGTGGGCTGCCATTAGCGACGTGGTGCCCATGTGGCAATTGTTGATTGGGCGAGGTGGTTGGCTTAAATAGGTCTTTCGTTCCTGCAAATATAGGTCATTTGAATTTTCGTCCCTGAAATTACTAATCAGATGTAATTAGGACCATTTTTCAAATGATTAATATTTGCAAGGGCAAAATGAAAGGATTAGTAACTTCAGGGACGAAAATTCAAATGGCCTATATTTGTGGGACGAACGACCTATTTAAGCCTTCTAAATAACATAAAGAAATTCATAGGTTTTAGAAAACCGGGGATTTTCGCTTAAAGAGCGATTTATCTGCGTAGACTCGGATAAAAATCGAATTGTTTTAACCTGGCTTAAAAAGACGCGATTTACGAATGAACAAAGAAGAAGCGGGGAAGCCTTATTCAATCAACTACAATAAGAAGAAGGACAGGCCTGCACTGAATCAAACAGAAATCCATAGTTCTTTTTTTGAATTAAACAGAATGTAAGAGATTGTAATGGAAAGAATAGCATCCCTTGCTTAATGAAGAGAAAAATTGCACCATTGTCATGTAAAGCTCAGAAATGCTAGAGCAAGGAATGAATCAAAACATTATGCACATATTTTGCTTTCATTGTAAAATTATCTCAATAGAGATAAAAACGTTTCTCAAAGCATGCCATTGACACATTCACATTAATATATACTAAAATTAGTTTATATGTTCAACAATTTCAAGGAAGTGCTAGTTTATAATCAGAAAATACTTAGAAAAACAAATCTTCATCAATGGTTCATACAACATGAAGAAAATAGGGCTTCTTTTAAGATTTAACAACATATCACATGTATATTGTTTTATTATTCATCAGTGCCCACTCCAAACAGCCAACTTTGAAGATTTTGCAAGGGAGGGCATTGACAAAATTTATGTATTGATGACAATCATTAACTATCCATATCCATAATTATAACACTAAATATGCATTACAAAATGCATTTGGTTAATGTTGCTTATTGTTGTTAGCATGTACTCCCTCCGTCCCAAATTATAAGCAAAAAAAAAAAAATCACACTTATTAAGAAAACTTAAACATAAGAATTTGAAGTATAGTTTTTTGTGTTTTCTTTGAAAAAAGTTTCATAGAAAGATGTAAAAACAATTTCCATTGGCTATTGGTTATGGAAAAAATGAAAGAGAGAGAAAATTTTACGAGAATAAACAAAAGTTTTTCTTGGAAAAGAGATTTTTTTAAAAAACAAGACTAAATAGGATAAAAATTTGTCTTTTTTGCTTATATTTTGGGACAAAGAAAATGTGTTTTTTTTGCTTATATTATGGGACGGAGGGAGTATTTCCTTTCATCTTTGATTTTCAATGAATTGAAAACATACAAGATGAAATATTTGAGAAGATAATTCACAAATGTGATTTATTTGTATAAGTTACAGTTGGAACATTTGCAGGAAAAATCTTTTATTGAATTTGGAGAACTATATTGCAGAAAATAACAATACATCGATAGCTCTATCATAAAAAAAGTCTCAAATGCAGTTGCAATAGCAGCAAACACCACAATGCTTTTTATTTTTAGCAATTATGAGTGAAGAATATTATGCAAGCTGTGATCCCAGAAAGCTTTTTTTTTAAAATAAAACATGATCTAAGAAAGCTTCACTTAAGTAAAGATGTATTAAAAGATTGTATCACAGGAAGTGGTGAAATTTATTATAATTACCATGAACAAGTTCTGTAGTTAATACTCTTTTGCTTAAAATATCATCCCGGACTATTGGAACATAAAATCCTTCTGTGCCAGCTAGAAGATCTCGGAATCGCTTCTGATTTTCTGCCTCCAACTTGTAATCACACTCACGAGATAATTCGTCTTTGGCAACCTAGAAAAATATATGATAAATTAACAACACAAACTTTAACATATGAACAAGGTATGTTTGTCAAATTATGGAAAAATGTCTTTTTATATGATGGGTAAGTGACTGGATCAATGTACATTACAGATAGATATCCTGCACGATCCAATTTAGAACAGAGAACATGGAATATGGTTTTAAAATCTAACTTAGAACTTCGAAGACAAAACTATCAGTGAAAGGATTGCAGGCTGAAAGACTTTCAAATGATATTGAAATAAACAAACTGAATACATAAATGAATTCTTTTGATAAACATGCACCTTAATTGCTCTGTCAAGATAAAGTCCTTCAGGAATTAGATTGGTGTAGTTTAAAAGAAGTTTCACATTCTCAATGTCACTGTCGATGCTATCTGCAACACCAGGGTATTGAATTTTCATTGCAACTTGCAAGCCATCCTTCATGACAGCTCGGTGCACCTAAATTTCACGAGGGTCTTGTTAGGCAATACAACTATGCAACACAGCAGGGCAGAATATAGTGCTGCATGATTTTGCTTTTAAGATTAAAACAACACAATTTGCCTTCATTGGAATTATATGGAACATAAAGATCGCATATTTAATTAAGAGAACAATAGCAAAGTTTAGCATTCTTATAAAAATAACTTCTATGCTAATATGAATTCAAAATAAAGTATTTAGTTCAAAGGCGCCTCAGTCTGGCCATGAAAATAGTGAAGGCAATATTTTGAGTTTTCAAAGCTCATCACAATCCACATAACATATCTTTAAATGTGATAGATGGAAACATGGTTACTAGATATATATTTTATTCAAGATATAAAATCAATTGCAATATCAAGGACTAACTCTATTAAAAGCTTACGTCCTATCTCAAATGGTTTTTATATATCTCTAGCATGCATCCTCAAGCAAAATTTTAGATGCAAAGTATAGACAGTGTCTAAACTCACATTCAAAACTTCAACTTTTTTTCAAGAGGAAAATAGGGATAGTAACAATCAAATTTATAAGTACTTGGTCATAGAGGCTATAATACCGTATTGATGACGAACTTCGCTAAAAGCTTGATATTTAAGATGAAGACTCATGAATGGTTTTTGTACATATCTCTAACAAGTAAAATGCATATCAATTTGTCTGATGATAAACATTTAATGATCTTTCAGAAAGAAACAATTATGCTCCAAAAGCACAAAGGTTTATAAAAAGAATGAAATGATGGAAAATTGACAGATAAAAAACTATAGAGTTCAATACAGGGATACATACCTGGCCAATACTTGCAGCAGCTAAAGGTTCATAATCAAAACTATGCAGATTTGATGACCAATCAGGACCTAACTCGGCATTTAAAACTTGATTAAGCTGGCTCTTTGGCATCACATCTGCACCCTGACGAACAATTTCTAAAGCAGCCAGGATCTACAAATAAAAGATTGAGAGTTTACTTTTCAAGTCATGTCAATATAAACAAAAGCCATTCATAGGTTCCTTCGTGAAACTTATGACCCTTCTATGAGAGCAAAATAATATCTGATTGGGTAGATTAATGTACTTGTTTAGTTTTCTGGCATTTGTAGCAATTCAAGAAATGGCAGCAGTAAATATTACAATCGTTACTACCTTTGGTCAAGAGACTCCAGAAACAAGATAAAAGAATGTAAAGAAAGTAATAGAGTTGGACCTAATTAGCAAGTTGGTGAAAGATGACAACCATTACACATGTTCATGGCAAATTATAATGAAAGGATCCCTATCCATCAAGTATTCTTAGTTATTTGTTTTCAAAATCAGCACTTTTGCACTCTGCCCAACCTCTTCCATTAAAAAGAAGGATTCAAGTCTGACAGCTTATGACATTTAATATAAGTTTGTGAACATGAATATAATTTCACTAAACTGAAACAAACACTTGGAACCTATTAAATATTCCAATTGTGTGTTGAAAATGATGCAATGGTGTTTGTTTACTATATCATAGAAATAAAGTTTAAAAAATAAAAATTGAGCTCGTGAGAAATAGTGAATCCATTTTCATTTAATATAAAATCTAGTGTGATCTTCATAAAATTCAAGTGTGGATAAAAGAAACATTCTCATGTCAGATGAAGTTTTCCAATACCAATCAAACTACACACATGAAATTTAAAAGATAGATCAAAGTACCGGAGCAGGAACAAGAGACTCGTCCTGTATACTCAACATCTGCCCGATTTTGAGTGCGGCTCCACGCATTCTGCAAAGTGCAAGAGCTAAGCGTTCGGCATTTTTATCGGACAAGAACGGTGAAAGTGTAGTTTGATTGCCTTGCGAAGTAGGTGTACCATATGCAAGCCTCTTGACAGATTCCTGAACTGTTCCCCACGCAAGACCAGCTCCTAGCCCAGCAAACCTGCAATTTGGCAGTGACAACATACCCTTCAGTTAAAGATAACAACAATATGCAAACGCCAACGCATCACAAGTTCACGACTCAAAGCAGCATGAGAATGTTTCAATAATTAACTTGGGTCATATGAACAAGGCCCTAAGGGCAATGTTTAAGGAATCCATGAAAGGATATTTTGTCTTGAAAATACAAGTCAAACACTTGTGAAAGTAATAAATAAATCACTTCCTATGCAAAAGTTACCTATTTTCACTACTTAGGGCCTGTTTGGATTGGGTTATTTGAACATATCTACTGGCATAAGTTTTGTGTGACTGTTTGGGAGAACTTACGAAAACAGCTTATGACAATTTTCAAAAGCTTTTTCACCTTATTTTCATAAATTCTCTAGAATAACTTATAAAAAACAACTTATAGCATATAAAAAACAATTTAACTTTTTTTATTATTCGCTATAGAAATAGCTTATGTGAGCTAATACATAAGTGCATATCATGATAAGCGCTTGTTCTATAAGCTGCAAATAGCTGCTTATCCAAACAGGCCCTTAATCAATACCCTAAGGGAACTCGTCAGCATTCTCCTTAACATAAATAAGTACTAATCGTAGAAAAGGTTGTCTATAAGTTGTTTCTACAAATGAAAAGAGAATTATAGTGAATAGATATTGGCCCTGATTCGGCTAAACAGCTTAATTTGCAGCTTATAGCATAAGCGCTTGTCATGATATGCACTTATGTATAAGCCATTTCTATAACAAAAGGTAAAATAAAGTTAAATTAATTTTATATAAACTATAAGTTGTTTTCACGACCTATCATGTAGAACTTATGAAAGTAGGTTGAAAACAACTTATGAAAGTGTAATTAAGTTGCTTTCATAAGTTCTCCCATATTGCTTCACAAGCGCTTATGTCATTAGATAAGCTCAAATAAGTCTATCTAAGCAAACTCATATTCTCCTTAAGCTGCTTCATAAGCTATATTGATGAGCTAATGACAATAAACTAAAAACAAGACATATCTAAGCTATTTCTTTTACTCCTTTCCGACTTCGGTCTAAGTGCTTATAAAGGATCTTATCTTGTAGCATGAACATGAAAATAAATTAGAAGATTATATAAAAGAAAACTTACCCAAGAGCCCTAGAAAACGGAGTAGCAGGAACCTTCCTCTCCCTCGGCCTTCGTTTCCTCACCAGCACTTCCTCGCTCGTAGTTCCACCTTGCTTAACCGTTTCACTAGAACTCACAACCTCACTTTCATTCTCGGCCACGGCACGAACAGCTGCATCGGTAGTTTCCACTGGTCGATTCGTTTCATTCGAAACCTCAGCAAACACGTCATTATTCGTAACTACTTCTATCTTTGTAGTTGCCGGTGACGGTGGTGGTGGTGTTGAATCGGGTGCAGAAGAAGAAGGTTGATCGGAGAAAACAACAACGGAAGGAGTACTGGAAGAAGAATCGGAGGAAGCGTCGTTAGAGGGTTGAGGAGGGGAGAATTGACGAAGTTGTCCTTTGGTGATGCCGGAGACATTGGTGGCGGAGAGAAGAGCGGTTTTAATTAGGGTTTCAAAATCGGAAGTTCTGGCGGGTAATGAACGTTTGGCGAATTCGCTGGCGATTAAAGTGAGACCGTTGAATAGTCTCGTAAGATCCTTCATCGATGATGATGGCATTGTTTGTTTATGAATTCGATTGAATAATAACAATGTGGAAATTTTCACAGATTTTGAATCGTCTTCTTCTTCTTCCTTCTTACCAGAAGCGCGGTGGAGAATTTGGTGGTTGGTTTTGAAATCATGTGTCCGAAACCAAAACCAAAGAAGGGATTCTCCACACTTGCTTACGTGGCCTTTGTCCTTTCCATTAAACTTGCTAGGGACGAAACACTCCTCTTTAATTTACTACTAGTATGATATGATATGATACATACGGCGAATAAATTTTAATAAAAAAACTATAATATTTTAAATCAAATTTAAAAATAATTTACACAAATTGGATAAATTTGATGGTAATCCTTATTTATTAATTTTGTTAAGTCTAACCCTAATTTTTTCCCTCCATAATGTTTTTTAGGTTTGTAACAAATCTATCTTAAAATTTTGCCTCTCAAAATGCATCAAATATGTTTTTATTAATAGCAAAAATAAAAAAAAAAGTCTAAACAAATCCATTCATAAATAGCAGAAATTAAAAAAAAAAAAAAACTACCCATATCGATAGACTTCTACATATATTTTTTTTCTTTTCTTCTTATTAATTTTAGTTTTTTTTTCAACAAAAAAGTCTAAACAAATCCATTCATAAATAGCAGAAATTAAAAAAAAAAAAAAACTACCCATATCGATAGACTTCTACATATATTTTTTTTCTTTTCTTCTTATTAATTTTAGTTTTTTTTTCAACTAATTTTCTTATTTTGTGTTCTACACTTTTTTTTGACAAAATACTTTGTACAATTATTTAATACTAAAAAAATGCATCGTTCCTATGCTCTTCCTTTTTTATTTTTTTATACACTTCTTTGATACCAAAAAAATGCATCTTTTTTTTTTGACAATATTTTGTAGACTTATATAATACCCTAATTTCCACCATAACTTGGCTATATATACTAAACCCTAAATCGTGTTTCTCTAAAAAAAACCTTAACCCCTAATTTTTTTCCCTCCATAATGCTTTTTAGGTTTGCAACAAATCTATCCTAAAATTTTGCCTCTCAAAATGCATCAAATATGTTTTTAATAATAGCAAAAAAAAAAAAAAACCTAAACAAATCCATTCATAAATAGTAAAAATTAAAAAAAAAGGCTAAACATATCGACTTCTACATATATTTTTTTTTCTTTTCTTCTTATTAATCTTATTTTTTTTTTCAACTAATTTTCTTATTTTGTGTTCTACATTTTTTTTGACAAAATATTTTGTACAATTATTTAATACTAAAAAAAATGCATTGTTCCTATCCTCTTGCCTTTTTTTTTGTACACTTCTTTGATACTAAAAAAATGCATCTTTTTTTTTACAATATTTTGTAGACTTATATAATACCATAATTTTCATGATAACTTGGCTAAATATACCAAACCCTAAACTGTTTCTCTAAAAAGAACTTTAACCCCTAATTTTTTTCCTCCATAATGCTTTTTAGGTTTGCAACAAATCTTTCTTCAAATTTTGCCTCTCAAAATGCATCAAATATGTTTTTATTAATAGCAAAAAAAAAAAAAGCTTTAACAAATCCATTCATAAATAGCAAAAATTTTTTTTAAAAAAAGGCTAAACATATCTATAGACTTCTACATATATTTTTTTTTTCTTCTTATTAAGCTTAGTTTTTTTAACTAATTTTCTTATTTTGTGTTCTACACTTTTTTTTGACAAAGTATTTTGTACAATTATTTAATACTAAAAAAATGCATCGTTCCTATCTTCTTCCTTCTTTTTTTTTATACACTTCTTTGATACTAAAAAAATGCATCTTTTTTTTTTGACAATATTTTGTAGACTTATATAATACGCTAATTTCCATCATAACTTGGTTATATATACTAAACCCTAAACCGTGTTTCTCTAAAAAAAACCTTAGCCCCAAATCTATCCTAAAATTTTGCCTCTCAAAATGCATCAAATATGTTTTTATTAATAGCAAAAAAAAAGCCTAAACAAATCCATTCATAAATAGCAAAAAGAAAAGGCTAAACATATCGATAGACTTCTACATATATTTTTTTTTCTTTTCTTCTTATTAATCTTAGTTTTTTTTAACTAATTTTCTTATTTTGTGTTCTACACTTTTTTTTGACAAAGTATTTTGTACAATTATTTAATACTAAAAAAATGCATCGTTCCTATCCTCTTGCCTTTTTTTATACACTTCTTTGATACTAAAAAAATGCATCTTTTTTTTTTTTGACAATATTTTGTAGACTTATATGATACCCTAATTTCCATGATAACTTGCCTATATATACCAAACCCTAAACTGTGTTTCTCTAGAAAAAACCTTAACCCGTGGTAAATTTCACACACATCACAAGAATCATATCTATTGATATTTAGAGGTTTGCAAATGGAACGACGTGACCTTACAACTTTCCTCTCATACCACTGCTTAACTGGAAACTTTTTGATCATACACCTGAATTGTCGGCAACGATACGGTCAAGAGGGGAAATAGTTTTAACAGTTGCTTCGAGTGGTATAGCTACATTATTAATACCAGGAGGTAGAACCGCACATTCGAGATTTGGTCTTCCCTTTATTATCGATGAATGTTCCACGTGTAATGTCAAACCTAATACCCCGTTGGCTCAGTTGGTAGTCCAAGCAAGATTAGTAATATGGGACGAGGCTATGATGATGCACAAATTTTACTTTGAAGCACTTGATCGTTCTTTCAGAGACGTTATGAAGGAGGTGGACAAGAGAAACAAATACATCCCTTTGTACCTGTAATTCCTAAAAGCACAAGACCAGAAATCGTTCATCCTATTATCAATTCTTCAAAACTATGGAATTATTGTGAGGTTCTTACCTTGACTAAGAACATGAGGCTTTTGTCTGGTGTGTCAGTAGTAGACATGGAGGAAAAAAGACAATTTTCAGAATGGGTTTTAAGTATAGGCGATGGACGAATAGGGGAAGACAATGAAGTGGACAAGACCATTGCTATTCCGTCATATTTGCTCATAGAAAGTGCAGGAGATCCTCTTTTGTTGAAAGCACGTATCCTAACATCTTGGAGAGCATGAGTGACATAGGTTACTTTCAAAATAGAGCTATATTGACAACAAAAAATTCCATAGTTGAGAAGATCAACGACTATATGTTGGACATGGTTCCAGATGAGGAGAAGGTTTATTTGAGTTATGATTCACCTATTCATCGTAACTTAAACGATGATCATATTGACAATGTTCATACACCTGAATTCCTCAACACCATCACTGCTTCTGGACTTCCTAATCACAAATTAAGGTTAAAGGTTGGTGTGCCAGTTATGTTGTTGAGAAATATAGATACACGATATGGATTATGCAATGGAACCAGATTGGTTATCACTAGGATGGGAAGATACATCATTGAGGGGAGGGTCATTTTTGGAAGTAATGTTGGTGAACAGGTTTTTGTATCCAGGTTATCTATATCGCCTTCAGATGTCAGGATTTCCTTTAAGTTTCAACGAAGACAACTCCCTTTGTCTGTATCATTTGCAATGACAATCAACAAAAGTCAAGGACAATCGCTTAAACATGTTGGTCTATATCTACCAACACCTGTAATTTTTCACAGACAGTTGTATGTTGTTGTTTCAAGAGTTACATCTAGAGAAGGACTAAAGATATTGATCACGGATGAAGATGGTGAAGATACCAATGTGACTTCTAACGTCGTATATGATGAAGTATTTCGCAATCTGCGATGAAACAACATGCCAATTTACTAAAAATTTCATATTCTCTTACCGAATTATTGATAGGATTACCGAATTTTCTTTTATAATATTTTTCAGATTTTATACATTTTATGGAGCGTTTTATTTTGTCTACTCTCGATTATCATCTGTTATTTTTTCACCGTTACCAATTATATATTGCATTTTATTATTCGTATGTCATGTCTTTAGCAATAAACCCGTGCGGGCGCGGGTCCAGTTTCTAGTATTGTATAGTTTTTGTTAAAAAAAAATTGCAGACTTGATAAACTAGCATGTTGCCCTAATCCCTTGCAATTTTTTCTCCTAAACATATAATTATTGCTAATTTAATCTTACAAACACACACTTAATCACAGTCGTTGAATCAAAAGCAATTTTCAAACTCTTCATTTTCTCTGTCTCACTAATACGACATAATGGCAATTCAATACGATTTTAATCATCATCATTTTCAATCACTAATATGTAGTTAATGTTAATCAACTTAGTCAACCACCCATTACATCTCAGTCGTAGATTTCATTACCTTCCATGTATATTAGTTATCGCATTCCCATTATCCTCTCCTACCATCATTTTTTCGTCAAAACAATTTAGACTTAACAATGGAAAGTGATGCACAAACTCTCTTAGCCTTGCATTGCTTGAAGGATATAAATAACACATCAAAATCTAACCATGTTTCATCTTCTTTCTTGATCTTTTATGTTTTGTTTTATATATATTTATGGAGTTGCACTAATTTCTTGACATCTTTGATCTTTTTCAGCTCCATTGGATCTAAATCTTATAACTGATTTGGACAAGTTTGTTAACAGATTTGGACAAGTTTTTTTTATTCTCTTCATTTGTCTTTATGGTGTAATTTTAAATCAAGCAGTGCAAGGCTATGTGCAATGTGCAATTCTGTTAGCAAGTAGTGAATATTATTTTTATCATTACTTTTACGTGCAATGATGTCTTTTTAAGGAGACACATTAATTGTGCAAGATATGAGTATTTAGCAGAGACACGTTAATTATTCAAAATATTTATGAAAATTAATGATGTTGTATTGTGAATAAAAAAAACTTATTGTGCATACGAAATAGAAGAGGTTAGTAATGAAATTCGAATAAAAGAAAAAAGTAATTATATTTATGGAACTTAATGATATTTCATAAAGAATAAAGAACAACTACCACGTAGTAAATGCTAATCGAATTTGAAATTGACTGTCCTCCAAGTAGCAAGTCAAATATTTATGAAACTTGATGATATTTCAATGTGAATAAAGAAAACTTATTGCACATTATTGCTAATTGAAATTAGAGGTCATGATTAAGTGGTGAAGTATTAAACCTTAGTCCATGCCAAAATAGTCAACTCTTAGTAAAGTAGTAAACATACGTGCGCTACAAAGCATTATGCTTTAATTGCTTTTATGGCTGCAATGAATAGTAGTTATTATCAATAGAAGACTATGGCCATTCACATTTAAAACTTTCAAATTCAACTTACCAATTATCTATATAAATACTAGAGACATGTGAGTATACCATTATTCTGTTCTTTTATAAAAAATAACTGTTTCTTTCACCAGCTAAGATGACAAACATTTTCACCCCATTTCAGCCGTGACAGGTGGGAAGAAGGATTTGAAGTTGATTGTACGTGTGGCTCATATATGGCTAGTCCATGATAAGGAAAATCCAGACGATATCATCTTTATGAACATGATATTGGTTGATGAGAAGGTATATTATCTAAACTTCGTGTATAACCACGAACACTAATTCAAGTTGCCACTACGATTACATTTATTATGGTTTATGTTAATGACATGTTCTTTTTGTTTAGCGAGGGCGGATCCATGCCACTGTTTGTAAATACCTGGTGCCAACGATTCAAGGAATGGTTGAAGAAAGAGGAACATATAAGCTAGAGAATGTCATGGTAGGATTTAACGAGGGGAATTACAAACTCTTGCCACACAAGTACAAACTTAACATGATGGGAAATGCTAGATTTACTAAGGTGAAAGCCATCAATGTGCCTCGGAACGTGTTTGAATTCTCCGGAAGAGTCCTGTTTTCAAGCATGGTCAGCTGTACATTGCAATTTCCAGAGTCACTTCAAAACAAGGTTTGAAAATATTAATCGTTGATGGAGATGGAGATAGGGGTGTAAGCGGTTCAGACTAAACCAACGAAACCGAAAGTCCAAACCGAAAAAATATCCGACCTTGTTAGGTTCGGTTTGAAACCGATCTGAACCAATCAAAACTGATCTAGTTTGGTTTGGTTCATGGTTTTTCATTTCGAGATCCGTGAAACCGATGAACCAATCCAATGATAACCCCACTCCTTATTTTACTAATATTATCCTACCTCACACAAACTTATGGTTAATCCCAAAATTAAAGTCCAACATAAAATACTTTTTAATACATTCACTTTCTCTCATCATTATCTTCATCTCATCTCATCAGTCAGACTCTTTCATTTCTACTAAAAAATAAACCCTAGCCATCAACCACACCAAACCAATTGTTCATCACCACCGACCACCGCTGCAATCGTTTATCTCTTGGTTATTTTTATCATGTTTATGCCATTGATTTGTTGTTTTGACTATGTTTTAATTTTCCGATGTGGTTTTTGGAATTTTTGTGTTTGTTGATGAATGATGCATGTATGGATGATTGAAATATTTAAGTTTGATGAAGTTGTTTTTGAAGAATGATGGGTGAATGAATTTTGGATCATATGTATGAAATATTGAGTAAGGTTAGTTATGAAATGTTGTTTGAAAAATAGAAAACATTAAAAAACAAAATATGAAATACAATTATACAAAGTTCTATGAAATATTTTTGTGAGAATATGATTTTTTTTAATTGTATTATTAAACAAATTGATCAACTGAACCAATCCGAACCAAACCAAACCTATTAGTTTGGTTCGGTTTCTTTTTTGAAAAACAGTGAAAACCGAACCAATCTTCATCGGTTCAGACATTTTTGACTGAAAACCAATCCTAACCGAACCGTTACACCCCTAGATGGAGAGAACACTGATACGACCTCAAATGTTGTTTATCACGAAGTCTTTCGTAATGTATCTTGAAGGTTAATGTTCAAACATTTTTGTTATCTATGCTACCATTTTATTTTGGCAGATATTGTTGTCTTAGAAGGAAACATATTTTAAAATTGTTATAAAACTTCTATTAACTGTATATGTTTACATTATTTGTAATTGATTCGACTAACTACTACGTGGTATGACCCGTAACACGAGTCAAGAGTCTAGTTTATATAAATTGTACTCCTCTTTCTATATAACTTCCTTAAAAAAATTGCTTAACCCGCCAAAAAAGTTCTTCTAGAAAAAACAAGGGAACCGTAAAAAAATAATAGTTTTGCTTAACGCTTAAAAAAACAAAACACTAAGGGATCCATGCATGCAGACACAATCTAACCGTCAAAATATTTTTATCGACGGTCAGAATATATTTACACAACTATGCACGGATCAGCATTATACACCATTGATTACTTTAAATCTAATGATGGAGATTACATGTTATAAGAATAAGATAAGAATAACGAACCATTTAAATAAAGAGAAAAACAAGGAAAAATAAAAACCCTAGCATTAATTACACCCTATGGATATATAAACCCTATTCTGGGGCTTTAATTCCACGCTTTCCAATTCAAAACCTATTTCTTTTGTTGCTTCCATCAATAGGAAGAAGAATATGTATTCTTCTTCATCTCCTTCTCATGATCATTCTTTCCATAAAAAACCAAAAACCAATAATCAGTCTCTTCAAAAAACCAGATACCCTTCTTTCTCTTTCGTTGAGTCCTCAATAACTAATGATGCTGGAAAAGAGAACCCTGAGAAGAAGATCATATGGCGTTTTTCTTATTCTGTTGCTCATAATCATAATGATGTGGTAAAACAGAAGAAACACTCATGTGATGTTTGCAACAAGGTTTTTACTTCTAACAAAGCATTGAATGGACATATGAGATGTCACGGTCAAAACGGTCCAACAGTTGCAGCACCGTCTTTCGAGAAACAGCAGCCGTGCAGGAGAAGAAGATATATGAATATTGACGACGACGACGATGATGATGTTATTGAAACAGTTGCAGAAATTCTATTGCATCTATCTCGCGTGGGTTATGAGGATGTGAATCACCGTGGTGCTAAAAGGCAAAAGCTTTCTTGCAATATGATGGATGATAATGAGAAGACGAAGAAGAAGAAAAAGGAACAAGGTGTGCAACTAATAAGTGGTGGTCATGATATTAAAGAGAAGAAGAAGATTAATGAAGGTGAAACTGAATTAGGATCAAAAGTTGTGAAGAATGTTGATTTGAACGAGCTTCCAAGTGATGATAATGAAGGTGAAACTGAACTAGGGTTAAAAGTTGTGAAGAATGTTGATTTGAACGGGCTTCCAAGTGATGATAATGAAGGTGAAACTGAACTAGGGTCAAAAGTTGTGAAGAATTTTGATTTGAACGAGCTACCAAGCGATGATTTTGAAGATGAAACCAATTAGTGTCTCGTCTAGGTTTATATCTTTTCTATGATTTTGAATGATATTATGATCTTTTGTATGGGATGGACACCCTTGACGTTGTCATTTAATGTATCATCATGAATCATTGAGCAATTTGCTTACAAGATATATATATAAAGTTTAGTTTATCAATTTACGCCTTTTACATTTATCTTAATCTTTTAATTTTGTTTGAGTGAAACTAACTAGGTTAATTATTTGCACTAAATAAGTATGAAAATAGGATGGAGTTGAGGGTTGAAATTTATGGAGATTCTGCTTGTTTTGAAGAATGTCTAGATGAGTTTACTGTCAATGAGTGGCTTGATATGGATAATATGTTTCATAAATGTGATCTATCATATTTAGTTACGTAATAATGATTGGTATTTTATTTAATTGTGTTTAATGTAAAGGATTTAATCTTATAATTAGTATCACTGTTTATTGTATGGAACTTTCAATGGTGGAATCTACTTTTGTGCATAAAAATAGAATCCAACACTTACACTTGATGATGTATTTTGCTGATTGAACAGGTGTGAATAATTAAAACTTTAGATTTTAGTTGATTCATTTCAAAAACTAGCGTGCCTTCTTTAATTTGCTGCATAGCCTCTATTTTGGCCTCATATACCAAATAATTATAACTTTAATTTGATGCATAACCTCTATTCTTTATACTGAGAAAAATGGTTTAGGATGTTCAACAGAACGTTAACAAGCCTTGGATAAAGATGATTCATGCCAACCAAATATCTTGCTACATTATTATAGTTATTATATATAATTTAATTGCACTTTGTTTTCTTTTTTATTTCCTGCCTGCTACATTATTTTTTTTTCAAATTTGGAAAACAAGAAAGCAGGACATTCATATTCACCTATGAATTGTTTCATGCCTTCCTCATATTCCTCCTCATCCTTAAAGTTTCTGGAGCATCTTTTTTGGTGCCAGTTCGTCCTAGCATCGTGTCACTATAAGATTTTCCTCGTACGCCTTCCATAGTCTGCATCTTATTTGGTCGCATTCTTTCAAATCGTCGTCGTCTTTGGATTTTTCATGGCTTGTGTGTTTTTTCCCTAGCAGAGCGTTAGGGCCATTCATGACTAGAGCATTTTCTTTCTGATGTTAAGTTTGGTTATACTAAATTCAAATGTGCTTGATTTGCTCTCCCTTAATTTGACTATAGACTGTTTAAGAGGTAATTGATATGGCTATCATTTTTTTTAAAGAATATGTCTATAATTATTACCAGTGGTTTTTCGTAATGAAATAAAAAATCAAATTAATAATTCAGATATACTAATAAAAATGACAAAAAATAAAAACATAAATTAGAATCACAATCATAGTTAACCAGAAAAGATTACTTCATTAGATTTCAATCTTGGAATAACATACAAAAGAATAGAAACAAGTAAAACCCAAAATGAGATATTCAGAGCGGGAAGTAGAAGAGGCAAATGAGTTTTCAGTTTTGATTTCCTTCCTTGGATTTAAAGTAATCGACGGCATGTTACTATTCCATGCATAGTTGTGTAAAATAACTTGTGACCGTGATGCTTTTACATATATGCCTTATTTTGACAAACAAACATATTAGAGACCCAATCAACTTTCATCGATTTGTGTTTCGTTAAACATTCCTAAGTAAATTACACCTTTTTTTTCTCATAATATATATTAGTGAGTAGTGACCCATCAACTTTCATCAATTTGTGTTTGGTTCACCTTCACTAATTTTATGACATGTCATATTTATAAGATGCTTCAACCAGTTACTTTTACCAAACACTATAAATTCAATCAACTACTTTTATACGCTATCAAGTATAAAGCTAGCTTATAAGTAATCCGCTGTATACTAGTTTATCACCTATCCACTATTTTTTACTGAACGAAGCCATAATTTGGTACACTTGTCAAATTGTTATCAAATCACCTTCGCAAATGTAAGTACTTCTATTCATTTAAGAATACTCTTCCTTAAGCGCAGGATTTTTTCCATCCACATATAGAGTTGCATCGTTGTGGTACTTAACATCAACGCGACACTTCATATCACCATTGTGAGGAAAGACTCTTGGTACAAGGAGTTCATCACCTTTATCCAAACTATCAGTCCTGGTATCATTGTGGGATCATGAGGTATATTATCATATTAACTTAAGGGCAACCACACAAGTAGAATTGGACACCATATCTTCATCCAAAATTCTAAAGCATTAAATATATAGGTCCTTTCACTTATATATTGTTTAGCATCCATTTGTCAATATATATTCAATGTGAAACTCTTACTCACACTTTATAAACCAAACGGACAAGCATACATAGAGCATGAAAGAGAGTGAGTACATAAAATATTTGTATATCTTATGCATGAAAAATGAATAAATGAAGATACAATTTTATAAAATATTTTCTGACCACGAAGACACATTCATCGTTGGTTATAAAATATTTTACTGCTAAGGAGTGGTCTATTATTATTGTTGTTGAATCAAATGTATCCAAAATAGTGTGGTTGTTGGAAGATGGTTGTAATCAGAGTCATTTGTGTCTTGAGTTGGTGACTCAAGCTTAAAGGTATTCTTTGTTAAATAGATTTTGATCTCATACCAAAAGTTAGCTCAACACGTGAGAGTATTCAAGCATATTTATATGCTCAACACCCTGGAAACCTATACAATGTGGAATAAATAACAAGCTATACAAATAACTTCAAAAATCAACTTCAACATTCTTAACCATTTGTTAAATATAAGGTGCGATATTCCTCACGAGATGAGTTATATATAGCATATTATTTTTGCAAAGTGTTTTAACTAACCTTTGTCTAGTCTTTCCCTGCAAAAAAAATAAAAAAATTGTCTAGTCTTATTTTTGATTATATAAGAGGTTGGCTGATTTTTGCAGCAGAAGTTAGTTTTTTCTTTCTTTCAAGGCTTACCCCTTTTTATTCACGAAAAAACTATCCACTTGTCACTATTAATTTTTCTATTTCTATTTTATATTTTAAATGGAATAATTATTTAAAAAGGGTTCCTAAAAATATCAAGAATTTACCCAACAATCTATGAAAATTACATTCTCGATCGGTAACAAAGATTTCAAAGAAAGCTAATCCCGAAAATGATTTTTGCAACCGTATAACAAACACACCCTTAATTTCTACATTTTTAAAGAAAATTAGGTTTATTCTTGTCCATATCGGAATATTTTGAACAAACTTTTGTTTTTTTTTTCATAAATGTATTTGCACACTTAAAACTTTTTTTTTTGACTTTATCTATTTAAAACCTTTAAAAGAAGATAATCACATTTTTCTTTCAAAGGACATTTAACTAAGGATGATATTACTATAAATCCTTAACATAATATTAACTATTTAAAACAACAAATAATTTTAACTTTTTTTAGGGAACAAAAAATATTATTTCAAATATGTTTTTACTAAGGATGAAATAAAACTTTATTTTAATTTTCAAAAAAATAAAAAATATTCAGCTTAAGATTTTGATTGTCCGATCATCTCGCTTCAAAGACCACAAATCTATCTAATGCGTGAGTGCATCAAAATTTGAACATTCGGATTTCGGATCATGGTCCATACAACTCTTAGTCTGACATTTCCATTTTTAATAATTTTACATCATGTTCTAGCTGATTTTTTTTAATGAAATGGTGACCATTTTCTATTAACTTCATTAAAATGGAAACATATTTTAGTGAAAATAATTACTTTTATCAATCAAAGAGTCAAATCTCATAAATTTTATGACAAACTTAATTATTAATTGTAAATTTCTTCTTATAAAAAATTAAGTAAAATAGTTTATTTTAGTTTTTGATATAAAAAAATACTAGAATATAAGAAAGAGATTAGTTTATATAAATTGTAATCTACATTCAATATAACTTCCTTAAAAAAAAATCTAAAGGAACTGTAAAATAACAATAGTTTTGCTTAAGGCTTAAAAAAAAAAAAAAAAACGCTGCATGCGGTAAAAGCATCACAATACAGGAAACAAGGGATCCATGCATGCAAACACAATCTAACCGTCAAAATATTTCTATCAATGGTCACAAGTTATTTACACAACTATGCACGGATCACTGTTATACACCGTTGATTAGTTTAAATCTAATGACGGAGATTACATAATAAGAATAAGGAACCATTTTAATCTTTTAAAGAAGAAAAAACCATTTAAAGAGAAAAACTAGGGAACCGCTTAAATAAAACCCTAATATTTGTAAATGGATATATAAACCCTATTGGGGACTTTAATTCCACGCTTTCCAATTCAAAACTTATTTCTTTTGTTGCTTCCATCAATCGATCATCGTGAAGAAGAATATGTATTCTTCTTCATCTCCTTCTCATGATCATTCTTTCGATCAAAAACCAAAAACCAATAACCAGTCTCTCCAAAAAACCAGATACCCTTCTTTCTCTTTTGTTGAGTCCTCAACAGCTAATGATGTTGGAAAACAGAATACTCAGAAGAAGATCATATGGAAGTTTTCATATTCTGTTCCTCGTAATCATAATGATGTGGTAAAACAGAAGGAACACTCATGTGATGTTTGCAACAAGGTTTTTACTTCTAACAAAGCATTGAATGGACATATGAGATGTCATGGTCGTCAAAACGGTCCAACAGTTGCAGCACCGTCTTCCGAGAAACAGCAGCTGTGCAGGAGAAGAAGATATATGAATATTGATGATGAAGATGATGATGATGTTATTGCTGCTGCAGAAATTCTGTTGAGTCTATCTTGGAGGGGTTATGAGGATGTGAATCACCGCGGCTCTAAAAGGCAAAAGCTTGCTTGCAATATGATGGAAGATGATGAGAAGACGAAGAAGAAGAAGGAACAAGGTGTGATGCTGACAAGTGGTGGTCATGTTACAAGTGATATTGATGAAAAGGATCCCTCTAATCATGATATTGAAGACAAGAAGAAGAAGATTAATGAAGGTGAAACTGAATTAGGGTCAAAACTTGTGAAGAATTTTGATTTGAACGAGCTTCCAAGTGATGGTGTTGTGAAGAATTTTGATTTGGACGAGCTTCCAAGTGATGATGTTGCGAAGAATTTTGATTTGAACGAGCTTCCAAGTGATGATTGTGTGAAGAATTTTGATTTGAATGAGCTTCCAAGTAATGATTTTGAAGATGAAACCAATTAGTGTCTCGTCCTGGTTTATATCTTTTTATGATTTTTAATGGGATGAATACCCTTGATGTTGTCATGTAATTTCCCTAATTAATGTCATCATGAATTATTGAGCAATTTGCTTACAAGATATATATAAAGTTTAGTTTATCAATTTACGCCTTTTACATTTGTCTTAATCTTTTAATTTTGTTTGAGTGAAACTAACTAGGTTATTTGCACTAAATAAGTATGAAAACAGGATGGAGTTGAGGGTTGAAATTTATGGAGATTCTGCTTGTTTTGAAGAATGTCTAGATGAGTTTACTGTCAATGAGTGGCTTGATATGGATAATATGTTTCATAAATGTGATCTATCATATTTAGTTACGTAATAATGATTGGTATTTTATTTAATTGTGTTTAATGTAAAGGATTTAATCTTATAATTAGTATCACTGTTTATTGTATGGAACTTTCAATGGTGGAATCTACTTTTGTGCATAAAAATAGAATCCAACACTTACACTTGATGATGTATTTTGCTGATTGAACAGGTGTGAATAATTTTTTTTGAGAGAAGGTGTGAATAATTATAACTTTAGATTTTAGTTGATTCATATCAAAAACTATAGAGCGTACCTTCTTCAATTTGCTGCATAACCTCTATTTTGGCCTCATACACTGCTATACTGGGAAAAATGGTTTGGAATGTTAACAGAAAGTTAACAGGCCTTGGATAAAAATGATCCATGCCAACCAAATATCTTGCTAAGCAAAATTTCCTCAACGCTGTTCTCAATAATATACTCACAGTTCGTTATGGTTTGAAAGGTAGCTTTGAATAATAGCATATATTCAGATGCAATTGCTTCCTTATTTGGTGTGCCTGTTGCCACAAAGCTACTCTTTCCATGTTGCATCATAGAAAGCTGTGCCAATTCGACCTATCATCGTGTCGCTATAAGATTTTCCCCGTTCGCCTTCCATAGTCTGCAACTCGGCATCTTATCTGGTTGCATTCTTGCAAATCGTCGTCGTCTTTGGATTTTGCATGGTTTTTTTGTTTTTTTCCTAGCAGAGTTAGGGCCATCCATGACTAGAGCATTTTCTTTCTGATGTTAATTTTGGTTATACTAAATTCAAATGTGCTTGATTTGGCCCGCCCTTAATTTGACTATAGATTTTTTAAGAGGTAATTGCTATGGCTATCATTATTACCAATGGTTTATTGTAATGGAATAAATCACTGCATCAAATCTATGAATATCAATAGTAGGTTTCATACAATTGGATTGTATTATGATCAGGATCAATATTATTACAAGTATTATGTCAAATGGAATCTGAATTGGATCTCTTTCCAAAAAACTAGCAAAACTGGTGCTGCCACAGCCGCCACATAAACCATAATACGCCATACCAATGCAAAGTTAGAAACTCTCTTGATAGCAAAGTAGCTGCAATGGCAGTATATTATCAAGGTGCTCCTAGCTTCCATGTAAATGACTTAGCAATTCTCATAATCCGTCTATACCAATTAAAGAATGTGAAAGTTATATAATCTGATAAGTTTTCCTCATTCAGAAGACAAATTTGGTCATTTCTAACGTGACAAAGATTTATTAAAATGTAGGTATCAAGGAGATGCAACATTAGGGGAATGTGATATATTATCATATTAACTTAAGGGCAACCACATGAGTAGAATATGACACCATATCTTCATTCAAAACTTTAAGACATTATATATATATATATATATATATATTATATATATATATATATATATATATATATATAAAATTCCCCTCACTTATACGTTGTTAAGCGTCAATTTGTCTATTCAATGTGAAACTCTTACTCGCACTTAATAAACCAAACGTGAATTGGACAAGCATACATAGAGCATGAAAAGAGTGAACCTAAGATATTTTTATATCTTATGCAGTAATAGTAGAAAGACTTAATTACATTTTTGGCCCCCTAAGTTTCTCAAAGTTGTGATTTAAGCCCCCTAAAAAAAACAACTCTTTCCAGACCCCCTAAGTTTACTTTTTCTTGCAATTTTGGCCCCCTAGCTCAATTTTGACCCGGTCAACGCTGACGTGGCGCCCATTTTAATATTTTGTAATTAAAAAAATAAATAAATTTTTGTAATAAAAAAAACAAAAAAAAATTGTAATTAATTTTTTTTTCATTTGTAATAAAAAAACTAAAAACAAATTAATTTTTTTTTTAATTTTGTAATTAAAAAAAACATTTTTTTATTTTAAAAAATATAAATAAAAAAATTACACACGTGGCGCCCACGTGTCCGTTGACTGGGTCAAAATTGACGTGGGGGCCAAAATTGCAAGAGAAAGTAAACTTAAAAGGCCTGAAAAGAGTTGTTTTTTTAGGGGGCCAAAATCACAACTTTATGAAACTTAAGGGGCCAAAAGTGTAATTAAGCCTAGTAGAAAATAAAAGGAAAGATATAATAGTAGAAAATAAAATTATTATTTTTATTTGTTATTTTTATTTCTGTACTTTTATTTTCTCTCCTAACACAAATAAAAGTAACAATTTTATTTTCTACTATTATATTTCTTTCCTTTTATTTTCTCCCCACCACTTTTACTGATCTGATTTTCTAATTCTCAAAATCTCACAAAGTAGTACTAGTGGCGATGATTCGGCTTCTACTAGTTGCAAGCAACCTAACATAACAGGACGGTGGCATCTGATATGGACACAAAGGACACCAAGTAACAAGCATTTCAACTATCACATGCTTTATGATGATAACAATGATGCTATATAGTTATATTCCATCACAGTTTAAAGAATAAACCTCATCTTCATAATCTAAACTCTAGAATATGCCTAACTTTTCTTTGATACAAAGGTCCCAAAGTAGCATAAACTGCTCTCAACCCAATTTATATTTGGTGGGAGATAGGATTGTTCATCCAGCACATGCAATGGAATATGAAGTTATATCAGATCATGAAAAATATAACAATGGAGCATAAAGTTATATAACTAAATGTACCAAATAAGTCATGTGTGACATAACTTCACATTAAAAAATAGATCAATAATGGCAAGGAAAATGACTGAATTAGATGATAAATTATACTAATAGCAATTGAAAAATAATGGATGCTGAACACCTCAGAAATTGTGTCAGATCCCACTTTTGGTTTAGTGGTGGGTCCTCCCTCAAATTTATACACACGTATATAACTATAAATAGAATTTTGCTAGCCAGAACCAATTCATACTTCAGAGGTGTTCCATTAAACACCATAGTTTAACTTTAAGGTCCAGGTATTGTTTCCTTTAGTTTTGATATACTTTTCCATTCCACCTTTCATTAAGGTCTTGATATTATTAACATGCATAATTGATGTATTATTTTATTATATGGTCCATAATGATGGACAACGTTACTTGCATTGAATTATTTTATCATAAACCCATGAAATGATTGATGATCAAATTTGCTAGCATTGAATTCTGAGATCAACAAGTAGGTCTTTCTTTTGGTCAAATTTGGTGTGTTGATGGCTTAGATTTTGGCGGTCTTTCTTTGAAACTACTTTGTTAGGTGTGTTTTACTTTTAGTAGCTTTTCTATTTCAGACTTTTCGGTTATGTTCATCAAACTTCAAATATTAAGCTACTGAACGTGCTCTTGAACTTTAAGATCTCAAAACTTGCCTTGGAGAAAGAACAAAGAAAATTTAAATTTTGTTTACTGAAATTTTTATGCAGATTCAAAGCTCTTTCAAGATGGATACTCAAAGGATTGCTGGAGTCAAATACGAGTGCTTGCTTTTTGGTATGATGGATAATAATCTTGCATGAATATTGGTTAATGATGATGCATTTCCTCTTCAAATTTTAATATAGAAGGAATTTAAAAGTAAATATTGATTATGGTTCCACATGTTGGCAACAGATATGGATGACACTCTCTACCCATTGAGCTTAGGGATCAACTTGGCATGTCGCAAGAACATACAAGGTACAAGCACAAATAGTTTAGATTATTTCATATATATGTATAATATGTAATAGAAGTCCTATAGTTGATCAATCTTGTTTACAGAGTATATGTTGGAACCCTTGCATATTGAAGAAAGTATGGTACCAAAGATGTGTCTCGATTTGTATCTAGAACATGGAACAACTATGGCAGGAATGAAGGTATGCAGATTTGGCATTAACCACAGTTTTCTATTGACTTACTTTCTTCTGAAATACTAATTCAATATCAATGATATAATATAAATTAGTTTTTGTAAGTTTAAGTCTTAATTTCCTGTCAGGCCCTTGGCTACGAATTTGACAATGACGAATTTCATGCTTATGTGCATGGAAGATTACCATATGAGAAACTGAAGCCAGATTTCGTGTTAAGGAACCTTCTGCTTTCCATGCCTCAGCGTAAAATTGTACGTGGAAAAAGGTTCAATCTTCTATACCAGTTTGTTCATTAAAGAGCATTCCATAATACTCAAAATATTCTTTGCAGATATTCACCAACGCAGATCACGCACATGCGGTTGAAGTTCTCAGCAGGCTTGGCTTGGAAGATTGCTTTGAGGGCATTATATGCTTCGAAACGCTTAACCCTATCAACTCCTACCAACGAATCCTCTGCAAACCATCTGTGGAAGCCTTTGAGGCTGCTATTAGAATTGCAAACGTAGATCCAAAGAAAACAGTAAGATTGATTACTTACCTAAAAAGTGACATGGATAGATTACTTCTTTTATGTGGTTATTTCTATAGATTTTTATACCCCTAGGTTTGAAACTCTTGGAATCAATGCATGACAGTTCTCTTATATTTTCTGCAGATTTTCTTTGATGACAGTGTTAGAAATGTTGCAAGTGGAAAAGTAGCTGGACTTCACACTGTTATTGTAAGATATATTTTTCTATCTATGCATCATACGTGGAGATCTACGCAATCGATAATTCTGTAATATGTGATCATATGTCATGAAAGCTAACAAGTAACAACATACTGATGGCAGGTGGGTCGATCGGATTTAGTGCCTGGTGCTGACCATGCTCTGAACAGCATTCATAATATCAGAGAAGCATTACCTGAAATATGGGAGGTTGAAGAATGCAACCAACAACAAATGATCCAATCCCTTGCAGTCGAAGCCACGGTCCATGCATAAGTTTTGCTTCGATGAAATATTTTAGTACGCATATCAAGCAAATCAAGAGTTTCTACCTCAGCAGAGTTTTGTCTATCTAAATATACAATAATTTTGTAATGGCCTCCATGGCATGGTGGTGCTTAAATGCATGAATCTTGCAATTGGCATCACAAAATGGATGCCAACTATTAAATGCAAAATTCAGAAGCATAAATTTACAATAGAAAATGACAATTAATGTATAAGGATTTTGGTACAAAGTCTGCTAATGCAAAATATAGGTATTGTATCTCTCCTTACAAAATAAGTAATTTGCTAAATGCCCTTTCAGTGGCATTTAATTATTATTTCAGCAGAGAGCAATGACAATCCAAACACATGAATTGAACTACCCCCTCCCTCCTCCCCAAAACCACCCTCCTTAACTGAATTGTAATTGACAGTCAGAAGAATGTACAGCACTTCAGAGGAGAGATCAACCATCTAGAGGAAGTTCTCCAGAGTTAACAATTTTGCATGATTTCAAGGGACCATTGTTGTAGCTGCTTGTCTCCTGTGATTCAAGTGTCCTCACAACATCCATTCCATCAATGACATGTCCAAATACAACATGGCGATTGTCCAACCATGAAGTCTACAACATGAAAATCACAGCATATACTTTAGTATCAAAGCCTAAATCTAAACAAATTTAAACAATCTTCAAACAATGTGTATTTGTGCAATCTAACAACTAACTACTAACATTTGTCATTTAAAAAAAAAGTGTGTGTGTGTGTGTGCATGCCCGTCCGTGCTGGTTGAAATGCTAAATATTAGGATTAAGTGACTGAGCATTAAAATATGTGAATCAACATTGTTGCTGATATGAAGTAAAGCATTTCTGTGCAATCCAAGTCAATAAAAAGGCACTTTCATGTTAGCAAAAGATAGTGCCCTGTTGATGTTAAATTGTCAAATCAAAAATTACCAAGATAACATTGTAGCAATTGAAATGAGAGAGACTATAATTGCATTTGTGGGATTGGGATAATTAAAAGCACCGTCAAGCCTTTATTTTTTCAGTAGGTCAAAACAATTTAGACAATAACCACAGTTTAAAATCCATAAAAAGTACAGACTTTTAGTGGCAAAATTAGAGTTTTGAAATATAGGCTGTGTGTTTCATTTTGGATATTTCATCACATAACTAAAAGAGATAATGTCTTCTTCTGTCATCTTTCACTGTTTTCAGTTAAGATTTGAAGTAACGTTATTCCCATAATATTCCTTGTATGTAAAAGGGAACTTCTTTTTTGAAAACATATTATTAAAACTTGGGTTGGACCTAACTCAAAAAACAACTTGTAAGGTGAGGGATGTCTCCCACTTAAAAATACATTTCCAGGCCATATCTCATTTAGAATAACTTATTCGGATTTATCATGATATTAGCATTTGTATTAACATTTGGATACACTTATAAAAGTAACTTGTGACATGTCTAGAAATTGTTTTAAGCTTATTTAAATAAATTTCAAAGGACAGCTTATGTGTAGTTACTTAATTAAGCTCCTTAGAATAGTTTATTAGATTAGAGTTTCATTAACCTGTTTACCCAAACACAGAAGGATTCCCCTTATCTGATTCTTAAAGTAATAGAAGATGGGAAAATAGTCTCACCGGTACAGTGCAAATAAAAAATTGACTGCCATTACTATTAGGACCGGCATTTGCCATGCTCAAAACTCCAGGACCAACATGCTTCACTGCAAGGAAATTTTCGATTATTCACATGTATGCTAGACATTAGTCATCCATTGACAGTCCAGTAAAAAGATTAAGATGACAAATTTAAATCTGAATAATAGCCAAAGCAAAACTTTTAACACTGATTACGAATAAAGAATTTAAAACTCGATATTACTGAACAAGCAACAAAAGATACATACAAGTAAAATTCTCATCTTCAAATTTACCGCCATATATACTGACTCCACCAGTTCCCTGCATCCAATTAAAACATTTGATGTGAAACAAACATTATCACCCTTAGCATCATGTGTATGTGTATGTAAATGCAAGCGTACTAACAAAATATAACGGTGCTCACATTTCCTTCTGTGAAGTCCCCTCCCTGAATCATGAAATCTTTGATTATGCGATGGAAGGTGGAATCTTTGTAACCATATCCTTTCTCTCCTGCACAGTTATTATTCTCAAATTGATAAATAAGATGATTGTGTCACATAACCAATTTCACCACAATACTCATACAACTACAAATATACCGAAGAAAAATTTGATTGCTTACCTGTGCACAAAGCTCGGAAATTGTCAACTGTTTTGGGAACAACATCTCCAAATAGGCCAATAACAATCCTTCCAGCAGATTGACCTCCAATTTCAACATCAAAGAAAACTTTGTTTGTTACTTTGGCTTGCAGATCTGCAGCCTAGAAGTAACACAACCATGTAAGATAATAAAACCAATGTTTTGAATCACTGCAGAATTTGCTATCCAAGATTGCAAATAATTTTTACGATTAAAGAAACTACTAGTAATTTTATTCCAAACGAAACTCCAAATACACTTACATTAGCACTACTAGTGCATGTTATTCTCCGAGAAGTCATTGATTTCGCTCTAGATTGTTGTGACACAGAAAGCCTCGCTGCGTAATGATATCCTGCTGACAATTTACTGCATCCAAGCTGCGCTCTGGTACTGCTACAGACTACATGTGACTTCCCCTAAAATGCAAACAAAAAAAAAATCCCATTAACGATATTTTTACAACTACCTTTAGTAACGCATTTTTATGATGCATTGAAGATAAAATGATAGACATAAAAATTACATTACAGAAAACATCAATAGCATATGAGTGATAAGCTGTTTAATTTGAGCATAAGCACTCGTGAGACTCTTTGGGAGAACTTATTATATATGTTCTTGAAGAGAGCTTATGATTATGTAAATAACTTATAGCTTTATTTTATCTTGTGCAATAGAAATATCTTTTTCATAAGTGCTTATGCATGATATAAGCTGCAAATTAAGGTGTTTATCCAAACAGGGTCTAAGAAGATGAGAATGATTAATAAGAATTAGATAAGTAACCTGGACAGCATTGAAACCAGAAAGAAGGTTCTGACTCTGCACCAACTGTGTTGAGAACGAAGATGCCATGACTAACAAGCAACTATTTTGGGTGGAAAATGTGGCACAAAACTTTCTAGGTCTATCACCTAATCTTCTTCACACTCGAGTTTAGCTTATCACTTCTCACTTCAGCTCAAACTTATAGGCACACAACCACACAGTGTTATCTAAAAGGATAAACTCATTTACTTTTTTTTTGCTTTCACATAAATTATTTCAAATAATGCTAACTACTGTTTCACTATTACTAGTTAAAAGAAAGTAAAATATACTTCCTCCGTCCCATATTATAAGAAAAAAAAAATCACACTTATTAAGAAAACTAAAACATAGTAGTTTGTAACATAGTTTTTTGTGTTATTTTTGAAATAAGTTTTATAGGAAGATGTAAAAACAATTTTCATTGGTTGTTGGTTATTGAGAAAATGAAAGAGAGAGCAAATTGAATGCACTTTACATTTAATTTTCCTTTGGAAAAGATAATTGTTGGTCTTTTTTGCTTATAATTTGGGACAAAGAAAATGAGTTTTTTTTGCTTATAATTCGAGACGGAGGGAGTAAATTTTATATTGAAAAGTTGTAAAAAAATGGAATGTTCAATTTTATTAAAGTCAAAAAATTGTTCTTTTTAATAATAAAATTTCTATTTTTAACTTTGTTAATTAATGTATTCGGACGCTAGTTAATATGACTCATATTTTAATTATCAAAACAACCGCCAATATTCATTGTTTTAATTATCAAAATAACTAATTAAAAAATGAGATAGTGCTATTCTTTTCAAAAAAAAAAAATGAAATAATACTTGTTCTATGTATATTGAGTGTTGGACATCCAAAAAGTTGTCAACTTAAATTTTATGTAAAAAATGATCATTTACAAACAATTAATACATTTGTCCTTGATAATATGATTCTCCTCAACGAAAAAAAATTTCACTTTTAAGAGCACTTCTTTAAATTTACAACTATGATGATGACTCTGATTGTCAAAAAAAAACTATGATGATGACTCTTGATAATATGTTTGGTCTTGTCATGTATTTTTATGTTGAGTATTTACTATTTTAAGAATCAAAAACATTCTTAGAGTCGCTTTCTATAACGAAATGAGTAATGTTATATAGCTAGCGTGAGTTAGAAATCTCACATTACTTTAAAAAGTGAATGTTGGTTATTATACACAGAGATGTAGCAGTTTAGTTTGACTCGACTTTTGGTCAAAATAATGTCCAAACCGACTTTATCAATATTTATCTCAATGCTTTTTAAAAGTGGAATTGAACCAAATATGACGATTTGGTTTGCATTTATTCACTAATTTATCAATTCTTTGAATATCAAATTAAAAATCGAGAACCAAACAATATCCTAAGTTGGTTGAGTCAAAGATGATCTATGTTTAGACTTTAGATACCTTGCATTATTTTCAATTATGGGCGACAATTACAACTAACTGTGTGCTTAAATAAGAGAAGAGAATATACATACAGGGGAAGACAATAGAAGAGAAAGACAACAATGCGCGCGATTCCAGTTTCCACGCAAACTTTCCTACTCCCTCTTCAACCACATTCCTCCATTTTCTTGTCTCACCCCCCTTTTCATTTCACACCCTCACCCAAACCATGCTCCTTAAACTCCTACTCTAAAATCACTACTTTCCTGCATCGCGCTTCTAAACCCAACCCAACCACCTTAAACGACACCGATGATTCCGGGACTTTGTTGGTGATAGAGGATGATGAAGTTGAAGATTCAGACTCGTTGGTTGAAGATGGGGTGTACATAGAAGTCACGAAGCTTGAGAAGAATTCACGGAGAATCGAGTCTAGGATTTCAATCAACGCTTCACTTGATTCCATTTGGAGCATCTTGACTGATTATGAGAGATTGGCTGATTTCATTCCTGGTCTTGCTCTCAGTAAATTGATCCAAAAGGGTCCAAATTTTGCTCGCCTTTTGCAGGTAAAATACAATTGGGGTTTTTTAAGTCTCTCAGTACTTTTTGTTAATTTTATATCTTTCAGTTCGTACTGTATTAAAATTTGAGAATGAGAGCACCCCAGCTCAACAATGTTGATATTGTTAAGTTAGACACGTTCACCTGGGGTTCGTACCCGGGACTTAGCAGTTGTGTATGTGAGTTTCAGTGATGCTCGCTGCTTCGTTTGGAGAGTTAGAGTAACTCCTACTTCCTAGGTTGTATTATTGCCCATTATCTGTATTAGAGATTATTTGTATTGGACACAACACAGCTCTCACAAGGAAGTGTGCTGAACTGTGCTATAAGGTATACAAGTTTAGTTGCATGCTTGATTTGGCAAGTTTGGTAGAATCATAGTTTGTCACTACTATTTTGTCAAACTCATTGTGATTCTGACAAAAACTACACTTTGAGTAAAGTCTCATTTTTTCACGTCCCAGGACACATAGGAGAGAAACTACGTTGTATAATTTGAGAAGCTTGTACTTTGCATTGAATCACTAGGCAAGCAAACATGCACCAAAGCTAAAATCATGGTGCCAACTTGATTTTATTAAATTTACGGTCATTCTAAATATAAATATAAATATAAATATAAAGTAGTAGGAAGGGGTTTCCTCCTTCATACATCAACAAGGTCATTTCATGTCGACTCCCTGAGCAAACTAGAAGTTACCAAAAAAACTGTATAGTTCTAAGTAGGGAGCTTCCAAATACACTGGCTGCATCTAACATGTGAAATGAATGCATTAGATATTTAGAATGTTATGCTCAGGATGAAATGTTGTATATTATAGTTTGGTTTTGCTTCTCTGTAATGGACCTTATGACCTTGCCCTTGCTACTAAAATTTTCAATATAAACAAAAGGCTTATTGATTGAGGGGCTTTTAAAGCTTGCGAGTTTTCAATCCAATGTAGTTTGGTATATGTTTTGTCATGGACTTTCTTCTTCTTTCTATTGTTATTTTCATCAAATATGTTCAGTCCGTTGGACCGGTTTTAAATGCTCAAATATAACTTGCATTACCCTAATAGACGCCCACAACCACCTCATACTAGAGTAGATAAGGAAAAAAAACATAGGTCAACATGATTATGTTGGACAGCATTAACTCTCCTAAAGTGTTAAAGCATAGGCGTCCATGAGTGGCTTTTTATTTTAAAGATGTGAAGCATCCTACTTCATGACATATAATCATGTATCATATTCAATTAAAGCTAGCTTTGTGATTTCCATGTATGGCATGGAAGTTATGTATGCATCAATCGTGGGTGGTCGTAATGCAGATTTAACTGTGCCTTTAAACTGTGGGAGTACTGATCTTGGTGAATGAAATGTCCGCACAATACACATCAGTTGGGGCATCATTTTTCTTTCAAACTGAGTCAGAGTGCTATCATGCTTTATGCTTAGTTTTTTGTGACAGATAGACAGTATAAGATTTTGAATATTAGGTTAAAATTAAACTGTATAAGGAATTACTACATCATAGCATAGCCAAGTATGGTTTTGCTGCAAGGAATTGCTTTCAAAACTTCTGCCTAATTTACTTTCTCCAAGTTACAACCTTAACCTTTAGAAATTCAATGGCACGGCATGGTATTTTCTCTGTTTTTTTCCCTGTTCGTAAATTTGGTTTGAATTATTTTTTTGAAAAGAAAATTTGGTTTGAAATATGTTTATTGATGTTCCATTATCTTAACAGATTGGAGAGCAGGACTTGGCATTTGGGTTAAAATTTGATGCTAGAGGAGTTATAGATTGTTTTGAGAAAGAATTGGAGACCCTTCCTTCTGGTATGAAGCGTGACATAGACTTCAAGATGATTGAAGGGGATTTTCAGCTCTTCGAAGGAAAATGGTCTATTTTGCAGGTAGGATTTTTGTTTCTTCCCCTCTTATTAGAATTCTTCTGGATCCAGCATAAAAAACCATGCAAACTCGCGCAAACCAGAGTTTTAAGCACTTCTCCACTTTGCAAGTATTTTTCAAATGTTGAATTTTTAGAACTGAATTGGTATGTGAAAACTTTTCTGTTTTCCTCTTTAAATGATACCTTATTTTTATTTGGGTAGTGTTAACTTGTACCCTTAGGGCACATGTTAAAAAACCTAAAATAAGAAATATTTTCTAAAATTTTGTGCATCTAATTCATTAAAAAGTTAAAAATTAAATGTAATGTGCGCATTCCAATGAATTATTTTCATATTTGGTTCATTAACTTGTGCCTTGACATTTCCCTTTTTATTTTGTTTTCTATTTTAAAAAATTTGTATAAATTCCAGTTTTTCATTATTTTCACCATTTCCTATGCTGGTCTTGGAAAACACGAAACTATGAAAAAAAATGTATTGCTTTTGTGGTTAAAAGTAAACACAGGAGTAGAAAATTAGGAAAACAATCTCTTAAATCAAACATGGTCCTAGTTTCTAAAATTCACATAAACTTATTGGATTCTAGCTAGCGTTTTTTGGTAACCAACTAGAAATGGAGTCCATCTTATCTTGGAAAGTCTTCTGTTATTCAGGCTATTGACCAAGTGGGATTGTGATTTAGAAAAGGAATCTTGTTTGCTTTTGACTTGACTTTCTTCACATAGACAGCCTTCCTCGATTTTCAATATGTTCAATGGCTTTGTTTTGAAAGACGCTAACTTAATGACATTTTCAAACCATGTATTCAACAAGTTTGACTCAAATAAAATGGTAACTTCCTAAACAATGATGGTTTTGCAGACTTTCAGCGATGGAAGTTGTGAGGACTCTCCGGTTCGAGAAATTAACACGACACTTTCATACATTGTTGATGTTAAGCCAAAGATGTGGTTGCCCGTTCGGCTCATAGAGGGTAGACTTTGCAAAGAGATAAAAAAGAACCTTAAATCCGTTAGGGGTGAAGCTCAGAAAGCTACTGACAGAACTGTGAATGCAAATCAATTTGAATGAGTTATGTAAATAATATCATAGAAAAAGTTAATACAAGTAAAGTTCATTTGGTGTCAATTCTCACTTGGGTAAAGCTGCAAGCTTGGCCATATTCTGCCCCTAAAATATCAACATGTTCTGGACTGGACCACACTGATCTTAACTTTGAAGTTTGAACAAATACCTTAAACAAATTAATGAGTCAATTCAACTACCTTAGGATTTTCTTAAACCGGAATCAATTAATAATACTAAATAATCTCTAGATATTTAGCATTGTGTTAAAAAATATGCCATCTTCGTTATGGTTATGTCGATGTTACAAAATTAATTTTATTTACAGATTTTATGCTTCATGTCATAGTACAAAAAAATAAACTATTCTTTCTTAGATGTTGCCATTTGATCTGCTCATGATAGTTTGTTACCACCTAGGAGATGATGTTGCATATATTATATAATACTTACCCATAATGCAAGTCATAGGATGGGACAAACTTATATCAGTATGATGAAGGAAAGACTTTATGAATTATATTAGAGTTGATAGTCATCATATCAACGGCAACTAAGCCACTTATTTGTCATAACTCATAACCTATGACTCTTTGGGATGTATTGATTAACCAACTTTTATAAAATAAATAAAATAAAAAAGTATTATGATTAACCAACAGAGAGTGGACTTCTACCTTCCTCGTCCCATATCCCATTCAACTTCAACATATATAAAATGAAAAGTCCATCATCACCTTAATAATAGGAAGAAAAAAAAGCTTTGCAATTTTCAAATAGAGTACTCGAGACTATAAAGTATAACATCCTAAAGTAATAAGTGTCTCGTTCAAAAGAATTCTCTTTATAAATTTTCTTTTTTATAATTTCAGGATATTTAAAATATATTTATTAATTTTTTCAATTTCATTCTCATTAATTAAAACAGGTAAAGTGTAAGAGATTGTGTGTTTGATGGCAAGAGGCCTGATTATGCAGAAATTTGTCATGGTTTTGTGAAAACATGAAAATCTCACCAAAAATCAAACAGATATGAGAGTTGTTGACTTGTAGATATAGTTAGGGTGGATTGATGATAAATATGATTATGATATTGGTCCGAAACTTTTACCATCTTTTAGCGGTGAATAATCTCCATAAGAAAATTTACGGAGTACACAAGATGGACTCTCCTCACCCAATTAAATTTAAAAGTAAAGTATCAAACATTGATTTTTACACCTAATAAGAAATAAAGCATAAAAAACAATGGATTTTTTTTAAAGTAGGTGCAATTCTAAACAATTTCACAATGTTTAGAATTGTTGTAACGTGTGCGGCCGTTACATGGGACCCTGATCGGAGTTTTAGTAAATTGAGTTGTCTTCTTCAATTTTTCTCATTTTTTCTCCTAAATCACTCATTCTTTTTATTATATTTTTATTTTTCAATGAGAGAGTGTCTTTCAAAGAGGGATAGATTTAAGAGAGTGAATGAGAGAAAAGCGAAAAAGATGATTTATATCCGAGTTGAGCATCTACAATGGAGATACTCAATCTTGAGGTCTTAAACGGATCTCACATGGACACATCACTTTTTTATATTTTTTAATAATAGTACATAATAGGTACTCAATCACTCCAATAGAGACCCTCTAACAAAAAATCTAAATGGGTCTCACCAATAATTTTTTATCATTTATATTTCAACAAGAGTAACTCAACAATGATTATTTTATCAAAAAATAGTATGGGACCCACTTAAGAATGATGTCTTAAGTTAAACTCTGGGTCTTAAGAGACTCTTAAATATTTTTTCCACAATGAAGATACCTATTAGATGCCGAGTCTTAAATGGTTAAAACCTCATCATTGTAGATAATCGTGTGTAAGAAATCTAGAGAGAGGGGGGCTTATTTACAAATTACTAGTAGACTGGTTGAAACAAACGTGCATGCTGACTACCGAGAATCAAATCCTTACCCACAAAGAACGCTAAAGTTTGAAGTTTGATGTCATTTAAACACGTGATGCACTCTCCCATTTCTTATTTTTACTTTGACCTGCCCATGAATTGTTGTTTTACTTTACCTCTCACTTTTGTTTACTCCCTTTGTGAAGACAGGACAAACATATACTGTTAAATTGATTACTGGTAAGTGGTTTTGGAAGATACATGGATATCATCATCAAATATATTCCTTTTAGCTGCTCCATTTTCCTTACAACTTTTATGCTTTATTTTATTTTGATAATGTCCATAGTGGCCATTCTCAAAGCCTATTATGGTGTTGTTTGATTTCACGTGGAGGGTTCTATTGCATAATTGTCGTGTTGCCCCTTATCCTTGTATAAATTAAGAATTTTCTGAGCGAAGACTTTGATTTAAGACATATATGGGCTTCATAAAATAAATATATTAATTAATGAATAGGGTATTTTTATATTGGATAAATTGTATTTTTGGTCCCTTAACTATTTAGATAGTATCGGTCTCCTAACTAAAATTTGATTTATTTTGGTCCCTTAAGTTCTCTCGGCTACATATTTTGGTCATTTTCGTTAGTTTTAATTCGAAAACGTTAAGTTTTCTTCATCCTTCTTCTTATCTTTTTCATCTTCATATCATCTCCATCAACATTCAACAACAAGAATCCCAGAAAAATTCTAAAAAAAAATTAAAAAAACCTAACATTTTTGAATTAAAACTAACGAAAAGGACCAAATTATATAATAAAGAGAAGTTAAAAGACCAAAATAAATTAAATTTTAGTTAGAAGATCAAACCGATACTAATTAAATAGTTAAGAGACAAAAAAAGATAATTTAACCTTTTATATTTCATCCACGTATCTACTTTATAAGATGTACCATGAAGTCATGGTTTTCTTTTTGTTTCACTTTTTTTCATCATATATAGCGTTGAAAAGAGAACATACGGGGACCACATAGTTTACCTCAACGTCATAATTTAGTTGGTCAACATTTGTGGAGGAGTTGGTGCTTATTATGGAATCGGTGATCATGTTTTTTTAGCACTTTTTTTATTCTTATCTTCTTTAATTTAATTATCTATTCTTCTTTTTCACTAGAATTAGAATCACTACTTGTACTAATCACTAACATCCAATTGCCATGCAGCGTCTGGTTAATAGAGTACGTAGGGGGAAACCTTACGTGATTTCTATTTATTCGTGTTCTTCTACTAGATCTCGCCGTTGCAATCCAATAACCCAGTTACATTTATGCAAGTAACCCTAAAAAACAAGAGAAGAATAAGAAGTTGATTAATTAATTAATTATTGAGTCTCGTGATTAACGGATCAATGAATTAGTGTATTTTTTTAAGAAGTTAAATTAGTACATCCAAATTGACGTTGATGAGATGTTCGTAGCATATTTCAAGGTCTCAAACCAACGCCAACAAACCAACCTAAATGGATTGAATTATATATCTCAAATCAATACCATCAAATCAATCTAAGTGAGTTAAATTAATGTCTTCTTGATAATTTGAATATCTTTCTAGTTACATTATTTATTTTGAACTCCAATACTACAGGATATTCTTGGTTGGGTACAAACCTAAATAAATGTATTTGGACACACACACAAAACCATGAAAAAATAAAAAAGAATGAAATTAGATAATATCAATTGATGTGACTAAATACTTTTTTTATAAAAATTTCATTTTATGTGAGGGTATACCCAACAATATATATTTATGATCGTATCCATTAAAGATTTTCTCCAATACTACTTCTTTTTGGCTTAAATACTTTTTCAAATCATTTAATTAAATTTTAAAATTTTGGGGCTTGGTTCGCAAACAAAAATAAATAAAATATTTGTCTTTTAATTTTAATTAATAGTTGTCTCATGTTAGTCATTTTCATCGATTCAGTTCGTCAAAGTTACTAATTGTCTTAGTTTTTTTGAATATTTTACAAATATATCCTTTAATAAAATAATGAGATATTAAATACACAAACTGATATTAAAAGATGAATATTTCAAAATGAAGATAAAAAAAATCTAAACAATAAGTACGGTCTTAAGAGTTGTGGCATTTTATTATGAATGAACAAGGTAAAAATATCCGCAAAAACCATCTTATATAAGGATTGGAGGTAGTGACATTTTTACAATTTTTGTTTTTGATACCAACATTTTTATAATTGTTAAGGTTAGAAACTAAAGTATTATATTATTTAATCTATTCTATCTTAAAACATAATAGTATATATCGTAAATGAGATTTTAACATTTTCAATTTACCAAATTATGTCTCAAGAGAATCAGTGATGTTTAGATAGTTATCAATGTTATATAAGTTGTGCAATGATATAGTTGTGTATAAATGACAATAAGTTAAAGTGGGGCTCCACGAATCAAGTGGTGATATTTGAAGGATGAAAATAGAGAAGTTTCCAACACAAGATTCTAGAGAGAGGTTTCAGACTACCACAAAAAGTGCAAATAATATTTGAGACAAGATGACGTATGTGATTAGAAAAGTAACAAAATAAATGTTGCGAGAATCAAGAGTTTTTGGCTTCAGTGGTAAAAAATCTTGGTGGTGTAACGAAAATGTTGAGATTAAAGTTAAAATTATAATAAAGTGTTTTAAAGTTAGGCCTAAGTGTAAAAATACCGACACTTAACAAAATTATAAAGAAGTTAAGAACAAGACCAAGAAGGTGTTTCTCAAAAAAAAAAAAAGACCAAGAAGGTGGTAAGCTAAGAAACAGCTCAAGCTTTTGATAAGTCGCAACAATCCTTAGACACCAATTTTTAACTTTAAATTAAAATTCACCATTCATTATCAAATTTCATCAATTGAAACATTAAACAAGTAGAGAATAAGTGGGCAGGGAATTATTTGAAAGACAAGGATAGTTGGATCCTTTGTGAGAGTATAATAAATTTTGGTTCTTCATCAAATTGTATTTTGAATCTTGACCAATCATGTTCTGTGGAATTATCTCAAGCCCTCTTTCCCAAACTCTACTTTTATATTGATATAGAAATAGTTTTTTGTTACGGAGAGAAGAATGGGAAAGTTTTTATATTGTGGAATTAGACGAAAGGGAACCAGAAGAATAGGAGGAAGAATAGTGCTCACATATAGAATGACAACGAATGTTATAAATTCCTATGAACCGTTGATATTAATCCAACAGTCAATATTTAAACCTCTTATCTCTCACAATAAAAGTCTTCTCACTTGACACATCTTGTGTGTGTGTAAGTTTGCTAATAGACAGGTAAGAAAGACAATAGACTTAGATTAAGTGAAGTGTGTTAAAGATGAGGTGGATAAAATTTTAGTTAAAAAAAAATGATATATGGAAGAAGGGTTTCCATATCTATTTAATGACACATAAAAGATCTTAAGACACAAACAAACTAAACATTAGAGAGGTGGGTCAAAATTATAAGTATTATCATTACTTTCAAGAACACGGGGTAAAGAAGCGTAAAAAGGACAAGCAACGGTAAGGTGTTGGACCATATAACATACTTATTGAAGTGTTGAAACGTCTTGGAGATATAGTCATTTGATATCTTACCAAATTTTGCAATGAGATTATGAGTGGATAAGAAACACTTTGATTTTGACATGTAAGAAAAAGGCTATATACAAAAAGTGTACAAATTAGAGGAGGTTAAACTTACGAGTCACGCCATAAAAGTTGTGGAAAAAAAAACAATTGCACGGGGACTAAGAACAAAGACACAAGTTGTTGATAACTAATTTGAATTTATATATATGAGGTCATATGACAGACTGTCTAGAGAGAATTTGTGAAAAATATTGTAGAAGAAAGGGGGTGTGATTACCTATATTTGAGTTATTAAGGATATGTGTGAGGGAGTCCTAACTAGTGCGATGACACAAAATGAAGACACTTGCGATTTTTCCATAACAAGATTGCACAATGGTTTGACCTTAAGACCGCATCTTTTTATTGTTGTTTTGAATGTATTTACGTAACACATCCAAGAGTTTGCACTATAGATGTGTGTTTTTTGTAGATGATATAGTCCTAACTGGTGAGTCGAGAAAGAAATAAAACGGGAGGTATGAGAGTTAGAGATAAGCCTTATAAACATATGGTTTCCAAAAGCAAAATATAGCTTATATAATATTTTTTTCGTGATTAAAATTAGAATGTTTAGTAATAAAAACAGATTTAGCCCAAAAAAACGATATCCCGCATAAAAAAAAATTATTTGTATGTTTAGACAAATACTTACAATCTAGCCAATGTCACATTCACATCCAATCAATTTTTTTAATAATTTTTTTTATACAAAACAAACGACATTCATTCAAATTGATAGAGTACATCGATGCAATACAAATTCGCTAAAAACAAAAAAGATGAATCTGTGAACAAACTCACAACATCCATGTTAATAGCATAAAACGACAAAGTACATAAATATGACTATATTAAAATCTCCGAAATAGTCATGCCTCCGGATCTACAACGTTGATAATGCCAAAATCATTGGTTGGACCTGCTCTAGATCGAAGCTCATATGACAACCTGAACCGAACAAACACCTGAACAAGAGGGGAAAGACAAACAATGTCGTACAAAGACGACAAACAAAACAACGTCGCACCAAGACGATGTAATCACAAAAAAAACTAATTCGATGTGAAAATCACTTTTTTTTTAGTAGATAGACGAATTGACAAAATCATTATAAACTCACACACACAAGTGGTGGTACCGGGGTTCAAACCGCAGTCATGGCATCCGGCCTAGCAATTTCGACATTTTACCAGTTGAGCTAGGACTTCTGGATATCACTTATTTAAATAAAAGAGAAGGAGAAAAACGATTTAGAGGAGTGATTTAGAGTCAAAAATTGACCCTAAACCACCCCTCTTTGATGGATGAAAGAAAATAAATTAGAGTTTCGGCCGACGGCTCACAAAAGAGAGAGGAGGAGAGAGGAAAATAAATCCAATTTTTTTAATAAATAAGAATAATATTTTTCTATAAGTTTATTTAGTTCAAATTTCAGACTTTATTGCATAATAAGCCTTTAAAATCTACTTAAATAAATATAAATAATAATATTATTTATATCACTATTATATTAGTACTTTGTGTTAAATTAGTCAATAAAAACTGACTCCATTGATAAGAAGTTAATTTATCTGCAAGACCGTGAATTCAATTTTCTTTGTCGAAGTGAGGAGGTTTGCCTAAATTTTTAGTAGACAAAAAAAAGATATTCATTAGTTTAGGCATATTAACATATATTAAATTTTCATATATTTAGAAGTATTATTATAAAATATAATGGAAATGTGATTTCATATAAAATAACAATTTATAAAACGTTTTAATATCAAAATATAACGTAATCTCTTTCATGTTTGTTAGCTATTTAAAAATACAACACATTACTCATTCAAAGACAATATAAAAACATCTATTATCTTTGTAGATTTATTTTATTCAAAATATGTATGTAAAACCAGAAAATAAAATCGAAATTTTACAGAGAAGAGAATAATAAAACCCAAAAACAAAATCGAAGTTTTGTGGAGAAGAAAACAACAAAATAGATAGATCTAAAGTTTAAAAAGATTAATCCCTAAAAACCAACAATGTAAATTTTTTTACGCATGTATTTAATTAAATCACAATATAATGTTATTGTTTTTTTTAAAAAAATGCTACAATATAATTTTACTTTAATGAGTTAGTTAATATAATGTCTCAATAAATACCCACCTAATTTAATTTGATTAAATGCATATTTAAAATAATTAACACCAATCATTCATATAAATTAAATTAAATTTAAAACAAGCGATAAAAATAGAAAAATATTATTATCTCTTCTAAACAAAACCTTACCACATTTTACCAAGTTTTACCCTCCGAAAGCATTTGAAAAGCCCAAGAAAGAAGAAAGAAAGAGACCGTCCCGTCCTTTGATAGGATCTCAACGCTGACCCTTCTTCATCATCAAACCAAATCTCCAATTATTATTATTTTCCATTTTTAAATCTTTTTTTTTTCTTTTTAAATATCGCAGCCAAAAACCTCACATTTTTTTCTCCCCTTTGTCTCAATCTTTGTTCAACACACTCCATTCTCAGTTTTATACCCTGTCACCCTCAACCTACTTGTGTTTATGTCTCAATGATTCAAGGTTCTTTTCTGCGTTTTTTTCTTAGATTCCACCATCACCAATAAAATAATAACCTTAAAAATGGGTTTTTGTGTTTTTTTATGTTGCTCTTAGATCTGTTCAACAGAGGTTAGATCAACATGTTTTTTCAGAAATCTCAGAAATTGATGTTTTTTTGTTTTTTGTTTGTGCTTTGATCTGACCCTTTGAGGTAAAGAGTGTTTTTTTAGTTCATTTTATGTTACTACTGTTGAAAAATTCATATGGGTTGTGTTGTGTTCTTTTGAGGTTGTTGGGAATTTGATGATGATGCATGGTCAAGTGAGTAATAATGGGGTGGTTATGGGGTTTGATGGGTTTTTAGCTAATTGGGTTTCTCGTTTGTATTTGTATTTGTTGAGGGTTTTGAGGTTTAGGAATTCTGTGCAATAATAAAAATGGGTAACGGCACTTCTCGTGTTGTTGGTTGTTTAGTGCCATTCAATGGTAAAAATGGTGTTGATTTGGAGTTTTTAGAGCCATTAGATGAAGGTTTAGGACATTCCTTTTGTTATGTGAGACCAACTATGTTTGAATCTCCTGCTATTAGTCCATCGAATTCCGAGAGGTTTACGGTTGATTCAAGTACTCTTGATTCTGAAACCTTGAGTGGTTCGTTTAGGCATGATAGTATGGAGCATTCTAATTCTTCTGGTTTGCACAAGCAGGGTAAGAATTTCCCTGAAACTACGTTTAAGACAATATCAGGGGCCTCTGTTAGTGCCAATGTTTCCACAGCAAGGACTGGTGGTGGTAACCAGAGTGCTGTGTTTGCTGGTGATTTCTTAGAACCTGCTGCGTCGTTTGAGGGAACTGCTTCGTTTGCTGCGATTCCTTTGCAGCCGGTTCCTCGTGGTTCTGGACCTTTGAATGGTTTTATGTCTGGTCCTTTGGAGAGAGGGTTTGCCTCAGGTCCATTGGATAGAAGTGGTGGTTTCATGTCTGGGCCGATAGAGAAGGGAGTTATGTCAGGTCCTCTTGATGACACTGATAAATCCAACTTTTCGGCACCGCTTGCACGTGGTCGCAGGAGGCCGCGTCTACAACATCTCATGAGAAGTGTTAGTGGACCGGTGAAGAACACATTCTCTCGAACCTTCTCTAAGCATTCCATGGGTGGAAGTTGGATGCAAAGGTTGTTCTTTCAACCGGTTACTCAATTGGCATGGCCTTCTAGAGATACGAAGTGTAGGCCGGACATCTCTAGGAACTGTAGTATTGATGTTGGACCGTATGAAGCTGAGTATAAACACACGCATAATCTGCAGTGGGCTCAGGGAAAGGCTGGTGAAGATAGGGTTCATGTAGTTCTTTCTGAAGAACAAGGGTGGTTGTTTATTGGGATATATGACGGTTTTAGTGGACCAGATGCACCTGATTTTTTGATGAGCCATCTTTATAGATTTCTAGACAAAGAATTGGAAGGTTTACTTTGGGATTATGAAGATAATCCTGTAGATCCGCTTAAACCCGAAGTCCCTGAAACTGTAAAAGCTGCCGTTGCTCCAGAATGCAGTCGGTCGGAAATGTCTGATACTCATACTAATTCTAATCAAGAATGTTTTGAAGCTTGTGCTGGTCCTGAATTAATCAAGGATCAATCATTTAACAATGAGATAGTTGAGGAAAAGGCTGAAGTTAATGTAAATGTTGAACACCAGTTATCTAATTGTGGAAGTAACTTGTCTACTGTTTCTAATTCTGTTCAACATGAAAAGTTGACTGGAAAAGGTAAAAGAAGTTTAAGGCTTTATGAGCTACTTCAAATGGAATCTTGGGATGATCAATGTAATGATTCCTCAGTTCCGAAGGAGTCAAAACTAGATGAACATACAAGACCTTGCTCGTCTACTGTAAGAGAAGATGGCTATAAACATCAGGATGAAGGCCCGTCTACATCAGGGGAAAATGGAAGCACTGGGTTTGGTTCAACCAACAAGGAGCACGAAGCTGTTTTTCCTGCTTCTGTATCAAGGCAGAATTCAAAAAATTCATTTATTGGTGCAAAAATAAAAAAAATGTACAGGAAGCCAAAGGCCTTGTGTAAGAAACTCTTTCCTTGGAGTTATGATTGGCATAGGGAAGAAAGTAGTGTTGATGAAAAAATATTAGAAGCCTCAGGACCTATTAGAAAATGCAGGTCTGGAGTAGATCATAACGCAGTTTTAACAGCAATGGCTCGAGCTCTTGAAAGAACAGAAGAGGCATACATGGAAACGGCGGAGAATAATCTGGACAAAAATCCAGAACTTGCTATAATGGGGTCATGTGTTCTAGTGATGTTGATGAAGGATCAAGATGTCTATGTCATGAATCTGGGAGATAGTCGTGTGATTTTGGCTCAAGAAAGATCAAACGATCGTCATCCTAATTCAAGCTCAGTCAAGGATGACATGAGGCATAGAAATAGATCTAGAGAGTCATTAGTACGCATGGAGCTCGATAGGATTTCAGAGGAGTCTCCAATTCACAACCATAACAATCATGTTATCAAGATGAATAAAAACCGCGAGATATCATTTTGCAAATTAAAAATGAGGGCTCTGCAGCTTTCTACAGATCACAGCACCAGCATTGAAGAGGTATGTTCCCCCTCCTCCCTGTGTATTGGTGAATCACATAGTTTGCAATGCTTAATTGAAGATCTAAAAAAGTTATTGTCAAATGTTCTATATCTAAAATTTCGCAGCTATTTGTTAGAAGATCTGAAAAAATTTATGGTCAAATCTTCTAGTCCTGTTCTAAATTTTATCAGACTTGAAATTTTGTATTAGGTCCTGCTTCTTGATGCCCACATATCTATGTTGATAATTATTAATTTGTTTATTTAGAATTAGCATATTTACTATGACTATTTTATGTGCTGATCATCTTTGAACTTTTCTGATCACAAAAACTTGAATTACTAAGTGCATTCACAAGTATGATCAACAAAAGTATGTCATTTTGCATTCACTGGCTTTAGAAAATATATGAAATAAAGTGTGTTACTAAACAGTGACATCATTTCTATGTACAATCTCTAGATAAGACTTAGTTTGTTTTGCAAGTTATTTTTCCATAGATTTCTGCTATTTTATGGACACTCTCACATTCACTGACAAGAATTTCTGTCAAGTGTCAAATGTTTTTTAACTTGTTTAGAATACAAACTATTTACTAGAAAGAAAACTTCAGTAGTATACTAGTATCTGATAAAATGTGTAATCTAATATTTTCCAATTTCTGTTTTCTGCAGGAAGTTTCAAGAATAAGAGCAGAACACCCTGATGATAGTCAAGCCATATTGAATGATCGAGTGAAAGGACATTTAAAAGTTACCAGAGCATTTGGCGCCGGGTTCCTGAAGAGGGTCAGTTGATCATCTGACTTTGACCCATCTGAAATTCAGTTTGATGCAGTCCCTTTGTCTATAGTTTTATATAAGTAGGGAATCTACTTGCGTCTATATTTTTCCATAACATACAGAAAACTTAGGACGAAAAGGTTTATACATTTTAACAGTGTCTTCATTACAAAATGGTAGGAAGTGCACCTTGAATCATACAAATCACTGGGCCTGGGTCATGTGTGTGATAGCTAAACTATATCTCATGTGGGTGTGTAGTAACGGGTGAAACAGTCAATGGTGGATCAAACATAATTTTGCTATTGAGGTCTAGGCTCCATTTGGTCTGACTTATTTTTTACTTCTCTTCTTTTTAAAGAAGAAATTAGGCCAATCAGTATTTTTAAATGTATATTAATAAAAAAGGAGCTTATCTTTTATGTATAAAAATTAGATATAAGAAAATCTTAAAAAAGTAGTTGAGATTTGAGAGGAGCTTTTCAAAACAAGTAGGAGACCTTTGATGGTTATATTAAAAAAAACCTTTTAAGAACTACCAAACAAGTTTAGCTTTTTTTCTAAAGCTCTTATTTTAGTTTTAATTTTAGAAAAGCTTTCAATGCCAAAATAAGTCAGGTCAAACGAGACCCTATTCTAGTTCAAAGGGAAGGAGAGTCGATTAAAGCGTAGATCATTGGATTAGCGGGTTGGATTATGTTAGCACAATTACTTTATACAAACAAGCTTCTAGGTGTGTCTTCTTTGACATGTCATTGTTGCATCGCATCACATCAGACACATTTTCTAATTGATCACTACTTGTAGTTGTAAAGGTTCATATGGCTCATGATTCTTGGGTTTTGGAATAGGTATTAACTGTGGAAAGAATCTTATGTATATATGTTTACATTGTGAATTAAATGATCTTAAGCTACCCACTAAACTTGTATTGTTTTTTTGTTGCCTAATGTGGAAATATTGAAGCCTTTTTTAACCCTAATGTTTTTTTGGTATAGCCGTCTTTTAACGAAGCTCTACTCGAGGTGTTTCAAGTTAAATATATCGGCTCTGCTCCTTACCTAAGTTGCACTCCTTCTGTACTTCACCACCGACTTTCTTCAAGTGATCGATTCTTGGTACTCTCCTCTGATGGGCTTTACCAATATTTCAGCAATGAAGAAGTGGTTGCCCATGTCACATGGTTCATGGAAAATGTCCCAGAAGGCGATCCTGCACAATACCTTATTGCAGAGCTTCTCTTCTGTGCTGCTAAAAAGAATGGTTAGTTTCTTTGCCTTCCTATTCCCCTCAGATATTATTGTAACCGTTAAAGACTTCTGTCTCTGAGTAAATTTTCATTTTAAGGTGGCTTCCCTTAAGTTTTTTATAATTTTCTGTGCTTGGATGAGCAATCGATTAACATGATTCGAACGAGCTAGATTTTGTTAAAACATTCTGCTATAATTGAATTTAGAGGGAAGTAACTTGTTTGCATATTTCTAATCTAAAATTAAGTTGGATGTGAAACTTAGGGCACATATTTTATTTTTCAAGCTAACTCTAGTTTTTTTTTTTTTTTTTTTTTTTTTTAAATACTTCTAGTTAAACTGAAGATTGGAACTAAATCTTTGGTTTCGATTTTGGGAGGGGCAGAATTGATTTTAGAAGCATGAAATTTGATGCCTCCAGAACCCATTCTAACACGAAGTTGGGATTTAGAGCCTTTGTTTCCAAAATTGAGTTATATCATCAAATATATTGTCAACTCATTTTCATTTGAATGTATCTAAGCATAAATCACTTTTCATTCTATTTTACTTTTTAACAAAAATCAGTTTAACAAAATAATTTTAAAAAAATTTAATTTTCTCCACTGCAAAACTAAACATACACTAATAGAAAGACAGCTAATTTTGACACATCACATCTAGAATCCAAACACGCGCGCACACACACAGTCATTCTAGCCCAAACATCTTTATTAGAATTCCGTTTTTACTGGTGTGTGCGTACAATCTTGATTACAGAGCAATTACACGCACTCTTTCATCCTTTTCTATGAATATTAAAAGCTGTCATGTAGGATCATCCATCAATTCATCCCATCTAATCTCTCTACAAGAGACTTATTGTTTTTATTCTGAATTTGTCACAACATAGGGAGTTAAACATATAGTTTGTTTTCAACCGGGTGATGGTTTAGTAGAAACTGGTATCTATGGTTCAGAAAGTAAACGAATTAACTCATAATTTATTATTTTGCCCTCTGGATGATGATTCTCAAAACAGAGGAAGTTGTAGTACATACAGACAAACAACACTTACACCCTCCGGTCACTATTATTATAAACAAAAATTGACATTTTAGATTCATTCGATAAATGATGTATGTGGTCTTTAATATAGACCACATACATCATTTATTGAATGAACCTCAAATGTTAAATTTTGCTTATAATAGTGACCGGAGGGTGTACAATCTTGACATAAATAGAATAAAAGATAAAGGATTCCTATCCTAGAAGTTCAAGAGTCTCGGTCTCTTCCCCCCAAGAATTAGAGAGCTTGGCCTCTCTCAATCAATATCCACTCCCCATTGCCAGCTGATTTTTCCTTCTGTTTTCAAAACCGGTCTAATAACATAACTGCTGGTTGTTGGCTAATAACATAATCACTGCTGCCTAATAATATAAGAGCAATGCTATTTATTACTGATGATTTATACAATAAAGAGAAGAATGCATATACAGTTAGCAGATTTGACCAATCAAGTTGTGGCTGACCGTACACGGGAGTAGGTAGTTACTATTTGCAACAATAAACATAGGCTGCCATTTATGATTCTTGTGTTTCTTATTAACCTTCGTAACAATAAATATTTTCCATGACATAATAGCAATACTAATAAGGGGGTCTAAGACGTTCTTAATGTTCGTTCTCAATCATTACAACTGTGTGACAAATACCTCAATCCTAAATTAAATATTTGAGGTTTAATATCTATATCTTATATGATTTACCCTCCAATATGCAGGAATGGACTTTCATGAACTGCTTGATATTCCTAATGGAGATCGGCGTAAATATCACGATGATGTATCTGTCATGGTTGTTTCTTTGGAAGGAAGGATTTGGAGATCATCGGGATAAAACCTTATTTTTTTTCTCATCCTTTTAAGTGCTTCTGTTAATTTTTGGCTAGGTGCCCCCATATTTGCATATTGTCTTGATATTGAAACAATTTTGGGCCAGTAAATTGATTTTAGAAATCAAAGTCTTTTAATTTTAATATATATTTTTCTTCTGATCCACCGCAGTCCTAATTTGTTTTGAATTTACCCCATAAATAAGAAAGTTCTTAACCCTAAAATCATTTACTGCTGCCCTTCTGTTGCCCTTGTGTTTCATCCGTAGACTCGCAATATTCAATGTTCTTCGAGCCTTGAGGCCTTGGTTGATTTCGAACATGATTCACTCGTTCGTTTGTTTTTCTATTGTCCCTTGAAACCCTCATAGAAGCTTTACAACCACCTCTTGGATTAGTCTAGTTCATTAAGATGCAATGAAGAAGAGACACTGGGGGTGAGAGGAATTGAGCTATATCGGAAACTTACTATTTTATAACAAATCTTTGTGTATGTGTTCCTATAATACATAAAGATATACTTATACATTTATAACTCTTAAGTGGCTGATAGTTTGAAGCAGGCAAGAAATGTGGAAATAATTAGTCATACACTTACTTTGATTCTACTTCAGATTTTGTTTATCCTCCATATTGCATTTTGGTCAATGGTGAAGAGACCTAAGATTAGTTTCTGAACACTAGGCTTACAAGTAGCAGCTGTGCTTGCTGGTTTAATATGTGGAGGGAAGAACATCACAAACTTGGAGCTCACACAATTGTAGAAAAATACACATTATTTAACATGTACCGTATCATATAGGTAAAATTAATTCAAACCAATTAAATATAAAAATGATACAAAAATTAAATGATGAGTTAAATATATTTTTGCTACTATAAAATATATTGAATGTCGTTTTAGTCCATGTAACAACTGAAAAATACAAAACTATATGTGTTTTGTCCATAAAGAAGGATTAAAAGTATACTATGGTTTGTAGAAACATGAACTAAAAGTGAAATTCTAGATATTTATAGGGGTCATAAACATATTTAACCATTAAATGATTGGATATAGGGTTATCATATCCAACAAACTCCATGGTACTACAATTTTCACCAACAAAACTCATATTTTCAAGTATGTAATACTCTCTTTCCTCAAAATAAAATAAATAAGCTAAAATACATATTTGATCTCTTAGTTTATTTTATAGTTTGACGTGATCTCATAATTATATTTTGTTTTGATTTGATCCCCTAACTTTACTTCCATTATTCAAATTTGTCCTTTCTATCACATTTCTGTAAATATATATTAACTTTGCTAGATTAGGGTTCTATTCTAAAGTTCGTCCTCTTATTCCTCCTAATTCTTCATTTTTTTTATCAACTTCTTCCCCATTGTCACCTTTATTAATAACATTACAACCAAATATTTCACCTTAAATTTAGCAAGATGACATACATTAAGTTTTGACCTTTCAAAAAAAGTAAAAAATACATTAAGTTTTGAGAAAATTCTATTCACAATTTTGTTGTCAATCTCAGTATAACCATCAGGTCAGGTCTTTGTTTCATTCCAAAGCTTTTGTCTACAGTCTACACAGGGTTTTCCACGATCCAAAATTTAAATAAACAAAAATACAATAAAACCTAAGACTAGTAGTTTCTTAAACTTCAAGAAATGAAAATGGTTGCTATTGGAAGTAATTTTTAGCCAAAGACAGATAACATTATTACAGGAAATGAACGAGATAACAGTCTAGGGTGCATTGTCTAATGTTTTTAGTTTCATCAGGATCAAATGAGAAACTCTTTGACCCTTTTGCTGCCAACTCCCCTCAAAAGTCTAATCACTATCATTACAAACTTCTAAGCTCTGTATGAATTCCTCAGAAAGAATTTGTGCAACAGGAAAACTCAATTTGAAAATAATAACCGGCAACTAGGGGGTGGTAAAACAGGCCAACCAGCCTCGCCACCAATCGGCCTAAAATGGGATGGGGCGAATTGAATCTATCAATTTCAAAAAGCTTACATGATAATTGATAGAAAACGCTTTACATGATAATTGGATCTTCCCCATGCTACGTTCTTTTCCAAAACAAAATACAAGCTTCTCTAATCTCTTCTTCCTATTATTTATAACCTAATGATCTCTCTTTGCAATCAACTTTATAATTAGCTAGTGCAACTAATTATCTAAGGAAGTTACCTAACATGAAGGTAGCCAAGTTTATTTTCTTAGATGACAATTATTTATTTATTCAAAGCTTTTGATGTTGGTTTGTAAAGAAGTTAATTATGATTATTGTATTGTGTTTCTCAATGCTCTCTTTTCCAAGGTTGCTACTAATTTGAGTGTGATTTGGTGGTGTGGAACAAGAAGAGCTAGTTAAGAGGTATGAACAGAATCAATTGCAGATCTATTGGCCATGAATCCTGCTTTGACATTGTTTCTGGTGGACTCCCAAAAAACAGTTTAAGATAGGAAGCTTCTTACAATTGATAGGAATCTGTATCTTACAGTACCTATATTTATACAAATTTTTTTTGACGATATATAAAGAAAGTAAACGGTTTTCGACTTATTTTTTCTCCTTCCAATTATAGCCTTAAGCAGATTTGACCAATGCTATTTTGTTGGTGTCATTAAACAAGATAAAAATTTATATTATATTTGTTATATTTTTTTAAATTTATAGTTGTTGTTGTTGGTATCATTTAAATAGATAAGTATAATTTGTTACAATATGAAAGTACAAAATATCTATTATTTATGCTTATAATTTTAATCAAAATCAAATTAACTTTAATCAAAATTTCATAAAAACTACCACTCGTAATTTATACTCGTTAACGCAATAAGAAAAGTGGACAAACTAGCACGGAGTCCCCGTCTAAACGCTAGTTATATATAAATAAAATATATGATTTTGACATATCTTTTTAACTTCCAATTATACACTTAAAGCTATATTATTGGTGTCATTGAAAAAAATAATATAGTTTGTTACAATATAAAAGTATAAAATATTTATATCTATAGTTTTAATTAAAATCAAAATAATTTTATTCAAAATCAAAATTGCATAAAAATTACCGTTCTTAATTTATCTACGTTAGTACCTATAATAATATACTATATATAAAAAGGGAATACATTATTTTGGGTTGTTTTTTTCACTTGCAGTTATACCCTTAAACAAATTTGATCATAAGTATACCATTTTATTGTTTTAATTCAAAAAGATAATAATTTATATTATTTTTGTTTTTTTTAAAGAAAGAATTTATATTATTTTTGTTATATTGTTGATATCATTGAAAAATATAAATATAAAAGTGCAAAATATTTATAATCTATACCTATAATTTTAATAAAAAAAATCAAAATAATTGTAATCAAAATACCAGAAGAATTACTATTCGTAATTGATACATGTTAGCGCAGTAAAAAGACTAGACAGATGGTACCGACGGGCACAAGTTGCCCGTATGAACGCTTGTAATCTCTTATTCATAAACCTAACTCTGTTGCCCTAATTTTAACCTAAAAATTTTGCAAAATTTCCCTCCTCCTAAACCTAACCGTGATTTCCTAAATTAATGCATCTCTTATCTCTTATTCATAAACCTAACCATGTTGCCCTAATTTTAACCTAAAAATTTTGCCAAATTTTGCTCCTCCTAAACATAACCGTGATTTCTTAAATTAATGCATTGGATGCTATTAATCACATATATTAAATCCTACTTATTCATAAACCTAACCCTGTTGCCCTAATTTTAACCTAAAAATTTTGCCAAATTTCCCTCCTCCTAAACCTAACCGTGATTTCCTAAATTAATGCATTGGATGCTATTAATCACATATATTAAATCCTATTTAATTCGCATAAATTTTTCTTGGCATAATTTTTCCTTGCTCTGTAGTCAATTGATTTCCCAACTTCTTTGGAAGCGATTAACTATCCTATTTAATTGCCATAATTTTTTCTCACGTGGTCAACTGATTTTCCTGCGATTAAGTTAAACTTATTTGTCTGCTTTTATGGAAACGATTTACTTCCAGGGATATTCTCCTTAATCTTGTACTGATTCACGTTTCCCTCATCTTTCCTCCCTTATCAGAACCATAATATTATTTCTATGGGGACAACAATATTCAAAACACATTTTCCACCTTTTAGTTACAATTATAGACTTTTAGTAACATTATTAGTAACAATTATTTGCTTTTAGTAACAAACCATGACTTTTAGTAACATGAATCAAATAGTAGATTCTCAACAAATTAATTGTCTTATTCCCTTCGCATCAATTTTCTTTTTCTCTTATATATCATGAAATTCAATATTGGTCACTTGCTAGCAATTAATTTATGAAACATTTGGCAATATGTTTAACTTTTTAGACCTATTGTTTAACCAATTATATATCAAATTTTTTATAATATCGAATAATCCACGACGTAAATAATTTAGAATATCTTAAACAACCATAATTATTTCATGCTCACTTCAAGTCCTTCTTGTTTTTATGGTAATTATAAACAAAAATCGTAATTACTCTGATTCAATCAACTAAGAGATTTCATCCTCATCTAATTTTTTTTTGTTGCAGACAATGTACTCCGCTTCCTCTATTTATGACAACAAAAAATCCAAAACCTAATCTCTATGATTTAATCAAGTAGTGGATTTCATCCACATTTCTTGCCTAATTAGTTGTAGGTGATGTACACCTCTTCAAAATTGTTTTTGTCATTACCACTTTATTTTATTCAAATATTAAGTCAGACTTTGGAAGTCATTAATTCTGCGCCCCCTCCCTATTTACACGCCAATTATATAGTCAAACCAAGTGCCCCAACAAAATAATAATTTCATATTTTCTGTATTAATCTTTATCCTAAAATGTTGGGCATTTCCTAATTTTATTCCACTTCAAGTGCATCAGTTTTGGAATTATCGTTATAAGCAATACTTCTTATTTTAACCATCAAACTCTGCTCACACGTATTACACCTTTGTTAAAGTAACATGAACGATGTACTAGAATTATGGAACAATACCAACGTCTATGGTAATTAACATTATAATTTGAGTTACGACAATTTTAACATTCAAGCGAATTATATTGTTTTATTTCTAACGGTGAATATTAACTTTTTAAAATGACCCGTGCGTTAGCACGGGTCAATGGTCTAGTAATAATATTAATATTAATAATAATAATAGCATAATTAAAAAATGAGATTTTTGAGAAGAAAAATTATAAAAAGAATACTGTAAATTTATGGGCTTATGGAAAAAGCCCAATCTAATTCCTATATATTCCTCCCTGATTTCAGTTATTCAACAACTTGAAATTCTGAACCTTGGCGCTATACATAGCAGAACTCAATTCGAATCAGAGTGAATCATTCTATCATTCTTCTCGTTGTTCTGAATTTGTTTGTTTCAATTTTCAAACCATGGCAACAGCTTCAGGTACATCTTTTTTTTCCCCTATTTAATTATCCTTTTTTAGAGCAAATTATTTTCTTGCTGCACAAGTCACAACTTATTCATCGTGCAACTTTTGGATCCGATTGTGCTTTTTTCCCCCCTTAGGAAGTTTCTAGTTTTTTCAGTTATACCCTGATGAAATCACACATAGACTTCTATTCAAAGTTGTTACTCAGTACTTAGGGTTTGTTTGAATTGACTTATTTGAGTTTATCTACTATAACGTAAGATTTGTGAGACTGTTTGGGAAAACTTATTAAAACAATTTATGCCTTTTTTCCGTAAGTTTTATTTAGCTTATCTACATAAGTTATTCAAAATAGCTTATGAAAACAATTTATGACATATACAATAACAATTTAATTTTATCTTTTGCTATAGAAATAACTTATGTAAGCTTAATTGTGCTATAAACAACAAATAAGTTGTTTATCCAAACATGACCTAATTCTGTATCATTACTTGTGATGCAAACAATATGGTTATACTTGTAGTATCCAGTGAACACAAAGTTGCTTTCCCCCCTTAGGGTTTCATGGAATTAAAACTCTCTGTATACTTGTTTAGCGAGTTGCTTTTGCCTCTTTGTTTCTTTTTTTGAAGAAATCACTTTTGCCTCTTTGTAATTTTAATTTTAATCTGATTATTTACTTTTCAATTCGCCTATGCCTTAGTTAGACGGTTTGTGCATGTTTATTAAATTTTTATGGTGGTGGATTGCAGCTGCATTCAAGTCCAGGGAGGATCATCAAAAACAGATTCAGCTTGAGGAAGCCCGTAAATCCGGGCTTGCACCTGCTGAGCTTGATGAAGATGGAAAGGAAATCAATCCCCATATTCCTCGGTTTATTTCATCTCCACCTTGGTATCTTAAGGCCGCGGGACCTGTAAGTTTTTCCCTCCCCTCCCTCTTATTTTATTTTATCAGTTTTTTAGATTCACATAGAATTGTCATATTTGACATTAAAAGTACTAACATATTCTTCTGTTTTTTCCTTCCAATGTAGAGTTTGAAACATCAAAGGAAATTGATATCTCATCCCAATAATACCTCATCAAGGAGCTCTAGAGTTACTAACACTTTTCAGGCCAGCAAGTATAGGAAAGGTGCATGTGAGAAGTAAGTTATCTCTTTCACTGTTTCAAAATGCATGTCTGTTGTGCCTCCAAATGTGATGGTCTCTTCTTGTCTATCAACTTAATAAGTTAGTATTTGGTAACATCTGTCTCGGACCGTGTTTGTGCTTGTCTCAATAGTTGTCGAACTCTCTTTTGAGTTTATGAAAATTGTGTCGCCTTGTTTGTAAAACTCGGATTACAAGTGATCCTGCACAAAATCTTTTTTACTAAATTCTTCTAGTTGGTTTACAAGCTCGGATTAATACATGGTTTTTGCGTCAAAATGACCTTTTCGCTGATTTTGTTGGATATTTGAATTGAGTTGCGTCTACTTTGCACTTCTCATTAGGTTTATAAGTATTAGAGCTAGTTAATTTTAAATTATGTTCATTGCCAAGATTGAAAAAAGGTAGAATATAATAAATTCTTTTCAACTTGAGTTGTCTAGGGTTCCATGTGTCTACCTATACTATCAAGTTTGATAACCTTGTTTGTCTCTACATATATTTAGATTGCCATTTTCTCTTACAAGTTTAGGTTAGTTCTTTAATATTAATCTTGTTTTTATAGCTGTGGAGCTATGACACATGTTGCCAAGGAGTGCATGGAAAGAGCACGAAAGGTAGGAGCAAAGTATACAGACAAGAGCATTGCTGCTGATGAAAAAAAAGAAACCGTTGAAACTATTGAGCGTGACTATGAGAGAAAACGGGACAGATGGGAGGGGTATGATGTATCAACATACGCTCAAGTCATTAAGGCATATGAAGCCAGAGACCACGCTCGAATGAAGTTCTTGAAGGAACAGAAGCTGAAGAAATTGGAGAAGGGGGACCAAAATGATGAGGCTGCTGCAATTGATGAGTTTGAAGATGATTTAAAGTTAGACGAGGCAAAGGTTAATGAAATGAAACAAATGGACTTCACAAAGGTTGAGAAGCGTGTGCGAACAACAGGTGGTGGTAGTACAGGAACTGTAAGGTAATTTTTATGTTGCTATCATTGTAAAAGTGCAAGGCCAAGTTGATTGGTAATTATCACTTCTATTACTTTTCTTACCTGGATTGTAACTGAAATATCTTAATCTTCAGGAACCTACGTATTCGAGAGGATACTGCAAAATATCTTCTCAATCTTGATGTCAATTCTGCACATTATGACCCCAAGACTAGGTCCATGCGTGAAGATCCTCTTCCAGAATCAGATCCAAATGAAAAGTTTTACTCGGTAACTTAGTCTTAAGGATTAAATTTTTTAAGGAACTTGCTGGTTTGATTGATATTGCTTTTTTGCATGCTTATCTTTGTATTTGGGTTAAAATTTGTTTTTGTTCTGTAGGGTGATAACCATTGTAGAAATAGTGGTCAAGCTTTGGAATTCAAGGAATTAAACAACTATGCTCGGGACACATTTGACAAGGGACAAGATGTTCACATGCTTGCAGGTCCTTCCCAAGTTGAATTGCTCCATAAGAATTTCAAGGTCATGAAGGAGAAATCGACGTCTCAATGGAAGAAAACTATTATTGAGAAGTATAACTATGTAGCACTGAATGACCCACTTCCAAGAGAACTTCTGCTGGGTCAGAGTGAGAGGCAAATTCTGTATGATCGTGCTGGTAGAATTATTAAGGGAGAGGTAAGACATGCATTCTATATCTTTATTGCATCATAATTTCGATCAAGTTGCATATCAATCTTTCACGAAATGCTTCTTTGTGATATCACTGGTTTTATACATGATCTGTTAATTTTCCCAGGGATTCATTATTGGTTTTTGTTCAACTCTAAGCATTATGCTTTTAAGCTTTGCTGTTCTATTGGATGATAATAATTGTTATTTTTTGTTGCTTCTAACAGGAAGCTTTCATTCCCCAGAAGCAAGGATGAAGAAGATGATATTTGAGGCTCATATGGTTGTAGGAACCACATCCCCAAACAACGAATAGTTTTTCATTTTTCTACCAATACCATCTTCCTAGAAAACATATTTTAATCAATCTTCACTACCTCATATGCAAAATAAAATGCCAGATTCACTGCATGCTTCCTCTTGGGACATGCTTGGTGTGTAAGATGTGATAGAGAGGGGTAAGATATAAAGCAGGATTTGATATGTATATAGACAAGATAACAATTATCCTATCATGTATGATATCAAATATGACAAAAAATTATTTTAAAGTATCATGTTTTTGTTACACACCTCATAACGATATATACGAGACATGATCAATTAACACCATGATGTCGAACTTAATAATATGTCATATTTAATAATTATTTAGCACATAATGGTATTACAAAATTGATTGTTTGATTAAAAGGGATTGTAACATAGATCATGTTTATAAAGTTTGACATTAATCGGAAATTGTTTTACATATCAAATACAATACATCAAAATTAATTTGTTTTTGATGTATCTCATTGACATATCAAATGATTTTCGATTATTGTCAAATTTTATAAACATGATCTATCTTATAATATTTTTCAATTCAACGATCAACTTTGTAATACACTAATTAAGGTGTCAAAGTTTAAATGACACCAAATCATATCCGTTGATTTCAGTTAAATTAGAGACTTAAATTTATTCAATTAAATTGTCACATGACCATATGTTTCACTTTCCGTGTTCTTCCCGCGTGTGTTTTCTTTTTATTTGACATGCTTCTCTTCGCCTCAAGGGACATAATTATCCTTGTGAAACAATTACATTATTTTTAGATTAATTTGTAATATTTTTAAATTTCTAACTTAATTAAAAAATCTATTTCAATAATTTTATACAGCTTTTTATGATCAACTATTCATCGGTTGTGGGAGTATAATAGTTTTTGCTAAATAAACCATCGATTTGATCTCTAAACAATCTCACTATCTTCAATATAGTCCATAATATATACAAAAATAATTAGTCTCTAAAGTGAATGATATCTGTCAATTTAAACCCTAAAATATATGAAAAATTCAGCAATTTAGTACCTAACAACTTAATTTCAAAAATTAAATTGACAAATTTTATATATTTAGAGACTACTTATTATATTTATCCTGTTTAGATACTAAATTGTAGACAATGTGATAGTCTATGGAATAAATTATGAATATTAATCATAACTAGCAATACTTAGTTTGAGTAATTAAATACTAGTATTAGTTACAATTCATTCGAACAACATTAAAAATTTATAAAAAAGAAAAAAAGAAAAAAAAAGAAAGAAGGGGATAGATGTGCTTAATAGTACTACTATGCATGATGGAATGTAAAGTTTAGATCTGCTTAATTATCACCTTACATTACATCTCTCACCAAACCTCTTTTCATTGGACTGTCAATGTTCACATTTTCCCAGCAACCAACAAACTAACTAATATGTATGTTGATTTCTCTTCAAATCATTTCACACGTATAGTTATCTTTCAAATAAAGACTTTTTATTCAATTGCTTTGGATTTAAGTTGAAGAACTTTATACTAATACTTACCATCACATTTGGTCCATCTACTCTGTCAATAACAACCTTTGCCTTATGCCATATATAAAGAAAATCTTATTGCAACATTTCTCACCATCCAACTCAACTTTCTTCTCTCTTCTCTCTTTTCTGTTTCCATTCATTATTGATCTAACGCATTAAATAATAACAACAATTTTTTTGAAACAAAATAATAATAATCATGTCACCAACAAATTGGACAATTTTGGTCATTTTGTGCTGTGCCCTCTCATTTACCATCGCTTCTGATCCTGATACACTTCAAGACCTTTGTGTAGCTCTTCCATCTTCAGGTAATGTATAATGTTTCATGTATATACTATTATCATTTTTTTTGAGCAGCAAAACATTATACTATTATCATTTTGTTTGGCATCTTTAACTTAGTGTATGAACGAGTTTTGCAAAATCAAGGTGACACTATGAGTTTGTTGAAACTTCAAAGTGTAGCTGCCGCTAAAATTGCGGAGGTTCATCGTTATGTCGTTTTCACCTCGAGTTTCTAGTACTCTCATTTACTAATTTGATTCCCTTATGTACTCATCGGGGTCTGTTTGGATTGGTTATTTTAATATGTTAATTTTAGTATGTTAGTTGTTATGTTAGTATATTTTCTTTCACCAAAATTTGAACTACGGTTCTTTAACTCCTTCAATTCCCTTAGCTCAACCGAGTTGAACTATGCACTCTATAAGCAATTTTCAGCTCATTGCTATAAGCTCTCCCGTGTGACTATGAAAACAACTTTATAATTTATATAAAAATAATTGAACTTTATTATATACTATAAACACTTGATTAAATTGTTTATGCAATTGGAACTTACTGTAATAGAAGTAGCAAGTTATGTCTTGGAAGCATAACAATATGGTATGTATAATGCAGGTGTTAAGGTGAATGGATTTGCATGCAAGGCAGAGTCAAATGTAACAGAAGCTGATTTCTTTTTTGATGGTTTAGCAAATCCTAAAGTTGTCAACAACACAGTAGGATCTTTGGTTACTGCAGCCAATGTTGAAAAAATTCCCGGACTCAACACATTGGGAGTATCTTTATCAAGAATAGACTACAAACCTAAAGGTCTTAACCCACCACACACACACCCTCGTGCTACTGAGGATGTTTTTGTGTTGGAAGGTGAATTAGATGTAGGTTTTATCACTACATCAAACAAACTCATATCTAAGTCCATAAAAAAGGGTGAAATTTTTGTGTTCCCAAAAGGATTGGTGCATTATCAGAAGAATAATGGGGATAAAGCTGCTTCTGTGATTTCTGCTTTTAACAGTCAACTTCCTGGTACTTTGTCAATTGTTTCATCTCTGTTTGACTCTACACCAACTGTTCCTGATGATGTTCTTGCTCAAGCCTTTCAGATTGATACTAAACAGGTTGATGAAATAAAGACAAAGATTGCTCCTAAGAAGACTTAATTTATAATATTCAAGAGAGGAAAAAAAGATCAGTGTTTTGAACTGTTTTCAATCATTTTTTCTTTTTATATTTGAAATAATAATTCTTGAAGGGTTTTGATGATTATTGTATTTGTACCATTTATTATGGTGTTGCATTTTGCTACTTGATATGGAATCGAGTATAAAATAATTGTATCGAAGATAATATATAGTAAGTACGTTTTGATGATATTAATAATAATGCAAATTCTATGAAGTAGCTAGAATGTGTCACATTTTATGTGGGATGTTCTTTTCTTGTCTGTGGTTATAGCTGCTTTTGTGGTAATTGAACAAGGATTGTACTTGTAGCTTTATCACCTCACTTTCTTTTTCATGATGGTTAGATGTTAATCAGTATGGTAAGATGCATACATCTTAACTGAATATTTTTAGGGTGTTGCTAGAAAGAAAAAAAGTAATACTACAAGGTGATTGCATATTAGACTTAAGTGTCAGTCAATTTATGCAGAATTTGTTTTAGGACCATATATGGTATTACTTTCCAATCATATAAGGTGATTGCATATTACAATCTTACTTTCTGGAACATGATCCCAATCCCATACCTGGTGGTTAAGCTTTATTGATGTTCCCAGTGCTACTCAACAGCATACTTTTGTTCAAGTGATATTCATCTGACTGACTCAATCAATTACATTAACCTTGTGTAAAAGGTGGTTGCATATCCATAAAAATCTCTGAGGATGAATACGAGGGTTGGAAGAAAAAAAAAACAGTTTGCACTGTTGCATCATCGTGTTGAAGGGTGGGTGAGAAAGGCTATCTGCTCCTGAACTACAAACCAAACAATATGCCGGATATCCTAGAATCACTTGGTTGAAAATATACCCTTCAACCTTAGTCGCTAGATACTCTAACAAACCAAACTATATTCATTTTAGAAACCTTTCGCTTCGTGGAAGATGGTATCTTTAGGAAAGGGGTTCTGTGAATTCAGTTTCTCTTCTCTGGAGGATTTACGCAGTGTTTGGATGGTGGACGCATGTAATGTGAAGCCGGGTAGCCTTCATTTGTCTTAATGGTCTCCTAACTCTAACATTATTTTCTAAAGGGTCCTAACTTTAACATAACACTCAAAAACAAACTCATATCTAAGTTCGGATCAAGATGCATGATCTGCCACAAGAATATTAGAGACACAAACCCTCTTTGACATTACAAAACCACTCAAGTGATTTTTTGTGTTTGTTAAAAATAGCACCTTTTTCTTAAAAAAATCAACCAATTTATTTGACCTACCATCCTTATGAATCTTACACAAAAGTAAAAAGAAAGGTGAAATAGTTCTAGCCATTTTTCATTATTGAAGAGGCCAGCATCATCCTCCCAGCACACACAAAAATTAGTTCTGTTCAGCTGAGTGATTAACACTACTTTCTTGAAAAGAAATTACATAAAAAACAAGATTTTCTCATTTCATTTGTCCCAAATGAAATTAATTTATCTATTAGGAATGAACTACAGAGACATTGTGAGAGACTGTATAAAAACCTTTAGAGCAAACCGCTTACAAAAAAATTACAAATTCCAGAAAAGAGTACTAAACATGTTAGTTATTTAACTAAGCTGACCTACTGGAAGATCCTTGCTTCCTTCAACTAAAAATGGAATTGGCTTCTTCGGGGCAGGCAGTCGTCCAATGCTATCAACTTTATCCTTTTGCTTTGGAGGAGGTCTAGCTGCTTTAGGCAACAATCTTCCTTTCTTCTCAAACCACTCGGGCTTCAACAGTGCCCGAAAGCCTAACTTATTGTAATACACCTTTCTGACGGACCCACCAGCCGCTTCAACTGCTTCCTTGGCCCTGACAGTGACCCTTGTCACCTGTAAACTCAATATGTTATAACACATCCCTCTTTTATGCCTATAAAATTTATGACTGTATAAAACGTACACCTTAAGTGCTTAGAATTGAAAAAAAAAACTCTATGTTATAACACATCCCTCTTTTATGCCTATAAAGTTTATGACTGTATAAAACCTACACCTTAAGTGCTTAGAATTGAAAAAAGCACCAATTTTACATTTATTCATCTCATTGATAAACAAAAGCATAACATGTAATCATAATCTCATACTACGAGTTTACTTCTTTGTTTGAAATACAAAATGGAAAATACCTAAGTTGGAGAAAATTAGCAAGTAAACTTTGAAGATATAAGAGCTATTCCAACTCTTCATAGCAAAATCCAAATTACGAAACCTCAAGCCAACATTTTGTTCTTTATCCTTAGACACTATAGAAACTTTATATACCATTCATGTTGCCAAAGTTAAAACATGGCTGTCCCCACTTTTGATGGTTTATGCTTGCCGAAAGAGAAAAGAGAGTGCATGCTTTCAAGCCAGAATCAAAATAAGGATAAATAAATTATTAAACAAAGGCAAGAATGGTGATTAGTTGTGAGCTTAGGACCAATGGCTAAATTCATGATATTAGACAAAGATAAGTTCAAAAAACTTAAAAAGTATTTCTAAAGATTTAAGGATCAAAAGGAATTGTAGATTTGTAGTGGTCCTCAAAAACACTTATTACTTAGCCTTCAAATCAAAGTATACATACCTCAAGATGAATTGGCCATTGGATTTTCTCAGAACCACGCCCCATCAATCTTACTCCATCTTTAATTTGCTTCCCAAGTACCCCTGCATCCTGTGTATGGTAATAATAATAAACAAAAGAATGAGAGGGAGCACATGAAGCAAGAAAAATATTTTAAGTGAGGAAGTGGTCACAAAAACCTTGAGTGTTTTCATTGTGATCAATTCAGAAGAATCTATCTTGCCTGCATTGATAAATGTTGCAATTTTTCCCAAACCTATTGGCTGCAAAAGAATAAATAAAACAAAATTTTGAATAGAGCAATACACATGACTAATATATTGAGGAACGAAAGGGAAGGATACCAAACAGGGAAGGTCCAAAAATATGAGCTCAAACCACGGCTAGGGGCTTATGACTACTCTACTCCACATAAACATATCTAGACATTAAAATAAAAATTATTAAGGAATTAAATTATGCACACAATTATTTAATACAACTTGAATAGGCCCCTAGAATACTTAACGCCCATTTAGAATTATGTCATTCTATATCAAAAATCACACACAGTTAAAATGCATTAGGTAAATATCCGTCAAATGTCAATACAATAAAGTATAAACTTTGACATCTATTTGTTGCCGGCATTCACATTACTTTTTAGTGCATATCGTACTTGGCAATTAACATGTTGAAATAAGAGGTTTATCAATCAAAACCAACACAATCAAGCCACTCAGCCGCATATGTTTACAGAAGATTTCAGAGTCCTTGAAAGAAAAATCTTATCTTGTATGTGATGTCTTGTAATAAAATTAAAACCTAATATTTGCATCAAGCATAGCACTTCAGCTTCACAAGGATGCTCAGGTATGCTTCCTTTTTAATAATATTCCTGGAGATATGGTTTTTTTTCTTGGAATGGAAGTCAAGCAGAATAGTCTTTATTGGTTTTAATAAGTATGCAAAAGAAATTCTGAAAAAGTCTCAGATGGAGAACTCCATTATTGCTCAGAAGTAACCACCCATAAATTTCAGAATTACAATGTTCAAAACTATAGGAATTTCACAATTATAACTAATGAACTCTAATAATATACTAAGGCATAATTTCATTTTCCTGATGTAGCAAACATTAGGTAGCCAATGGTCAAGTTCCCGGTTAAATACACAGAAGAATCATTAATCAAAAACAAAAAAGATATATAAACAGGAAGAAGTATACCTGAAAAGTGAGGCTAAATGGGTTCTTGAAACCACGTTTAGGCATCCTACGGCGAAGAGGGGTTTGGCCTCCTTCGAACCCCAACTTTGAACCTTTTCTGGCTCTCTGGCCTTTGTGACCCCTCCCAGCAGTCTTTCCCTTTCCAGATCCAATACCACGACCTTTCCTTGTCTTCTGTTTTCGGGGAACATTATCTCTCAGATCATTCAAGGCCAGGAGACTGTAAGCTCTAAAACCTTGAAAATCTGGGTGAGCATTGGGATTAAATGTGGCACGAACGTTAAGAGAGTGAGTGAGCTGCAAGGGATGAAATTGAATAGACGAGTATCCGAGAACGGATTTGTTGTGAGTCGAACTTCTGATGATTGAAGTGGAGAGAACAGAAAGCCTTCTCCTTAGCATCTTTCTTCAACAACTCTAATCTTTCACTAACAAACAGGAAGTGTTACTTCCAGATGGTAATAACTTCAAACCTTAAAACCAACCAAAATAGAATAGAACTGTAAAAAAAAATCAGATAACATGTATCAGACATGGTTTTATTACAATTACAACTCCAAATAAAAAATAAATCATGTAGAATCTGAATCCAAGTGAGGTCTGTATACAACACTCAAATGCCAAAATGTAGAATCAACAATAAAATCAATAACCAACTATAACACGAAAAACCAGCTGCAAAGTTACAAACGCAGATAAAAGGTAAGCATTGTTCGATGTGATATCATATCTGTCACAAAAACACAATCTCAAATATAAAGAAGTTGATAACCAGAAGAAGCAGGGATTTCTGATTCACATTACAAAGACATGAAATTTCATTTAAGCATCAAATAAAACCCTAATTAATAGTAGTGTACTAACCAATCGATTCAGGAGAGGAGATTGGCAGAAATGTTGCAGACACCGAACTTTTGGAGGTTGCGGGTGGCGCAGTGAGGTAGAAGATTGTTGTAGTGGCAGAAATAATAATGAATTGAATTGTGTTACAAACAATGTTTCTGTAAAAATATTACTTTAAATAAATAAATGTCTGTTATCATTTTTTTACTGATAGAATTAACCACGCATTGAATTGTGTTAAACACAAAATACAATGTCTCTTTCAAAAAATAAAATACAATGTTTGAGGTTATATAACATCGGGAGTATCACTTCTCTTAATGTAAAAATGGATTCTCTCGTTATTGTTTGTATGATCAAAATGCATAAGATTCGTAATCACTTATTTTTTTTAAGTCTTGACTCTTATGAATCGAGCTAGTTAAAACTGTAAAATTTGTGTGTCATTGTGTTGATAATCCCATTAATTTAGGTCAAATCGAGGTCTTTGACCTTATAGAAATCCCCCACCCCTTCTCTCTTTCCGATTTTTACGGATCAATGATTGCATAAGAATATCTTTCTTTCTGCAACCCCGTAGGTTGACATGATCGTGTAAAATTGAAGCCTCAAGATATATTTCTCTCAAAGTTACATGTTCAAATCTCTCGTGTGTTAATAGTTAATTGTGATCCCTTTAATGAACAATGACTCCAAAAACCAAAAGTAAAAATAAATGTCTCTCCCCCATTTGTCTTTAGATTTCTTCTTTGTATAAAAATAAAAAACCACAAAACTGAAATTAAAAAAGAAATAAATAAGATAAGGCTATATATTTGAGGGAAAAAATAAAATAAAAATTGAGCATATTATGAGTTAGAACTAAGAAGAGGAACAAGAAAGAAAGCAATGGAAAATTCGAAAGAAGAGAAGCCGCGAAGGAAAAACTACAGAAAGAGAAGTACACCAACAGAAGAACACGAGCAATCCTCACAATCTCAACCAAACAACGAATCCGATGACGAAAGCGAAAGAAGGTTTCTCTCTCTTCAAATTTTACATTAGGGTTTTGATTATCACCAATAATTAATCAACTTAACGTGTAACAGATTGGCATTGGAAGAAATCAAGCTTCTTCAGAAACAACGAGAAAGAAAATCAGGAATCCCCGCAACCCTCACTTTGCAACAATCTCAGCCTGGAATTTCCAGCGGTTTAGCTGCTAAAGCCGTTGATAAGAACGATGCCGGCGATGGCGGTGATAAGGATGATCTTGTACTTCAAGATACTTTTGCTCAAGAAACTGCTGTTATGGATGAAGATCCCAATATGTATGTGTTTATTGAATTTCAGTTTTTGAAGATGTTGATTTTGAATGAATGTTGATATATGAATGAATGAATGAATGAACAGGGTTAAGTATATTGAGCAGGAATTAGCTAAGAAGAGAGGTAGAAATATTGATGAAGAAGATCAAGTTGAGAATGAGTTGAAACGTGCTGAAGATGAATTATATACAATCCCTGACCATCTTAAAGTTAGTAATTTTTTCCCTTTTCTTTTACAATGGTCACAATTTTTCTGTTCTATGTTTATTTTTTACTTTCTAGCAGCTGCGCAGTTTAGATTAACCTTTGATCTGGATAAGTAGTTAAATTTTCCAAATTTGCAGCTTATTGCATAGGCACTGATCGTGCTATAAGCTATTTCTGTTAAATTACTTTCGTATAAGCTATAAGATGTTTTTATAAGGTGCTCCCTCCGGTCTCAATTATAAGTATCTTTTCACCTTTTAGATTCATTGAATAAATAAATGATGTATGTGGTATATATCAATGAATCTAACAAGTGGTCTATATTATAGACCACATACATCGTTTATTTATTCAATGAAACTAAAAAGTGAAAAGATGCTTATAATTGAGAGCGGAGGGAGTAACTTGGAGATATGAAACTAAGCTAAAAACAACTTATGAACACGTCTTCTCAATTAAAGAAAGTGAATGGTTGTGAAGTAGTCTTTAATATAAGATTATAGATCTTCTTCAAAAAAATATAAGCTTATAGATGTCGAATTTCACTTGGGTGTCGTTGGCTTTTGGTGCCTTTAGTGTATTTTAGATGAGAGAGATGTCTATGTGGAACTTAAATGAGAGGGCTTTTGAAAAAATTGATACACACAAGCTAATTTAAACCTATAGGAGAAGCTATTGTTAAAAAAATTGTAGTTATAATGTATTATGTATTACAGGATTCTTGTAGTATTTTTCTTTTTATAAGTTGTTTTTGAGATATTTATCTAAACTAATCTTGTGTCTTGTCAGGTCAAAAAGCGAAATTCAGAAGAAAGCTCTACACAGTGGACCACTGGTATTGCTGAGATTCAGCTTCCAATAGAGTATGCTTTCTCATATTTATTGCCATGGCCCATGGGCAAAGTTTCTGTTAGATTTATTTGTTTAAGAAGCATTTAACAATCTAGCAATTTTTTTCCTTTATATTTGGCTTTCAAGTTAGTTTTTGACAATGTCTATCTAGTTGGGGTGATAAGTTTATCTGTATGGTTACTTAGTGCCTGTAGTTAGAAAAAAGCAACTAGAAAAGAAACAACTTTAGCTTTTCGGTTGAAAAATATTTTTCTCAATCTCAATGATATAATCCAGAAGATTCATCTTGCCAATTGGTTTCTATCTTTCTTTTGTAGTGGTTTCTCTTTTTTTATGTTGCTGGTACTTTGTGGTCTTTGTTTAAAGTATGAATTTTTTGAGCAAGAAAAATCAGTGATGTCTTAATGGGTTTGTTTCTGTGTTTGCAGATATAAATTGAAAAATATTGAAGAAACTGAGGCTGCCAAAAAGCTTCTGCAGGAAAAGAGGCTTATGGTGGGTCGAGCAAAGTCAGATTTCAGCATCCCATCAAGTTACAGTGCTGATTATTTCCAGCGTGGCAGGGATTATGCTGAAAAACTTAGAAGAGGTATCATTTTCCCTGATTCTTTCATTATAGATCACATATGTATATTTACTTGTACAACATTTCTATTCTTTATGAAATGAGTAGAACTGTCACTTAAGTCCCTAAAAGTGACATGCGGTGTCATACTGGTCCCCGTAAGAAAGGAAAACATCTAAAACTCCCTAAATGCAATTCCATTAGTTATTTTGGTCCCTTCCATCAAATGCCTTTCAATTTTCCATTTGCTTTGCCTGAAATGGCAAATTTTTGATACATCACATGGTTACGTGTCATTTTTCTCATTCAAAATTGAAACCCACTCTAGCAAGGACCAAACTGAAAGTTAAATAAAACATACTTCTCCTTGTTCAAAACTGGAAGCAGGGACAGAACTAAGTACATTACAAAAGGGGCGGTCGACATCCCCACAACCATGTCGAACTAATTACCCCTCTATGTTATAATAGCACTTGCCACCCTTGTGTAAGCAATATCAAAACAAAGAATTAGTATAAAAGTAGTCATCCAAGGCACCTTTTTAAAATAATATCGTATTCACACGCTTGATAATAGTATGATAACAGTAGTGTAAGAGTATCATTTTATAATAATTTTAGGGTGTTGCTTAACCAGCAACGCCCCAAGGGCACCAGTTAGCATTCTCCATAATTTTATAGTATGTGTAATAATTTTCATTTTTTTTGGCCACCCTCGACATTTTTTTCTGGTTCCGTCCCCTCCTGGAAGGCTCTGATGTTTTACACTTTTAGTCATTGACACTCAGAGAGATCAACTAAATATATATCTATTTGTCTCTTCCTTCAAAGTTTTGGGGTGACAGACCGACACCGTCCTACAAATTATATGAATTCAATCATCAGCAACGGTGTCACAACAATTAATTCAATATCCCATATCCCACATTACATTAAGGTATCCTTATTTAGACATGATTAATCATTGAACTTGAACTAGAGCTTAAACAACTTAGGCTAAGACTTGGCATGTAAACCATTCTGCAAGACGATTAACCCTGATGGATCGAAACCATCTATATCTTCAGCTTCAAATACCTTGTCAAAGAAATTACTTGCAATCAAAAGGGTGTATATAATTAGTAGGATATATTTCAAATATCACACAATATTCTTTAGAATACATTGTGTGATATTCTTTAGAATATCATACAATATTCTTTAGAATACAATATTTTTTTTTTTTATTCTTTAGAATACATTGTGGAATCAATTACTCCCTCCGTCCCAAATTGTATGTCGCTTTAGGAAAAAAAAATTGTCCCAAATTATATGTCGCTTTACAATACCAATGCAACATTAATGTTACTTTTCCTATTATAGCCTTAACTATTTATTACTATCTCTTCTTTCAATTCTTTCATTTATCTTTCCCATATTATTTATTAAGGACAATTTTGTAAAACAACTCATAATATCTCTTTTCCACGCAATATTAATCGCATTTCTTAATATGCGTGAAATGCCCAAAACGTCATACAATTTGGGACGGAGGGAGTATCATATATTGTTGACTTGTTGTTTCTTGATTAAGTTATACTATATTTTAGTAATTTGTTTGATTTTCAAGTAGGTTTTTTAGTCATTAGTTAGTAGTGTTTCTTTTAGTCTTGTACCTAAATACCTAATCCATCTATACATACACATGGAGTTCTCCACAATAGCTTATGATCAAATGCTTAACTAGTTAAACACTGTAAAACAGTTTACTAAATGCGTCTTATTATAGGAGCTATAATAGGCGAATAAGATTGATAAAGTTGTATGAAACAGGGGGAGCATAGCAAGCAATCATACTCGTAACAAGATAGAAAATAAACTATATGTGCTAGATAGCACCGGCAATTTGAGAAACAGAAATCGGTCGTGGTGATGGTGACACTTACGAGTGTATCATAGCTCATAAGCAGGTTAACTTAGCTGGTCTATGCGTGTGTCCTATATGTTTTAATTAACTTGCAGTTTGGTCCAGAGTGGATTTCAATTTTGAATGAAAAAATGCCATATAAGCGAGTAATGTGTAAAAAAAATCGAAGCCTAAACAAACAGAAAAATGAAAGGCATTTGACGGAAGGGTTGAAAATGACTAATGGAAGTTACATTTGTAGAGTTTTAAATGTTTTTTTTCTTACGATGAGTAGTATGACACCGAGTCACTTTTAGGGACTAAAGCGTCTGTTTACTCTTGCACAGAATATTAGCCCACGAAACACAATAATTTGGACGTGCCTTGTCTTTTTTTTTTTTTTAATTAACTAATGTTAATTTATATAATTAGAATAGCTCAACTGTTGTTTAACGGAATACACACCTTCGTAGTGTTTTGACAAATTGTGTTTTGATTTAGCCTTGATTTAGTTATCAATGAGTTTATCTTGCCCCATTCGCCTCATAAATAAACGACTTTTGATTTCTTTTGCTTTTGTTTTAAACCATTCCAGTTACTGACAAAAAATGAAACCAATTTGCAGAACATCCTGAGTTATACAAAGATAGAAGTCAACAGGATGATAATTCTGCATCCAAACAAAACGACTCCAGCAGTGATGCTCCTGGAGCAGTACAGAGGCAGGCCGCAACAGACCAATTCATGTTAGAGCGTTTCAAGAAACGAGAACGTCACCGTGTTCGGCGATAGCATAAATGTGATATTAGTGCCATATGTTACATTAATCTGTGCAAGTTCGATATTTAAAAAAGAGAAGCAGAACATGCAGCTCCTTGTGCTTTATATTTTGTTGACTTTCTCTCAGGAAAACTGCGAAAAAGTACCAAGAATGCATTAATTCAGCCAAAGCATAGCCGAGCAGTGTCCGATATACTGTGGCCAATACTGAGGCAACAACAGAATTGTGTTAATTAGGCCATCTTTGTTTGGTCATCAATAACTTGCTGTTAGCCTGTAAGATGTTATTGTATGAACTTCTGGTAATGGCTAGATAGGATTGGGGGCTTTGTCAGGCGATCTTCAAATATTATACTGTAATATATTCACAGAATATTTTTGCACTAAAGAGTTACTTGTTTAGGACTGACTCTGTTATTCACGATTTTGAATTGACTCATTCATTAGATTTCTGTTTTCTTCCTCAATAGCTGCTATTTGCTCTGCTTCGTCACTCAATGTTAGCTTAATGGTCATGATCTGGGTTGCTATTTGCTTTGCCTTGTGACTAAAGAGTAAAGACACTTGTACCAATATATTATCGTGTTTATCGGAAAAGGCTATAAGTTGTGCATTTTAGATACGGTTTACATATATTCTAAATTTCTTCACATTCCCTTGTGTTAATATGGCAATATATCGTGCATCTATATCGCTTTTTCCACTCTATATAGGTCTTTACATAAAACAAAAACAACTTTAAAGTTTAAACTGTCTACTACTTCAATGCTTTACAATCCAAAATGCACTCAGGATGAATAAGACTTCTAAGGTGCTAGCTTCATTTGTTGGCTTACTTATTTGCCTAAATTCGTTTTATATGGTGAGCAACAAGTTGCACATGTTGATATGTACTTCATCCTTGAATTTGAAAGGCATTGAAATGACAATTTCTCTTGTGAAATCACAATTAGTTCTTTAAATTTAAGAATGTCAATCAATTTTTTAATTTTAAGTTAAATCCCAATTTTAAACATTTTATGTTTGTATTGATACATCAATGGTCGTAAAAAGATGTTTTAGTAGAGAGACTAAATTAATTAACGTTCTTAAAATTAAATTGTCTGATTATTACAACTTTGATGATGAAAATAGAGCTTCACTAATAAAATATCCCTTCCCTTCTTCAACAGACAAGTCAGTAAATTGACATGGATGTATATTTGTAAAAGGATGAAGTGAAGACTAATGTATATTGAATAATATTTATGAGTATCCTTTCAATCAGAACTGAACCTTGCTGATGAAAGACTGACCAAATATCCAACTAGAGGGTACCACGTTAATAGCTGTGAGAGTCTTTCCATTACTGAGTTGGACTCTGAAGGACAAGCTCTGACCATTTAGATAGCTTAAGCTTTGCCAGTTAGCACCCCAATTCCTTGACATAGATTCCCAGTTTCTCATTTTAGACCCTTTGATCCAAACTTTGGAGATATCCCCTGCTCCCCCTACATTGCTTATAAGCACTAGTTCAAAATAGTCTCTCCCATTGATTTTAAATCTTATGCCTCCACTTTTTTTGCACCCAACTCTGCATGGATTCAATACAACATTCAGCATCATTAGGTAGTTAGCTTAATCACTTTAACTTTTTAAATGCTTTTCGCTTTAAAGATTTCGTACAAATTTGTCCGGAGAAAATTTGATGGAAAATTGTACATGTCGTTAAAAAAGATTTTTCTTTGAATAGACAGATTTTTTTTAGCACAAATGGTTAATGCATAGGGTGTGTGAGTGTCGTAAACTCAAGAGTATCGAACTTGACTCCTAATAAGAAAAAAATAAATTGAAAAATAAGACAGTAAACATAAGTATAACATACTTTCTGTAAAGGATTGGAACAATCCCAGCCTTATATTTGGCGATCATTTGAAAAGCAGGTTGGGACATGTCAAAATGTGGTCTAGGAGGATTACACCAACCACCATCGTCACTTGGGAGAGCAAAGTTTGGGGGACAAAAATTAGTGGCAGTAATTGTTATGGAAGTTCCCCTGAGGCACCATTGGGGAACTTGACTTGCATCACAAACAATCTGATAACAACCACCACATGACTTGCCATCATTAAACAAAGCAGTACTCAATGCAGCTGTTTTTATTCCATAACCATCTTTGTACAGGTTTCCATATCCACATGCACCCCCTACAAGTACAGACAAATTAAACAGGTTAATTTTCACGGTTCTAACTTGCTCTATGTAACTGTAATTGCATGAATATAGGAGGTTAGGAATTTTTTTATAAATAACGAGAAAAATACACACATGACAAAGTGTAGTTGCATTTTTCTTACCCATAGTTCCTGAGGCATCACTTCCACCATAGAAAGTTGCATGAGCCTTCTGCCAAGCTGCTGATGCTACTCTTAGTTCTGAGCTGAACAACCCCACAATCACTACTACTGCACCAATGAAAATTACCTTTTCCATTGTCAAACTTTCTTAATTTTGTGCTTAAGATTATACCTCATGTGGGTATTTATAACTCTAGTTGAGGATGTTTAGCCCATAGAAAAAGCTACCTCAAATTTAAATTGTCGAATAAATAATGTGATGTTGACTGAAAACTTATTCTTCTCTTATTATAGAAATAATTATTGTGTGATATACACGCATTAAATAAACACAGGCTTGGAATTATTAAGGAAATGTGAATATAAGACTCGACCCATCCAAAATATATTACGATGTATGCAAATTTGATATATAGAATATAGATAGTGTTTAATTCTCCAATATGGTTCAATAAGTCTCATTGTCCTGTGAAAGAACATGCTCTGTCGGTCAAATATCCGTGGTACGTAAGTGGTACAATCAAACATAGTTGTTGTGACAGCCTGCTAATTTCTTAGTTAACATGCATGATAAAGTGTATGATTAAATTATTATTTTGTCAGAATAATTCTTAAAAATTGGAATGAACCAACCAATTGAACAAATTAAAATGTGAACTAGGTATGTTTTAAATTGAATATTATCTACTTCATCCATGATTTAACTGTTTGTAGTAGGCTGGTCCGACAGTAAGTCTGTAATATGGAATTTTAGCTGGTTTAATCTCATTTAATTTTTAAAACATTTAATTTTGAAATGCAAAACTAAAATAAGTTTTTCAAGCCAAAATTCCGTTTGAGATCAAACACACTGTTCATGAAAGTTCTAATGTCTAAAAGAAAGGATGAAATCAGTTTTCTTTATTAATAGTTATGTGTATTGATAAAAGTCAATTCGTACACGCAAGTGAGTAAAAGAAAATGTGCACAGATATTTGCTTTTAGTGGTATACTAGTAACATGCAATGGCCAAGTATGTGCAATGGCCTTATCTTAGTTAACAAGAAAGGAAGTCTTTTATATTAGTATCAAATGTCAAAGAAGAGAATTGGCAATATATTATATAATAAAAAAAATAATAATAGTATTGACAAAGATGAACAAGTTTGCTATAAAATGATTATTAATAAATGCCATATATTGTGCCATTTCATTGAGCTTCCACCCATATAGCATATGACATCCGCAGCCATGTGCAAACAACCACTGCTTCACAGTTCACACAGGAGAGGTCCATATTAGTGATTGTTGAACGTGGAATTAATTACAAAGATTCCCTTTTATAGAATTTCCAATTAACTTTTTCCCTCTTATAAAGATACTGAATTAGTGAATTAAGTGAACCTTGGTAGAAATTATAAATTACAATACAGTATTGATATGGTACAACAAGTTTTAGTAATATATAACTATCTACATTTTCTCAAAAAAAAAAAAAAAAAAAAACTATCTACATAATTAATTCAATGTTCACTAACATAGATTATTTTTAACAGTGCACAAATGGGTTCCAGGTAAAGGTTAAGAAGACATATTATAAACCTCATAAATTTTCATTTAATCAGTAGACGCTGGAAATCATGCTACTAAAATCTCATTCTCAATATCAACCCTTTAAAATATGCGAGGATTTAGCAAAGCTCAAATTATCAACAACAAACTGGTCAAGGCAAGTTAAATTCAAACAAAGGCAAGTTCAAAACAGAAAACCTGCTACTACTGCATCTTTTTTACCATGCACACTTACAGAATTCAAGAAACATTAGTCTTGTTTCTGAAATGCCAGCCCTCAAACTAAAATGCTTCAGATTTATCTGTCATTAGTCATTACTATTACACTACCTCCAACAAAATTAACCAAATGTCATGATTCATTAATATTAATTATTTACTGTAGAATTGGGTTGGTGAGATGGCGACCTATGTCAAATCCATTGATAGCAATCATTTGTTGGAAATAGGGCTTGAAGGGTTCTATGGGGAAACAATGCCACAAAAGAAGCTATTCAATCCCAATTCTCTTCCGGTTGGAACTGATTTTATCTCGAACAATCAAATTCCTCAAATCGATTTTGCAACCATTCATCTATACCCCGATACATGGTAATCCTATATAAATTCATCTAATATTTTATTATTAAACTTGACTTTATTAATTTTTGGCCAAATTGTTTTTTTTTCCACGTAATTCAATGGTTATTGGACCGTCATAATATTTTTAAAGGCTTAAGAACCCTCTATAAGGACTCAAACGCCCTCTAGAAGGGTTTGGACGCCCTCCAGAAGCTTAGGCGCGTCCCCTTTAGGGCGCCGCCTTTCTTAGCTTCTAGAACTATCTAGAAACCGCCTAAATACCATAAATATCCCTATTACTTGGAGGTTAAGCAACCGAAACCCAAACCCATAGCAGGCTATAAATACCTCCCTTTAGAGCATTCTAAAGGCATCCAATAATCAGTCTAAACCCTAGAAAGCGATACAAACCCTAGTATTCGCTACTCGTACTTTTTTGCAAGTACAGTTATAAATTCATCTCTTGAGATGAACAAGTAAAAAAACCGAGTTTCAAACATAGACTCTAACTTATAACAATAACTCTATACCAATTTGGATTATTATATATGAATTACAAGGTTCAAACGAGACAGCCAAAAGTGCATTTGTTGACAAATGGATAGAAGCTTATTTTCAGGACTCAAATACTATTTTAGGGAAACCCATTATTCTACAGGAGTTTGGAAAGTCTTCAAAGTCACCTAGATTTAGCATAGCTATAAGGGATAGTTACTTCAAGAAAGTATACAAAGCCATATCTACAAATGCTATCAATGGAGGCTCGTGTGCAGGTGGAATTGTTTGGCAACTCCTGTCTCAAGGAATGGATACCTATGGAGATGGCAATGAAGTCATTTTTGAGAACAATCCTTCAACTGCTGAGGTCATCAAACAACAATCTGTGACAATGTCAAAAATCAAATAGTAGAATTGCAGAAGTATCCATTTTCCTTATCCATCAAAATATGTGCATGATATAATATATCACACCATATCATATAAAATAAGAACATTTTACGGAATCTCTCCAAAAAAAAAAGAACATTTTACGGAAGAACAAATTTATTTAAGTTAATAAATATTCTTACTCCTCGTGAGTCGTGTTTACCTAAGAAGTACTGTTTCAAGGATGATACTAATATTATAATCATGTTGTGTTTTTTAATAAAGAGCAGCACCGTTTTTTTTTTTTTGGTACAAGCAGCACCATATATTTCTAATGATAACAATATTGAAAAATAAGACGGTAAATACAGTAATAATATACTTTCGGTAGAAGATTGGAACAATCTCCCAGCCAGGGGCGGAGCCACCCCCCAGCTAGCCTGGGCACTAGCCCAGGCTCAGCTCCAACTCTCCTTGTAGAAAGCCCAGCCATTACTAGAATTTTTAGTTTTTCCTGCGGATTTACCTGCGGATTTTTGGGCAAATTCTGTAGGAAACACATTTCCTGCAGATTTTGCCATGGATTTAGGTTCCCAGGTGAGGTAATACTAGGATTTTAGGATCCGTAGGAAAGATATATCCGCAGGAAATGTGAAATTATCCGTAGGAAATGTGAAATTATCTGCAGGAAATGTGAAATTATTCGTAGGAAGGAAGTAACGTTTTGCGATAATTTTTTTGCCCAGGCTCTATAAAATTCCTGGCTCCACCACTGCTCCCAGCCTTATTATTGGTGATCATTTGAAAATAGTTTTTGTTTGATTCATTGTGTGTACATTGTACAAAGTAGGTATTTAAAGGCGAAACTATTTTTACTGGCCGAAATGATGTGGTTTTTTTGGGTCTAGCCTTCCTCAGCTATTTCAGTGAGCAGTGCGTTGGTTTCCATTGTTGAGGGTTTTGTGGCTCCCTACGTTCGACTGTCAAATTTGCACTTTGTGACATGATATATTCTACTGAGATTTGATTCAATCTGAGATCTTCAAGACCTATACACTAGTTATTAGACTTGAGAAAAAATCAACTATATATTTTTAACCGGGTTGTTCTAACTTTCGTCTAACCTTCCATCAACTAGGAGGAGGAAACTCTCGTCCAACCTATCTGTTGGTTTTGATTAACATGATAATTATTTTCAAGTGTAAATATTATGTTAGATATTTTATCTCAATTGATTTTTACCATGTAGATTTCTAAAGTAGATAGGATCTTTAGATGGTTGTGTATGATATGGGTAATGTTTCAATTTTGAGCTTTGGGTTGGTATTTATTCCTCCTCTTAAAGCCTTTGTTAGCTGCAAACTTTTTATTTCCTTTGCTAAATTTTGCATGTCATATGCCTGTGTCAATATTTTTGTTTTCTTTTTACAAAAGGTTAATTGTTCAATTTGATTCTGTAATATGTACAAAGTCTGAAGAATGACCGTGGAAAAAAAAACACAAATTTTACCCTTATAATTTAAGATTCTTTCTATTTTAGTTTTCCAATTTTTTCATGCATACATAAAGCCTAGAACATAGAAGTTGATTTTTTTTTCATGATTTTTTGCCTACAAAACTAGAGAACGAAATTTGATGTGTGTGTATACTTGCTTATTTAGAACAAAATTGCAATTTTGCACGTGTAGGTCAAACAATAAAAATAAATCGAGGTTGCTTCAAAATGCTATGAAACTTTTCATATCCTTTCTATATATTTTAATAGATGGCTTTGCAAGAAAAAAAATCATCTCAAATTTTGGTTTCTACGTCGAGGTTTCCGTTGTTTTGTTTTTTGAGTTTTTAACGCTTTAAAAATTTATAATTGATCTGTCCATCGACAGAAAATTCTAGTTTTATCTAGAAAGCCATATTTTAATGTCTTAAACATGTTTATAAAGCATCATGAAAAAATTCAACCTCTAGGTCAAATTTTTGAACTTTAAGTCTAGATGGAAAATATGAAGAATCTTAAATTGCAATGCTAGAATCTATGTTTTTTTACATGCATGTTCATTTTTTAGACTTTACGTATTTTACATAGTCAAATTAAATAATTAACCCTTTAAAAACATAATATTTGTATTATTTTACTTTTTTTCTTCTTCATAGCTTTCTCTACTCGAGGTACTTTTATTTAAAATGCGTCGAAGATGAGAATCTAACTTTTATGCTAGATCTAACCATTGTTGTTTACTATATTTAACATTTATGTTATAAGAAAACAAATACTCTAGTTATATATTTTTATAAACCCTTTGGGTCTGTTTGGTTCAACGGAGGGGAGGGGAGGGAGGAAGAAGGAAGGGGAGGGGAGGGTAGGGATTTTAATTAAAAATGTTTGGTTCGCAAGGGGAGGGATGGATTTTAAAATTAATTTATCATTTTACCCTTAAGCTTAATTAAATAATGCTTGTTTTTACGATTTTATAAACCGATGAAACAACAACGATGTAATAGATAACAACACGATGTGGACAATGAGATAATAGATTACTCACGGACAATGAGATAATAGACTACTCACAGTTCACGGTGGAGGAGGTTTGAAGCAGCGGTTGGCGACAACAAAGTAGTAGTAAGGTTAGAAGAGTGAGTTTTACATGTAACAAATAAGAGTGATAGACAACATAATAATAAAAAGTTGCTACAAGATAATATAACATAATAATAATAATAAAAGTTGTTACAAGGATAATTTTTTTTTAATAAAGTTGTTACAAGGATAATATAACCTAGTAATAATAAAAGTTGTTACAAGGTTAATATTGAAATTTTAAATTAATGGGAAGGTTAATTTTGGCAATGCAATAAAATTTTAAAGAGATCCCATTGCCTCCCTCCGAAAAAACTCTGATTTGGGGAGAAGCAAAAAGTGGATATTGAAGGGAGTTTGCTCCCCTCCTCTCCCCTCAAAAACACACCAAATTTAAAATATTCCCTCCCCTCCACACCCCTCAAAAACTCTCGAACCAAACAGACCCTTGCATTCGTTTCAATCCTTAAAGAAATGCATTAATTTCTTTCTTTAGTAAATAGATGAAATAACAATAAATATTGAAAACTCATACACAAGTAGAGTAACCGGAGTTTGAAACTCGTTCACGACATCCAATCTAACAATTTTAACATTTTTGTCGGTTGAATCACTTGAGTCACATCTCAAAAATGGCCTTGCACTCTAAAGTTTTTATTTTTTATTTTTATCAAAGACGAAAACATTTATTGATTTTGTTTAAGGAAATTACTAACAAATGTCATTTGAGCATTTCTTTGAAAGTTAAAAGTGAAAATTTTATCTTGAAAATTGTGTATTCAACATATTGAAATGTTAAAAAACAACTTTTTTTAAATAAAAATATCAATTATTTTCTTTTTTAAATCATTAATAAGTGTTTTAAGGAACGACGTTTGTTACCTTTTGATTAAATGCCGGTTTGACTTGTTTCAAAATATTGATATAAATAAATTGGCATATACTAAAAAGTAACTCTTCTCCCTAAAAACTAAGTAACTTCTATTAATCATATCCATTGAGTTAATGAAGTAGGCCTCTTCTATAGGTAATATATTAAAAAAATGTCAATGAGACTTTTTGTGAAGACCAATATTATTTTTATTTGTATTTTAATTAATTGGTAATATTTTATTTTGCGTCCTAATTGCAATGTGAACTACTGTTTAATAAAAATAACTAATACATATACATTGTATATGGTCAGATACTTTAATCAGTTGCTTAATTTGTGCGTATTGATTAGTAAAAATAAACTTTCTACCTTTTTCTTCAAATATTTATAAATGTGATTACACTGAGTGTGAGCTACATACATTTTGATATTATTGTGATTGAGAATCAAGTCATGAGGTTCCAAATTTTACTATTAACATATTTCATAGTGTCGTTGGTTATTGTTCAACATGGGAATTGCCAAAGAGTTAACGTTGGTACTGGTTTTGTTAAAAGAAAAGGCACTCATTTTATTTTAAATGAAAAACCATATTACTTGAATGGATTCAATTCCTATTGGTTGATGACAATGGCATCTGACCCATCTACAAGGACAAAGGTCACGTCCACTTTTCAACAAGCTTCTCAACATGGTTTAAATGTAGGAAGAACATTGGCTTTCAACGATGGAGATTATAAACCTCTTCAGATCTCTCCTGGTTCTTATGATGAAAATGTCTTCAAGGTAATATTACTTGATTAGTAACTAGCTTAATTATATAAATAGCTCTCTAAATATAATATATGTTTAGTGCGTAAATGCTTGATATGTACAAATTTAAAACCTTTTGTGTGGTATTTTTTTGACGTTGCATGAAAATGTGTCTCTCCCCTTAGAAAAACAGTATAATATAAAAAAAAGTGTTCCTACAAAAAAAAAAAGTGTTATTACTCCACTATACTTTTACATCATTTTCAATTTTACTTGCTGGATTTTTCGTTGAATATTTGCATGTGTATGTAGGGATTGGATTTTGTGATATCAGAAGCAAGCAAATATGGAGTGAAACTTATACTGAGCTTGGTGAATAATTGGAATGATTTTGGAGGCAAAAAGAAATATGTGCAGTGGGCAAGAGAACGTGGGCAAAATGTCAAAATTGAAGATGACTTCTTTATTAACCCTATTGTTAAACAATACTACAAAAATAACGTTAAGGTATCATACATAATTTTGTGTGGATTGTTAATGATTTTATATATAACTCAAAAGTTTGATAACATAGTATTTTAGATGGATTGATGATTGCAGGCTGTGCTGACAAGAAAGAACACCGTAAATGGAGTATTGTATAAGGATGACCCAACCATTTTTGCATGGGAGCTTATGAATGAACCTCGTTGCGTATTTAATGACTCCGGAAAATCAATTCAGGTCCTTTTTTTATTTAGTTCATATACACTTTTAGTGTTATTTTTTTAAATTGTCAATCATTCGCAACCGTCGTATAATTGATTTGTTGTGCCATGTTAATGCTATAAAAAAAAAATCATGCCGAGAGTGCATGAAAATTAAACTCATTTACTTTATGTTCGCTCTACATATAAAAGCAAGTCTTTCATGCGCGTGTCTTTCTCAAACTTAAGAATGCTTATAAAATTATAAAAGGGCATAATATATATACTAGCAAAAAGACGGGACATGTCCATCTATCCATATTTTCTATCGTGTAATATCTATTTTATTTATGTTGTTTTATAATATCTATTTATCCGAATTTATTTAATTTTACTTTGAATATTCAATTTATATGTTTTTCATTTTTTTCTTTTTGAAAAATATATGTTGTTAATGATAAATGTGTTATAGAATTACACAAAAATCAGTAATTAGTTTCAAATTTCCTATAACTTTGGTGTACCTTATATTTAAATAAAAATTTGAAAAAAATTGTGTTGTTAAATTTAAAATTGTCTTAAAAATAGTTTGACCAAAAAGTAGTTGGCAGTTAACTTTTAAGTTGTATTTATATAATGGCGTGTGTGTATCTATATATACCTTCAAATTTGGATGGTTACTATTTTTGTTTCAAAAGTTCAATTAGTTGTTTTAGAAAATCAAGAAATAAACGAATTATTTTTTCATTTAATTATATCTTTAAAAAGTAAGAGTATACACTAATTGTACTTTATTTTTATTTTTGCCAGTTATTTGTAGTATACTTGCATTAGAAATACTCAATCTAATACGGTCTTTTGAAAAATTGTCCAAAGGTGGGATCTTACCATTTTCAGTAAGAAATGAAATTATGATAATAAAAATTAGAGAATAATTGAAATATTTTTTTTAAAAAATTTATTAAAAATAGTAATGTCTGTCTTTGGACCAAATATATGTGAGACGCCTCTAACGATATACATTTCTTCAAGACAAAGAAACATGTACCGGTTGCATGATTAGTTAAAACTTAAAAGCACACCATGGCATTTGCAAAAATTAGTGATGGAAAAAATAATAATCTCTGTTTCAAAATATATAAATTACTATTTGTAGAATTCTTAACTTGTGCCTTAAACACATGTTAGCACAACCCATATATTTATATTTATGGTCATTCATTAACAATGTCATTGAAATTAAGTTACTATGAATTTTTGACACATAATTTATATTATTAATTATTTATTGTAGAATTGGGTTGGTGAGATGGCTGCCTATGTCAAATCCATTGATAGCAATCATTTGTTGGAAATAGGACTCGAAGGGTTCTATGGTGAAACAATGCCACAAAAGAAGCTATTCAACCCCAATTCTCTTCCGGTTGGAACTGATTTTATCTCCAACAATCAAATTCCTCAAATTGATTTTGCAACCATTCATTTATACCCCGATACATGGTAATATTATATAAATTCATCTAATCTTTTTTTATTTTATTAAACTTAACTTTTTAAATTTCGGCCAAATTGTTTTTTTTTTTGCACGTAATTCAATAACTATAAATTCATTTCTTAAGATGAATAAATAAAATTTGAGTTTCAAATGTCGACTCCAACATATAACAATGTCTCTACCAGCCGAGTCATATTTACATAGACTTTTTAGTCAAATAGTTAACTCTTATAAATGGGAACATATAGGAGCTTAAATTATTAATTTGGTTAGTATTGAGTTTGAAGAAAGATAATTTATGTTTAGATATTTTATCACTCTATAAATAGAATTTTGGAGAGAAAAATCAATTTTGAATGGAATTTTTTTTATAAAATCACACATTTGATGTAAATTATAAGTATCCAAACATAATATCAACGCGTCTTTGTCTAAAAAAAAAATTATCAACTCGTCTTGGACTGATGCATCATGTTATCAACCTAATTTTTTTACATAAAAAGAATACCAATCTGGATTATTATATATGAATGATGTAGGATGCAAGGCTCAAACGAGACAACCAAAAGTGCATTTGTTGACAAATGGATAGAAGCTCATTTTCAGGACTCAAATACTATTTTAGGAAAACCCGTTATTTTACAGGAGTTTGGAAAGTCTTCAAAGTCACCTGGATTTAGCATAGCTATAAGGGACAGTTACTTTAAGAAAGTATACACTGCCATATCTAAAAGTGCTATGAGTGGAGGCTCATGTGCAGGTGGAATTTTCTGGCTACTTCTGTCTCAAGGAATGGATACCTATGGAGATGGGTATGAAGTCATTTTTGAGAACAATCCTACAACTGCCGAGGTCATCAAACAACAATCTGTGACAATGTCAAAAATCAAATAGTAGAATTGCAGAAAGTATCCATTTTTCTTATCCATCAAAATATGTGCATGATATAATATATCACACCATATCATTGAAAATAAGATTTTTTTTCTTCATGGAAGCACATATTTATTTAAGTTAATAAATAGGAAAATGCTATGTTTCTCGACAAATAACTTCCCGAAGCTATCACGATAGTGTAAATTAACAGTGTGGGCCACTTTTTGTGTTTTCCATCAACCCATGTATTGTTATAGACAACCAAATCCAACGGTTACCATACATTCGTGATTTCTTCGTAATGAATTCCTTAGCTGAAAATAGCATCATTGAAATAAATATTCTTACTCCTCGTGAGTCGTGTTTACCTAAGAAATAATGTTTCAAGGATGATTCATGATACTAATTCATGTTGTCTTTTTTAATAAAGAGTAGCACCATGTATTTGTAATGATAAAAAAATTGAAAAATAAGACGGTAAACACAAGTATAATGTACTTTACGTAGAAGATTGAAATAGCGTTTAAAAAATAGATTATAAGCTATTAAGATATCATTTGGGCATTTTTTAAAAAACTAAAAAAATGAAAATTTAATCTTGAAACATTAAAAAATAAATTTTTCTACATAAAATTTATCAATTATTTCCTTTTTCTAAATTATTAATAAATGATTTAAGGACATTTGTTAATATGACCATTTGTTTAAATTTTCGTTTGTGTTTTAAAATATTGATTTAAATAAATTGGCATGTACTAAAAAGTAAGTCCTATCTCTTAAAAAAAAGTAACATCTATTAATCACATCCATTGAGTTAATAAAGTAGGCCTCTTCTATAGGAAAAACAGAAAAACAACTTCTTTTTTGTTGCAAAAAGAATTTTCCAAAAAATGTCAATGAGACTTTCTGTGAAGACCAATATACTTTTGTGTTTTAGTAAATTGGTAGTATTTTTGTTTTTCTTCCTAATTGCAATGTGAACTACTGATTAATAAAAATAACTAATACCATATATATTGTGTATGGTCAGAGAATTTAATTAGTTGCTTAGTTTTTGCGTATTGATTTGTGAAAACACACTTTCTACATTTTTCTTGAAAGATTTATATAAATTGGACTACATTGAGTGTGAGCTACATATATTTTGATTATTGTGATATTGTGATTCAAAACCAAGTCATGGGGTTCCAAATTTTACTATTGACGTATTTCATAGTGTCATTGGTTATTATTCAACATGGGAACACCCAAAGAGTTAACGTTGGTGCCGGTTTCGTTCAAAGAAAAGGAACACATTTTATTCTGAATGGGAAGACACATTATTTGAATGGATTCAATTCCTATTGGTTAATGACAATAGCATCTGACCCATCTACAAGGTCCAAGGTCACATCCACTTTTCAACAAGCTTCTCAACATGGCTTAAATGTAGGAAGAACATGGGCTTTCAACGATGGAGATTCTAAACCTCTTCAGATTTCTCCTGGTTCTTATGATGAAAATGTCTTCAAGGTAATGTTTCTTGATTACTATCTAAATTATATAAAAAAGCTCTCTAATTATATAATATATATTTGATTTGATGGGTAAATGCTTGATATGTACAAATTAAAAACCTTTTGTGGTGGTATTTTTTTTGACGTTGCATGAAAATGTGTCTCCCCCTTATAAAAATAGTATATAAAAAATGTGTTATCACTCCACTATACTTTTACATCATTTTATATTTTACTTGCTGGATTTTTCGTTAAATATTTGCATGTGTACGTAGGGATTGGATTTTGTAATATCAGAAGCAAGCAAATATGGAGTGAAACTAATACTGAGTTTGGTGAATAATTGGAATGATTTTGGAGGCAAAAAGAAATATGTGCAGTGGGCAAGAGAACGTGGTCAAAATGTCAAAATTGAAGATGACTTCTTTATTAACCCCGTTGTTAAACAATACTACAAAAACAATGTTAAGGTATCATGCATAATTCTGTATGGATTGTTAATGATTTTATATATAACTCAAAAGTTTGGTAACATAGTATTTTGGATGGGTTATTGATGATTGCAGGTTGTGCTGACAAGAAAGAACACCATAAATGGGGTAGTATATAAGGATGATCCAACTATTTTTGCATGGGAGCTTATGAATGAACCTCGTTGCATAAATAATGACTCTGGAAAATCAATTCAGGTCCTTTTTTTTTATTTAGTTATATATATTGTTAGTGTAATTTTTTTTTTAAATTGTCAATCATTTGCAACATTCATATACTCCATCCGTTTCAAAATACATGTCCAATTTTTGTAATGTGCACTAATTACTTGACTTACTATACTTTTTAACTAATGTATAAATACAAATATTAGCATGTAAGATGTTGTTTGATTTGTCTCAACAAATATTTTTAAAATATTAAATTTTTATAATTTTTTACTTTAGATAATTAAAGATATTAACAGTCAAAATTGTGCATTGACATATGTAAAGTGGTTGACTTGGACAAGTATTTTAAAACGAGGGAGTATTTAAAAACGTTTGACTTTTATTATAATCATATTTTGATTTGTTGTGCCATGTTAATGCTATAAAAAAAATGCCGACAGTGCATGAAAATGAAACTCATTTCCTTTCTGTTTGCTCTACATATAAAAACAAGTCTTTTTCTTGACAAAAATAAACAAAGTCTTTTCATGTGTGTCTTTCTCAAACTTAACAATGCTTACAAAATAATAAAAGGACATACTGTATATACCAGCAAAAAGATGGAACATGTCCATCTATACATATTTTTTATCGTGTAATATCTACTTTAAATTGATGACTTTATTTATGTTATTTTTATAATATCTATTTTGTCCAAACTTATTAAATAGAGTAAATTACACTCCCCTCCCCTCAAAGATACTTGAATTACACTTCCCTCCCCTCTTATGTTAAAATATACACTCCCCTCCCCTCTTATTCAAAATATATTAGAAAATATTTCACTCCCCTCCCCTAAGAGAAGCTTGAATTACATTCCCCTCCCCTCTTATGTTAAAATCTACACTTTAATCCCTCAATATTTTTTTATTTCTAATAATCTAGCAAAAAAATAATAATCTAACACACTTTGGAAAAAAAATAGTATTGCGGATCTATTTTAATATAATCAAAATTTGAATACATATTTTTCTTTATTTTTTATTCACAATTTCATTATCATATAGGCTTAAACCCTAATACAAAATATGAAACAACCCAAAATAAAATAAAAATATATGAAAAATTACTAAATACAATAAAGCATGGTTATTTAAAAATTAGTTTTATACTATAAAATATGAAATTAATAGCAAAATATTTAAATTTAATTATCATTGATATTTAAATTATAAAGAAATGAATTTATTTTTCTTAAATGGTGGTTCAAAATTACTATATATAATAAAAATATTTATTTAAGTTATAATAAATTAAAGTGTAGTGCATATTTAATTATTAAGGGAGAGGATTGTAATTCAAACATCTTATAGGGGAGGGGAGTGTACATTTTTCTTTTCAAGGGAGGGGAGTGTATATTTAAACATAAGAGGGGAGGGGAGTGTAATTTACTCCCCTCAAAGATGCTTGAATTACACTCCCCTCGCCTCTTATGTTAAAATATACATTCCCCTCCCCTCTTATTCAAAACATATTAGAGAAAAATACATTTCCCTCCCCTAAGAAAAGCTTGAATTACATTCCCCTCCCCTCTTATGTTAAAATCTACACTTTACTCCCTCAATATATATTTTTTTATTTTTAATAATCTAGCAAAAAAATAATAGTATAATACACTTCGAAAATAACAGTATTGCAGGTCTATTTTAACATAATAAAAAATTGAATACATATTTTTTTGCTATTTTTTATTCACAATTTCATTAACATGTAGTTTTAAACCCTATTATAAAATATGAAACAAGCCAAAATAAAAATAAAATATGTGAAAAATTACTAACGACAATAAACCATGGTTATTTAAAAGTTAATTTTAAACTCTAAATTATAAAATCAATAGCAAAATATTTAAATTTAATTATCATTAACATTTAAATTATAAAGAAATGAATTAATTTTTCTTAAAGGGTGGTTTAAAATTAATATATATCATAAAAATATTTATTTATGTTAAAATAGATTAAAGTGTAATGTATATTTAATTATCAAGGGAGGGGGTTGTAATTCAAGCATCTTATAAGGGAGGGGAGTGTAAATTTTATTTTTCAAGGGAGGAAATTGTATATTTTAACATAAGAGGGGAGGGGAGTGTATTTCAAGCATTTTTGAGGGGAGGGGAGTGTAATTTACTCTTATTATTTTTGTTTCGAAAGTTTACTTAGTTGTTTTAGAAAATCAAGAAATAATTGAAGTATTTTTTTCATTTAATTATACTCTTAAAAAGTAAGATTATGCATTAATTGTACTTTATTTTTATTTTTACTAGGTATTTGTAGTATACTTGCATTATAAAATACTCAATCTAATATGGTCTTTTGAAAAATTGTCCAAAGGTGGGATCTTACCATTTTTAGTAAGAAATGAAATTATAATAATAAAAATTAGAGAATAATTAAAATATATATTTTTAAAAATCTATTAAAAATAGTAAGTTCTATCTTTGGACCAGATATATATATATATAAGACGCCCTTAAAGATATACATTTCTTCAAGACAAAGAAACATGTAACGGATGCATGCATGATTAGTTAAAATTAAACTAAAAGCACACCTTGTGGCATTTGCAAAAATTAGTGATGGGAAAAGTAATACTCTCTCCATTTCAAAATAACTATAACCATTTAATTGATCATATTGATTAAGAAAAAAATCTATAACTAAAAAAGAGAGAAAGAATAATACTCTTACTAAAGTACCCTTATAAATTATCCTTCGTAGAGTTATTAACTTGTGACTTGAACACATGTTAGCATAACCCATATATTTATATTTACCATCATTCATCAATAATGTCATTGAAATCAAGTTACTATGAATTTTTGACACATAATTTATATTAATTATTTATTGTAGAATTGGGTTAGTGAGATGGCTGCCTACGTCAAATCCATAGATAGCAATCATTTACTGGAAATAGGGCTTGAAGGGTTCTACGGCGAAACGATGCCACAAAAGAAGCTGTTCAATCCCAATTCTTTTCCAGTTGGAACTGATTTTATATCCAACAATCAAATTCCTCATATCGATTTTGCAACGATTCATTTATACCCCGATACATGGTAATCTTATATAAATTCATCCAATCAATTTTTATTAAACTTAACTTTTTTAATTTTGGCCAAATTTTTTTTTCATGTAATTCAATGACTATAAATTCATCTATTGAGATGAATAAATAAAAATTTGAATTTCAAACGTTAGACTCTAACATATAACAATGTCTCAATCAACCGAACATAATATAAATTTATTTTAAACGAATGGAATATTTTTATAAAATCACACATTTATAGTAAAGTGTACGTAATTATTAAATTTTCAGTTAAGTATCCAAACATAATATCAACTCGTCTTGGATGATGCACCATATTTTATCAACCTAATTTTTTCACATAAAAAGAATACCAATGTGGATTATATATGAATGATTGTAGGTTACAAAGTTCAAACGAGACAGCCAAAAGTGCATTTGTTGACAAATGGATAGAAGCTCATTTTCAGGACTCAAATACTATTTTAGGGAAACCCATTATTGTACAGGAGTTTGGAAAGTCTTCAAAGACACCTGGATTTAGCATAGCCATAAGGGATAGTTACTTTAAGAAAGTATACAATGCCATATCTAAAAGTGCTATGAGTGGAGGCTCATGTGCAGGTGGAATTTTTTGGCAACTTCTGTCTCAAGGAATGGATACCTATGGAGATGGCAATGAAGTCATTTTTGAGAACAATCCTTCAACTGCCGAGGTCATCAAACAACAATCTGTGACAATGTCAAAAATCAAATAGTAGAATTACAGATTTATGTAAATTGATAAATATTCCTACTCCCCGTGAGTCATGTTTACCTAATAAATAATGCTTCAAGGAGATACTAATATTATATTCATGTTGTCTTTTTTAATAAAGAGTAACAACATATATTTATAATGATAACAAAATTGAAAAATAAGACGGTAAGTACAACTATAATGTACTTTCTGTAGAAGATTGGAACAATATCCCAGCCTTATTATTGGCGATCATTTGAAAAGCAGGTTGGGACATGTCAAAATGGGACACCACTTGTGTACCATTAGAATACCAATGTTATATAACATTGGCCAATGAAGGTGTGGCACACAGGAAGGTCTAAAGAGGAAAGAGAAAAGATATACATACGAAGTGTTACGTGGCACACCTTCATTGATCAATGTTATATAACATTGGTATCCCAATGATACACAAGTGGTGTCCGTCAAAATAGACACCACTTGACGTGGTCTAGGAGGATTACACCAACCACGATTGTTACTTGAACGAGCAAAGTTTGGGGGACAAAAATTAGTGGCAGTAATTGTTATGGAAGTTCCCCTGAGGCACCATTGGGGAACTTGACTTGCATCACAAACAATCTGATAACAACCACCCCATGACTTGCCATCATTAAACAAAGCAGTACTCAATGCAGCTGTTTTTATTCCATAACCATCTTTGTACAGATTTCCATATCCACATGCGTCCCCCTACAAGTACAGACAAATTAAACAGGTTAATTTTCACGGTTCTCTGGTTGAAAATTGCGGTTTATAACTGCAATTACAGCTGCAATATTTAGCAAGCTGTCACAACAGCTACGTCCGAATCTTCTGACATTAATGTCACAACAGCTTCTCATGCAAATTTGCAGCTAAAACTATCGCTGAGTTTTATTTTTGTCTGAATATTATTCTTTCCCAAATAACTTTTTCCCTCTTATAAAGATACTGAATTAGTGAATTAAGTGAACCTTGGTAGAAATTATAAATTACAATACAGTAATGAGATGGTACAGCAAGTTTTAAAGGGCTAAAAAATTCAACTGGATCCGTTGATCATGTATATTCATCCCTTCTAGTTATATAATTCTTGCTTTATCATCACTTTAATATTTTTGAAAAAACTTTATCACCGCTTAAATCTACCAACATTGTTGTATATTTTCTTGACAGCTTACTCAGAAGTCGGAGCGTAATATTACCACAGATGAGTTTGATCACAATCAACTCCGTGACTATTTTTATCCTTATGTCTTTAGTGAATTAAGCATATGCTCTTCTCTTCCTACTGATGGCAACTCATTTTCTTACCCTGATATAAATATAATAACTGTAAAATAATCTCAGTTTTATCTTTCACTTGCCAGTTGCCACAAAGCTAAGTAATGCTGAATTGGAAATGTTGAAAAAATTCCTTAGCATTTATCTACATAAATAATTTTCAATTTCCCTAAAAAATAAAACTATCTACATAAATAATTCAATGTTCACTAACAAATATGATTTTTAACGGTGCACAAATGGGTTCCAGGTAAAGGTTAAGAATATTATAAGCCTCCTAAATTTTCATTTAATCAGTAGACGTTGGAAGACCTGCTTCTAAAATCTCATTCTCAATATTAACCCTTAAAAAAATGTTAGGCTTTAGTAAAGCTCAAATCATCGTCAACAAATTGGTCAAGGCGAGTTAAATTCAAACAAAGATTCTTCAAGAAAAAAAAAAATTCAAACAAAGGAAAGTTCAAAACAGAATTACATTTAGGGGGAAAAAGGTTGGAGTACTACTACATCTTTTTTACCATGCAGAACTTGCAGAATTCAAGAAACGTTGGTCCTGTTTCTAAAATGCCAGCCCTCAAACTAAAATGCTACAGATTTATCTGTCATTACTATTACACTACCTCCAACAAGATTAACCAAATGTCATGACTCATGAGTACATATATTCAAGTAAAGTTTAATCTAATGATAAACTGTAAAACACAGCCCAGCAGAAATGAATCAGATATTAATGATCCAAAACAGCCTAATTAAGTAAGTATTCCCAGAGTTAGCAATTCACACCTCTTCTATTGAAGTATACTTTTTACCTGATTAAAAATGTTTAGGGGGGTGAGAGATTATGCATATACCTAGACATGACATGAGGCAATTACATTGACTAATCATTACGAGTGAGCTGAAGTACATATCGAGCATTTTGCAGAAGAGCATTGGCTTCCTCATTTGAGGCATCGAGTGCACGGAGTTCTTTGATTTCTTCCTGCCATTTTTCAACCTGCTCCTTGTGAATCCTGCTTATTTGAAAGTTAAAAGAATCACACCATAAAAAGTCAAAAACTAACAATATTAAAAGTGAAAGATAGTTTTAACATTGAATGTTCAATTCCTTCGAAAAACATTGAATGTTCAATGGTGACTTCATAACTCACATAATCAGTTTCTCTTCAAATTCATTGCATAGCTCCTTAAACATTGTTTTCCCTGATTCCAAGAGCTCAGATACCTACAAGAAATCCACAATTAAACATTTCAAAGATTTAACATTCATCTAGAGTATGATTTCAAGCTTCAAACAGTATGTAAGTGTAACTTTATATAGCTACCCTCTGAGTAAAATTCTCAATCTTCTCAAGAACGAGAGAAATATTGAGCTCCATTTCTTCAGACCCAACTTGGTTAATCTCAAACCCTTCCTCCTGTACAAGTACAATCTGGGATTCTGCTTCATCTCCAATCTTTTCTTGCACCTGTTTATTGTGAAAAGAAAAGCAAATGAAACATCAAAGAATGCTAGAAATGCTGTAAATTCATGACAAGAAAAATGTTGAAAGGCGAAAACAACAATTACCCCAGGTTTCATACGTTTCCTTGAAGCTCCACTGTCCATGCTTCCTTTTTGAGCTGACATTGGTTAAGCCTACAGGCTACAGATATAAAACAAGTTTGAATTATAATTTCTAGGTAACATAAATTTCTTCACTAAAATTTGCAGCTTATAGCACACACACTTATCATGATAAGTGCTTATGTATAAGCTATTTCGATAGCAAAAGGTAAAATAGTTAAATTGTTTTCGTCTAAGCTATAACTTGTTTTCATAAGTTCTCTCAAATAGTCTCACAAAACTTGCTAGTAGATAAGCTCAAATAAGCAATTCCAAATAGGGACTAAGCTGTTTCTGTATAAACTCTAAGTTGTTTTCATAAGTTATCTTGGAGAACTTATGAAATTAAGCTGCAAACAGCTTATGAACAATGTCATAAGCTATTTTCATATTTTCTCCCAAACCGTCTCAGAAAACTTATGTGAGTAGATAAGCTCAAATAAGTCAATCTAAAATCAGAAATTTTGAAGAAAAAAAATGAAGATACTAAAATTCATTTCAAACTATATAACATTTATTTACAAAATTCTTTTTAGAGAAGTTCATCCAAAAATACTCAAAATCTAAAATCAAACTTACACATGTAACCAAAACATGTAGAAAATTCATCAATTAGACAAAAACGGGAGAAAAAACACCAAATGGAAAGCAAAATCTGAAGATTCGAAACCCTAGCATAACATTAACAAACAAAATTTGAAAATAAAAAAGATAAGATAAAAGTATTGATGATACAACTGCAACAAATAAATAAGACAATAATATTGAACAGAATCATAAAAGTAAGATCATATCATATCATATAGATGTTTGATTAATTGAGAAATAAACTTCGATTAATGATCAAAACATTAATTAACGGAGTAAAAAATGAAGATCGATGAATTAATCAGGTATTGAGATGGATTCAAATTATGAATGCAAGAGCGAAGAAGATGAATTTACCAGTTAGGTTTTCTGATTGTTGGAGTCAGAGAAGGATTGCAGCAGAGTGAAAGAGCGATCTCAAAATTTTCCAAATCTGAATGAATTTTGAATATATTGCTTTATTTTCCCAATCAAAATTTGAAATGCGCGCGTTTTAGTGTGACTGAAACTGCAATATAAGTTTTATTAGACGTTAGTGCAACACAATTTTCAATTTTTTTTCGTCCTTCTAGCATTGTAGGACATAAATGAGCGGGTAAACTCTCTTAAGGGTTTTAACGGAACACAATTTTCAATTGATAGTACATATCTTCCATTTTCTCTTCAAATATGTATTATTATTTTTTATAAACAAAACGTGGTTGAAAAATAGTGTCATAATAGGTTAATATGGCATATTTTTAATAAAAAAGGATTGGGCAATTATAAACTAGAATAAACTATCAATAGTTATTAAATTATCTCTCCAATTTAGTCTATAATATATATAGATGTAATAAACAATTCTTAAACTATATGAAATTTGTCACTTTAATCTATGTTACTAAGATGTTAAGGGTTAATATGACATATTTTCATATACAAAGTAAAATGAAGATTTTAATATACTTTAAAGATTATTTCTTATTTTTATATGATAATTTTTACGGTACACTCAAAAATTCGACATATACTGATACACTCGATTTTTGAATTAATAGTTAAATGATTTTTTTTTACTTTTATCATTTAAAATTATAATAATTAAATCTTCTTATTTAAAATGTGTAAACTTCGGCTATTAGACTACTTTACAAAAATAGAAATAAAAAATGTCATATACACTTCAATCTATGGTGTACGATAGAAAGTCCATTTTTATATACTTTGAAGAATATATTTTAGAGACCTAATTAACATTGGCTCCCTTCTTTCTCAAACCCTTTTGAATTTCTCGATTCAATCACTTGAATTGTGTATTGAGAATAGCACTGCACTCTAACAAGAAAATAATATTTAAATAAAGACGAAAAAATTCATTGATTTTGTTGAAATACCCGTTTGAGGTGTTTTGAAATATTGGTATAAGTAAATTGATATGCAGACACATACACTAAAACACAACTTCTGCAAAAGAAAAAACTAAGATGATTACGATATCGTAATTTTTTATTTTTTTTTACTTTTTTTAAATCCAATCATCATAACCTAAAGCCAACAATAGACAGGTTGGGCATTAAATCATAGCATATTTTATGCGAGACGATTTTGCTCTTTCTACCCTTATTTCCTTTTCATGATCTCTTTTATTTTTGCGAGTTGGATCTTCTAAGAGAAATTTTCCACAAAATGTCAATGAGTGACTTTTTGTGAAGACCATGCTTTCGTGTTTTTTCTTTTCTTTCGTCAAGTCCATGCTTTTGTGTTTTAATTGGTAGTATTTTGTTTTTCTTTCTAATTCCAATATCAACTACTATTTAATAAAAGAAACAAATATAGATATTGCGTATGGTCAAAGAGTTTAATCAGTTACTTATTTTTTGCATATTAATTTTGTATATATATTCAATTCTTCTAGGATTTATAACTCACGAGACTCTAGAGTGAGCTACATATATTTTGGCTATTGTGATATTTGTGATCAGAACTAAAGCATGGGGTTCAAAATTTTGGTATTGAGTATATTGATGTATTTTATATGGGCTTTGGTTATTTTTCAACATGGGAACAGTCAAAGAGTTAACGTTGGTGCTGGTTTCGTTCAAAGAAAAGGTACTCATTTTATTCTAAATGGAAAACCACATTATGTGAATGGATTCAATTCATATTGGTTAATGATCATGGCATCTGACCCATCTACAAGGTCTAAGGTCACTTCAAATTTCCAACAAGCTTCTCGACATGGTTTAAATGTAGGAAGGACATGGGCTTACAACGATGGAGGTTATAAATCCCTTCAAATCTCTCCTGGCAAGTATGATGAAAATGTCTTCAGGGTAATGTTTCTTGATTTTTTTTTTGACACTATAGTTTAGCTTAGTTATATATAAAAAATCTATATTATTTACTATACTAATCTTAATTAATTTGATGGGTTCATGTTTGATATTAACAAATTAAATTAAAAACCGTTTGTGGTGGTTTTCATAACGTTGCATGAATGCTTGTCTTTAGTTAGTAATCAAAACAATTAAAACATTTTGGCCACAAGAAAAATAGTGTTTTAAACATTTGAAACGTTTTGAGAACAAGAATGTTTTAAAAATTAGTTTACGAACATTTTTGAATAAAACGTTTTTTTAGAGGATTTTTTAATATAATTATGATGATAAAAACTAAGGCACATTTTCATTTTCTTGATGCATTAAACGTTAGGTAGCAATAGCCAAAGTTGTGTTATTATTATTATTATTTTCATAAATGAATTTTGTGAAAATATACACACCCAAACACACACATATTTTTACATAATTTTCCATTTTACTTGTTGGAATTTTCGTTGAATATTTGCATGTGTACATAGGGATTGGATTTTGTGATATCAGAGTCAAGAAAATATGGAGTGCAACTTATACTTGGCTTGGTGAATAATTGGAATGCTTTGGGAGGCAAAAGGAAATATGTTCAATGGGCAAGAGAACGTGGTCAACATGTCAAAAGTGACGATGACTTCTTTACACATCCTGTTGTTAAGCAGTACTACAAAAACCATATTAAGGTATCATACTTTTTTTTTACAATAAGCCAATGTATAAACCAATTTAAAATTTCAGTTAATTTTAGTCTTAACCAAAGTTTATATGATGTAACTATAATAGAGTCCCTTCTAGGAAGCTTCAACATATCATCTTTAATGACATGTTCAAGGCTTGCATGCCTAAAAAATTTAGAGTAGCTTTGTTGTTTCCTTCCCTTTTTTTCTAAGGTTTCAACCCTCTTTGATAAGAAAACATAAAAATAGTCTGGTAAGAATATTCTTTGCATGATTGATGGTAGGCTGTGCTGACAAGAAATAACACTATAAATGGGGTGTTATACAAAGATGACCCAACTATTTTTGCTTGGGAGCTTATAAATGAACCACGTTATGTAAATGACTCTGGAAAATCAATTCAGGTTAGTTTCTTTTTTGTTTGTTACTTCTAAAAACAACTATTTCATGTGTGTTTCTTTCTCAACCTTAACGTGCGTAAAAAATTATAAAAGGTCATATACTATATTTATCCATGTATTTAAATTTTGATGGTTTATTTATCCAAAAAAATAAATTTGATGGTTTATATTTTATATTTTTGTTCCAAGAGTTTAGTTATTTTAGAAAATCAAGATATAATTGAAGCAATTTTTGCCATTATACCTTAAAAAAAGTAAGATTATGTTTTAATTCTACTTTTTTTTTTCTTACAAGATATTTGTAGTAAAATTGCATTAAAAAATACACTTCATTAAGCCAAATATACGTATAATATAGATGCACGACTAGTTAAAAGCACATCTTATGGAATTTGCATCTTTCAAAATAAAATCTTATGGAATTTGCAAAAATCATGATTGAGAAAAGTAAAAAAATTAGTTTAAATTTTGTTAGTATTTTTTTTAATCTAACCATCAAAACCTTAAACCACCAAAGTAATATTAAATTTAATGTCATTTACAAGGCCACATTCAAATTTTCAAATGAATTCATTATTGCTAACATACTTATATTTTTCTACAACTTGCAACCAAATGTTGCAATCGAAATATAAGTTAATTCTCTCTTTCTATCTTAAGAGTAAACACGTGAAACAACATTGATTATCGACAAATTTAATATTACTTTGGTGGTAGTATACATAAGTTTTATATTTAAGGATGAAAATAGTATAAAATACGTATTTATATCTATCGATGTTCATTTTCATTGAAATCATATTATTACTTATTATGATAATTTGACACATAATTTGCATTAATTACTGTAGAATTGGGTTAGAGAGATGGCGACCTATCTCAAATCCATTGATAATAATCATTTGCTGGAAATAGGGCTCGAAGGGTTTTATGGTGAAACAACACCACAAAAGCAGTTCAATCCCAATTCTGTTAAAGTTGGAACTGATTTTATCTCCAACAATCAAATTTCTCAAATCGATTTTGCCACCATTCATGTATATCCTGATGAATGGTAAATCCTGTATAAATTCATCAATAATTTTTTTATTCACCTTAACTCATTTAGTTTTTGTCAAATTAATTTTTTTTAGGTCAAATAGTCTAGTGACTCAACAAACCATAAATATAGAGAAATGAGATATTTTAGGTACAAACTGAGACACCTAAATATAATTCTTCCTAGGGTGCCACAACTATTGATTAAGTTATACTTAGGGACACTTTTGGTTAAATTGTTAACTTCTTTTAAATGTTATTTAGAACAAACTTAATTTGGTTATTAGTTTGATGAAAAATAATTTATGACTAATTATTTATTACTCTTTATCAGTAGAAGTTTGGAGAAAACATCAATTATGAATGGAGTCTTTTCATAAAATCATATTTAGAATAAAGTTGCTTATACACACATAAAGACATTTGAAATATAGTGAACATTACTATGACCTTTAACTATAATTCAGTTGGTAGTTTGTAGGGAAGTTGATATGCAGCATCTGAGTTCGTACTCGAAATTTTCACTTCTCCACACTTGAGGTGAATGAGACTAGTTGCTAGTCATACAGTTGAAGGACTATTTATTTTAGATTTTTTAAAATCATTTTTATTTTCTTGAAAAATAACTTTTCTAGTTGAAAATGAAATAGTGAGCTCAATTAACCTTTGATTAAAATCATTTTTAATAGAAGGGGAGAAAAACATAATCTATAATGTCAAAGCTAATTTTTCAATCATATTAATAAAAATCTAGTTTAACATGTATAGATTTCAACTCGAATGTTTTTTCATCAACAATTTATGATACTTTTTTAAAAGCATTTAAAGAATAATCCTCAAATTATTTATATAAAAAAATCTAAAACACACAGATCCATAATATTAATTGGAATTATAAATGATACAGGTTACATGGCTCAAACGAGACAGCTAAAAGTGCCTTTGTTGATAAATGGATAGAATCCCATATTCAAGACTCAAATACAATTTTAAAAAAGCCCTTGGTTATAGCAGAGTTTGGAAAGTCTTCAAAATCACTAGGATATAGCATAGCTATAAGGGATAGTTACTTCAAGAAAGTATACAATGCCATATCTAAAAGTGCTATCAATGGAGGCTCATGTGCAGGTGGAATTTTCTGGCAACTCCTGTCTAAAGGAATGGATACCTATGGAGATGGCTATGAAGTCGTTTTTGAGAATAGTTCTTCAACTTCCCAAATCATCAAACAACAATCTATTAAGATGTCACATATCAAATAGTAGAATTTCAGAAAATTGTACATTATATATATATTCCTGCTCGTTGTGTGTTTGCCTAAGAAATAATGTTTCAGGGATGACACTAGTATATCTTTTATTTTTATTTTCTTTAATAGACAGTACTACTAGGATACCTATTCAAATTTTTATATTTATAATCAAAGATACTATTACAATAATAAAGGAGCACATCCTGTACAGGTGTACACCAATCCATTATACAACAAAACGCAATAGCAAGGAAAATTTGAAGATTCGAAACTAGGAATATAATATAACATTATCCGTGGGTTGAACAACTAAACTAATTTGTGCTAACAAGTGATTATAGGAATTGAGTAGCATGCAAAAAAATACTAACATAATAATTAATATATATTAACATTTGACTTTAAATTAAAAAAGTTAAAATTATTCATCCATATTTGTCCATGGAAGAAGCCGTGTCTTATTCATAATACAAATGTAACAAATAACACAATATTGAAAAGAATGCGAACACAGTCCCGAAGCTAAAACCATGGAAATGAAACAATATGATTGAGAAACTAGCTTCGATTAATCATCAAAACATTAATTAATCAATAAAAAAAGGTAAATCGAGGAATTAAATATTAAGATGGGTTCGCATTATGCTTGTAAGAGCGAAGAAGATAAAAAAAATGGTTGGCATGATTTTACCAATTAGATTTTTTTACCGCATTAGGATTAATTGTTAGAGTTTCGAACTTGCGAGGGAAGAAAAGGATCGAAGAGAAAGAACGATCTCATTAAATTTTTGCAATCAAAAGTTGATCGTTGCTTTGTTTTCCGACCACATTATGGTATGTGTTTGCTCAACAATTGCATCAGTTTTAGTAAATGACAATCCAACTGAGGTATTCAATTTGGGAAGGGGGTTGCGTCGTGACCTTTAATTTTTTTTTATTGCAGTTGAAGGTATGAATGTTAATTATGTAATTAAAAGCCTCGATTGAAGCGGCCATTTTTTCTAACTATGGTGTTGGGACATATACTCAACTCCGAGTTTCGCATTTGCAATTTGTTGATAATACATTCCTTTTTTATGTGAAAAGAGTTGGGGAAGTATTAGAGCATTAAAGGCTAAGTTGATTATATTTGAGCTTATTTTTGGCCTAAAAGTAATTTTCGTAAGAGTATGTTGGTGGGAGTTAATGTGGCAGAGTTGTTGGTGTTGAATTGTAAGATTGGTCGTTTACTTGGGTCCTTCGATTGGTGGTAACCCGCACCACTTTTCGTTTTGGAATCTCGTGGTTGAAAGCCTCAAAAAAAGATTGTTTGGTTGGAAGAGCACAAATATGTCTATGAGGTGGTCATGTTGTGCTTATCAAATCTGTTTTGTTTTCATTCTTTCTTTCCTCAAGGCTCCTACATGTATAATTTATTTCATCGAATGCTTTTTGAAATCTTTTTTATTAGAGGGGAGGGAAGGGGGGACTCTAATATCCTATTACAAAATATTTAACAAAATTAAATTAATCAGCATATATATATATTGCACTAAGGGTGTTGCAAATGCAGATGATCTTTGCACCCCTTTTTGCCTAAAAAAATTTCATTCATAAAATATGAAGAATAGATGTTGATACACAGTATTCACTTTTCTTTTAGAAAAAGCTACCCAAACAAAATCTATATAATGAGGCATGGCTAGGGTTAGTTGTTTAGTTCTTGTTATATAAAAACATTAACAATAGCTCATTTGACTATTATAGGGTTGGGTTTGGAAACAAAATCATTACAACCATTCAAATCCATCAATCTCTCTCAATTTCTTTTACAGGTTTTTTCTTTCTTCAAATTAATATCTTCAGTTGAATTTCAATAATAACGATGTGTGCATGATTTTGGTTTCAGTTTTTTATCCTGATCTTTTACACTGATTTTGTTGTGTTGGGCTAGCTGTTTATTTTGATCGGGTGGGACTGATTTTGGTATGTTTTGGTTTTGGGAGTGATTGGTTATATATTATTGCCTATTTTTTGCTTTGATTGTAATATGTTGAACTTTTGTCCATTGCTGTTTCTTTGAGCAATTTTTTTTTATAAGATAAACAAAAAATCTAAGATGATTATTAGTATATCGTAAAATAAAATAATTTTTTATATTCAAACAATCATATAACCGAAAACTTCACTCCAAGAAATATCATAACCTAAAACCAAACACCACAAATTGAGAAGATTTTACTCATTTTAGAATAGGAAATCTAAAAAAAATGTTAATGAGAGAGATCGTCTGGCAAACATTATGCGTTTGTTTTTAATTGATTGATATATAGTATTGTTTTCCTTTCTAGTTTTAACTAATAATTATTATGGTCAAAGAGTTAATTAGGGACTTAATTCGTGCAATTAAATTAAATTAAATTTGTATATTTTCCTTCCACGATATAATGGCTTTATAATTGAGAGGGAGTTACATACATTTTGGTTTTTGTGATTCAGAACTTAAGCATGGGGTTTCAAATTTTGGTATTGACATATTTCCTAGTGGTTTTGGCTGTTATTCAACATGGGAACACCCAAAGAGTTAACGTTGGTAATGGTTTGGTTCAAAGAAAAGGAACACATTTTATTTTAAATGGGAAGACACACTATGTGAATGGATTTAATGCTTATTGGTTAACGACGATGGCATCTGATCCATCTATAAGTTCTAAGGTAACTTCTACTTTTCAACAAGCTTCTCAACATGGTTTAAATGTAGGAAGAACATGGGCTTTCAATGATGGAGGTTATAAAGCTCTTCAAATCTCTCCTGGTTCTTATGATGAAAATGTTTTCAAGGTAATATATTTTCTTTTTTAGAGGTTCAAAATAATATTTTTTTCAAATTATTTTTATTTTTTAAAACATTAAAAGTTTTCATTTAAAACATTTAATAAAAATAATTCAAATTAAGAAGTTTAATATTTAATATTCCGTCTATTTTCATATTAATTTTTGTGTAATTCATTCCACTATATGTTTTACTTCTAATTTCCATTAAATAATGTTTACTTCTAGTTTGAAAACTTGTTCTATTTTTTTTACAAATTTTGAAAATGTGTAGTCATTCCATATATGTTTTTCATCATTTTCTATTTTACTCACTGAATTTAATTTTCGTTGACTATTTACATTTGTACATAGGCATTGGATTTTGTGATATCAGAGGCAAGCAAATATGGAGTGAAACTTATACTTAGCTTGGTGAATAATTGGAATGATTTTGGAGGCAAAAACAAATATGTGCAGTGGGCAAGAGAACGTGGTCAAAATGTCAAAAATGATGATGACTTCTTTACACATCCTGTTAAGCAATACTACAAAAATCATGTTCAGGTATCAAAATTCTTTCAATTTATATCCTGAATTAGCACTATAATATATATAGTGATTGTTAATTTACAAAAACTCACGTTAAGGTACCATAATTCTTTAATTCTTCTATACATCTTGAATTAGTTCTATAAATTTGTTTTGGCAATTTACTTTTCCTGGAAATACAACAAAATTAAACAAATGGGAATTAGTTTTACAATAAGCCAATGTATAAATTAATGACTCAAGCACATTTAGTTTGCTGGATTGTTAAACATAATTTTATATACGGTCATATTTTCATGTATGTAACCCAAAAAGATTGGTAGCATTATTCTTTTGATTCATGATTGATTACAGGCTGTGCTGACAAGAAAAAACACCATTAGTGGGGTGTTATACAAGGATGACCCGACTATCTTTGCTTGGGAGCTTATGAATGAGCCTCGTTACCTAAATGACTCCGGAAAATCAATTCAGGTTCTTTTAATTTCCTTCCTTTTTGTTTGTTCCTCTTAGTATTGCTTGCGTGCGTGTGCAGTTCTTAAGTATAATTGAAGCATTTTTTTTCTCCATATACCCTCTACAAATAAGACACTGCAGTATGTAGAGGTCGGGGTTCAAACTCAGAATTTCTTACTTATTTACTTTAATGAATTTTTAGTTACTAAATTATTTGACGATGTTTAATCCTCATTTTTGTTTAGTCGGTACTCTAAGTAATTATATCTCTCACCACGATTCATTACATTGAAATGAAGTTATTATGAGTTTATGACACATACTTTTGATTAATTTATTGTAGAATTGGGTTAGTGAGATGGCTTCCTAGGTTAAAACCATTGATAGCAATCATTTGTTAGAAATAGGGCTTGAAGGGTTCTACGGTGAAACAATGCCACAAAAGAAACAGTTCAATCCCAATACTGCTCAAATCGGAACTGATTTTATCTCCAACAATCAAATTCCTCAAATCGATTTTGCAACCATTCATATATACCCTGATCAATGGTAGACTCTATGTTTCATCAATAATATTTTTATGAACCTCAACTCTTTTAAATTTTTTTTATCAATTTGCCAACTCTCGATGCAGGTTACAAGGCTCAGACGAGACTGCCCAAAATTTATTTGTTGATAAATGGATAGGAGCACATATTCAGGATTCAAATACTGTTTTAGGAAAGCCAATAATTATAGCAGAGTTTGGAAAGTCTTCAAAGTCAGCTGGATATAGCATAGATAAAAGGGACGTTTACTTTAACAAAGTATACAATGCCATATCTACAAGTGCTATCAATGGAGGCTCATGTGCAGGTGGGATTTTCTGGCAACTCCTGTCTCAAGGGATGGATAACATGGGAGATAGCTATGAAGTCGTTTTTGAGAATAGTCCTTCAACTTCCCAAGTCATCAAACAACAATCTCTAAAAATGTCAAGTATCAAAAAGTAGAATTGAAGAAAATAATTCTCAACCTATCCATTTTCCTTTTTATTTATGGAACCAAGCCATTTTCCTATCCATATAAATTGAGCATGATAAAATATAGGCAAAATCAATGTTCCGCAAATCGAGTATTAACTCGTCGAGTTTATCGAGTTTACGTGTTTAGGTATCAAAATCGTGTTAACTCGGAGGTAAACTCAATTTCTGGTAAAATCAGAATGTTTGACGAGTTTGACTCGAGTTAACTCGGTCAAACTCGGTAAACTCGTGTAAATTCGACTGAGTTTAGTGTTTACGACTAAAAACAATTTAAGAAAAATTGACCCATTTTTTTGACCTATTTTATTTCAAAGCCCAGTTCCTTTTCTTTAAGTCCAAAGACTGAATAGTTGCCTTTACGTAACACTGAAATGAAACGTTTCTTTTTCTTTCTTCTCTGAGTTCTCAAACCATGAACAATGGAGCACATACCAGTTAGGGTTACGGTAGTGGAAGGAAAACTATTCCGATTCCGACACCGGTTATTTCGACGCCGGTTAGGATTGCGGCGGTGGTGTTTGTTGCCAGTTGTGGTAGAACCGCAGAAGAAGACATATTTTCTTATTTCAAGTTTAGTCTGTATTTTGATGTTTAGTTGAACATAATGTTTTATTATTGTGGTTGAAAACCTTTATAATTTAGTCATATTTTGCATTATTTGACTATTTACAATATTGTATTAGTTTACACATGTCATATACTCCCTCCGTTCCAAATTGTATGTCACTTTAGGGGAAAAAATTTGTCCCAAATTGTATGTCGCTTTACAATACCAATGTAACACTAATGTTATTTTTCCTATTATAACCTTAATTATTTATTACTCTCTCTTCTTTTTAATTCTTTCATTTATCTTTCTCATATTATTTATTAAGGACAATTTTGTAAAACAACTCATAATATCTCTTTTCCACACAATATTAATTGCATTTCTTAATATGTGTGAAATGTCTAAAACGTCATACAATTTGGGACGGAGGGAGTAAATAATAAATTTTATTTAATTTTAATTTTAGGTAAACTCGTACGAGTTCTCAAGTCAAGTTTACGAGTCGAGTTTACCTAAACAAAACGGGTTGAGGTAAACTCTTGAGTTATGCATACAATCTTTTAACATCGATAATTTTCTCATATTGATATTGGTTTTTAAGTTTTTTTTTCCTCCAGGAATTGCTCCTTTATGTTAAACTTTTGTTTTCACATTTCAAACCTTTTAAACAAGTTCCATTCAAAAAATAACACGTGTGACATTTTAATATAGACATAACACACAAACATAATCATTTTCTTCTCTCCTTTCACTTCTTTAAATATCGCTCATAAATCATATCTTATTCTGAAACCAAAAATTATCGTGCGCATAATCATCAAATATAACGTAAAGGACAACAATGCAAGTTGAGCATAATTTTACATTTAAGACTAACAGTGTAAACCAAACTTAACATAAAGGACTGATTTGAAGAGAAAAAAAGGACTAATCTAAAATAAAGGTCAAACTTATAAGACTATTAACATAATTTTTCCTATGTCGTCGTATCATCGAATTGAAAGAAGAAAAAAAATCTATACAATGTGCCATATACAAGAAAAAGAATTTAAATCGATGCATATTCCTTGTGGTTATTGGTTATTAATACATTATTTATGCATTCTTGAATCATTTCTACTCCTCGTTAGTCGTGTTTGCCTAAGAAATAAGTTATCATGAATTATACAAGGCATATCTATCAATCCATGATATTTGGACACACACATCGAACAGCATATACACAATGTGCCGCATGAAATATTTAGTATAAAAATGAAAACCATATATATGTTGATAAAATGTCAAATGTTGGATGGAAAATGTGTCATATCCAGTTATGTTTATAAAAAGAAAGGTGATAAAAGCAAGAATTTAATTTCTATTATAAAGCAAGCGAAAAAAGTACTCAGTCCATCCCTTAAAAAAAAAAAAAAAAACTAGCAAAAATCATAGGTATTGAAAAAAATTGAGTAGCAAATTTGTTTGAATGTATTAATTTTACATATTGATTCCCTGTAATTAATAATATCATGAGAGTATTTATAGTTTTTAATTCTTGGGTAGAATCATCACATGACATGTACTTTGAGTCTTATATTATAAGAAATCATTAATGCGTGTGAAATTTTAGTGTCTTGTATCAAAGGGGGCATATAATAAAGTGTCTTATACCAAAGGGCAAAGAAAAAGTAAAAACGAGATCTTATATAAATAGAGATGGAGGGAGTATGTACTTTGAGTCGTCTACTTTCTCAGAAGTTCAATCTCCATTTGTTCTAGAATCATTTATATCATTTTAGCATGGGGGAATAGGGGAAAGGGTTTCAAACTATTAAAATTGATCATAATTTCCTCTTGTACGATCATATCCAAGTTCCTGGGTAGAATCATCACATGACATTAAATAGACCCATCGTTCTATAGATTGATGGATTGAAGCTAGTAATCAAAGACAGAACCATGTTATTATTCATATAATGGCCTACACCTAAAGATCCTATCAGAAAATCTCAATGGAATAGGAGAACAATAAGGGATACTAAACGTCCCTTAATAGTGTTATGTTACCTAATGCCAAATGAGTCCTGCGACCACTATGCTGGAAGCAAGCAAATGTTGCTCCTCCAACTGTTATGTACTGTATGTGCCGATGTCAGAGCGAGCTTCTCAAAACATACAGGGTAGAATGCAAGGTGACTGAAGTATATCATGGCTTTTTCCTATGAGTGAGCAGTCTGCTAACTATAAAGATGCTGCCGCATTATACAATATTGAGCGAGCATGGGGAAGGAGGGGATGTATGTTACAAATTGCAACAGCAACTGTCAACTATAAATTGACATAACTATCAACATTGCTACATTACTTATCAATTCTAAGATTATTACATAGATGACCAAGTTCGGGCCTTGCATCCATCCATGCAGCAAATTCCATATTGGATGGGGAGGTGCAGTAAAGGTAAGACCGGAATGTGATGAGAAAGAAATATCGCCTGCAAACAAGGTGATACATAAAAGGTTGCAATTGCCAACATTAACATGAAATAAATATAAAAGCTACCATTCACTGTAGTGTAGATATAACTATATACATAGGGTTGAAAGTCTTAAGAGATTAACATCTTACAAAATCTATCATTGAATTGGATGGAAACTATATCAAGTCTATCATGCTCAAAAATTTCAGATAATGCTAACAAGTATCATAAGGCAGCGAATAAGGAATCAACAATAAAACGTTTTATTGAAACCAAAGGATCAAAGGTTGAACTTCTCAATAAAAAAATCATTTTTATTAGCTAGACCCTTCCTATTTAATCATGCACATGATGTTCAAAGAAATTCATGAATCCAACATTGTTTAAATGTGGTAAAATTAGCATTATATTATACTTCTTCAAGAAGCTATTATATTAGCCATTTCATGACATTCTTGTGGAATTTTTCTAGCATTCTGTTAAAAATAATTTAATAGTTGTATAAATTCTAACAGCACTACTGATGACAGACTTAAAAAAACACTACCTTTGGTTAATCCCCGCCCTATTTATAAACAGCTAACACCCATTCTCCACATAACAATTAAGGACTGAATAAGAAAAGGAAAAATGCAACTGGAAAACAAGTGACTCAGTAGAATGCGAAAAATACCTCAAAGCCTTGACACCCATGTCCATAAGATACGCACGTTCCTCATCATCGCCATCAGTAAACTTCTCAAATTCTTTACAATAATAAAGAATATCATCTCGTAGATGCCCTGCGCCTGCACATCTGTTGAACAAAGAAAATTTCAGTACCACCAATAAAAATAAAATCATGCTATGTTCCCTCGGTAAACTGATGCATGATTTACTAATTTCATAACCACCAAAGAATAATTACAAAAGGAAAAAAAAAAAAAGTAGGTCGCTGACATCCACTTTGATAATGATCATGTTTCTTGAAGTTAGATGTTATTTAGTTAGCAAAGCTTTACGATAGAACTTTGTTTGATAACCTGTCAATAACAATGACAACAACTGCATTGTTTTGGGCAAGAAGAATACCATTAATTCCAACAATATGTATTTCTACATCCGAAAGAATATGATACTGCATAACTTTGATTATAAACATGTTTATTTAAGTTAATATCACATAGTTAGAAAAGTTTTATGATCAAAATTTGGTTTATAACCTGTCAATAACAATGTCAACATCTGCTTTGCTTTGGGGACCATGTACGAGGACTCTTGTAAGGCTCAATATGTCACGATAATCACCCATCTTGAGTGCTGCTTCATTAGAAGCTCGAGCGGGAAAGTTCTCTTCAGTCGCTGCATATTGCTGAGGACTAAGCAACGGCTGTGGGACTGTGGATGCAAAGTTTGCTTCTGCACCAAGTCTAATACAGATAATGGCCATTGCATATGCAACTCCACCAAAACCAGTGTGTGATACAAAAAGATAACTCTCTGCAGAGCTACAAACAGCAACAGTTTAGAAGTATATTATTATATTTAAAGAATTGTTTAGAAAGATTAAATAATGAATATACTATTTCTAAACAGAACGTAAACAGATGCCTACGGAATGTGTCAAGAACAATGTCACTATTGCATATAATGCCACTAACCCACCGGATAGAAAAATTAATTTATGTTTATGGATAATCCACACCATTACAGGAATGGCAACGAGTTCACCTTGGAGAGAAAGATTCACAACCATACATTGATCAATGTATCTATAGATACACAGACAGCATAGAAATAAAAACAAATATACCAGTGAACTTTATGATACACGTGTTGATAGCTTCCTTGTAAGAAATAGGAATACTTACTCATCTTTACAGCACTGTATTGCATCAACATCAGATGCCAAAGCATCTCTCTCCCTCGTTAACGGTATCCTCCGATATACAATATCATATCCCTCATCTTTTAGAGCAGAATAAACTTCTACAGTTGTTTTCACATCATCTGCCAAAATGTTTTCCCAGTATCCAACAACATTAGACTGGTTTGTTGAAGGGTTATATTCTTCACGGTGAAAAGGCATCAGCCCACCAGACTGTCTAATCTCAGCTATTATATCTTCTTTCAACCTTGCTTCCATGTGTTCCACCTGCATTGCAGTTACCATGACTCATAACAATGTATTTTGTGACATGTTCGGATAGATACATAATAGTACAAGATGACTTACCACAGGACCGGTGATTCCCACATGCTTGAGCGTATCATAGGGTTTATTTAACTCCCTCAGGACAAAGGGAGTACCCTTGATATAGACAACTGCTTCCTCTCTCAGATCAGTCAAAATTACTTTTTGAGCAGCTGAGGCTTTTGCTTTAGGATTAGCACCCAGATATTTTAGCATCTCCTTGGCCCCAGAGATGGTTGGGGTTGCCATGGAATACACAGAGTATTCATCAACCTTGGAACAAAACGTTCAAACATAGTATAAATTCCCAAAATCATCATACCAGAATACATAAAGAATTTTATATAAAGCATGCACATCCTTGTGAATAAGAAAATATAAAGCATGCATCTCCAAGCATACACATAAAGAACAAATCATAGAAAAATTGGAATTACAATTTTATATTTTGTTTTTCTGAAATGCCCTTCCACATCCAAACCTCAAGGCTACCTGTCGTTCGCATATCCATAGTACAATATTGAAAAACTAAAATAAAAATGTAAGGAAACCTCCAATCGTAAGGGTGTATATAAGAGAGAAATGATAGGGAATCACAGATCAGGTGGGCAAGAGAAACAGCATGACTGAGGTTTATGTATAATAGTAAGAAAGTGAATGTAAATATAAACAATATAACAGTACTACAACTTTTCGATTGAAAGAGGAAGTAAATAGTTATGAGAAACAAATTTATGAATATGAATTTACATTTACAATGATAAAAATAAATATATAATTGCTTCAATCCAGTTTTGATAATTCTTTGCTGTTCCCAAGCCAAAGGAAACCAGCTTTTGGACAGATATCCCTTATCTATTGCACATACTAAATCAAATTTTTCGTTACAGCACAGTAAAGCTACCACAAATGGATGATCATGTAGGTCTCCATTGGTTGTGGAGTAGCCTTACCCTTGGATAAATTTTTTAACTATAGTCAGTTATTTAATGTAGCAGTTACATGTGCAAGTGTACCTTGAAAACATGTGGTGCGCCATGTATTTGTATGTGGCTGGAAGTTCTCTGACCAGGAAAGAAATACATTTTTAGTATGGAACCTTTTCCGAGAACTGAACCACTCCGGGCTTTAACGAATGCCTCCATCACTGCATCTCCATGTTGAGACTCTTGTGGTGCTCTCAACTTTTCCTACAATTGAAGTTGGCAATTGGTGTAAGCTTAATAGTATTTAGAGCCTTGGGGATGGGGGAAAATAACTTTTAAGTAGAAAAAAGATTTACAGGGACAGTGAAAAATCTCCCCGGTCTCAATCTTATGCTCCATTTCATAGCTTGCACTTCTGGTCTCTGATGCAACCAGTTCTTAAAAGACACTTTGGATTCTCCTTCTCCACAAAACCCATCAAATGCTTCACTTCCAAGATATGCTGCAAAAGCAATAAGACGGAAATACCGTTCCAAGTACTCAGCACCACGATTTAATGCCACCCTCCTTACCCTTGGCTCAACATGTTGTTGATTGAATACTTTTCTATATTCTAGAACAGCTTGGCGAATGTTTTGAAGTGCAGAACATCTATCAATAATACCATCTAAGGCCTCCCGGCACTCCACCCCATTATCAAAAAACGCGGTTATTTTCCATAACAAGAGGATGTCATTTATACCAAAAACATGCTTTTGTTTCTCATCCGTCTTTATTTGCAAATTATTGGGGGCAGTGACATAGCCCCCAACTTCATCTCCACTTGAGGAACCGCCGTCTGCTTCTTCCTGGGTTACATTATCTCCCAGTATTTTAATAGGCCTCCCAGAATCAATTCGAAGTTTCACAAGGCAAGCTATGACGGTGCCTGTGGTTGTTCTGCCCCTACCCATCTGAAATATGAATGAGGCGTTAGCAGTAAGAGATGAAAAAGGAAAATAAGAGACGAGAGAAGAGAAAATCCAATACACAAAGATAGATATATATATCCATAAAGAATATAACAGAAGAGATGAGGATTAAGAAACTACCTGACAATTAAAAACAAAAGCAGTGTTCTTTGTAGCAGAAGCAATATTAAAAGCCATTGTGTCAAAATCAGAACTTTTAGGAGCTTTTCCATCAGTGATAGGCACACGTGCATACTTTATGGGAAATCCATCAGCCTCTAGACTTTTAAAAACTTCAAGTGGGGTTTGAATTACATCAGAGGTTACTTGCTCCCAAGCATCATATATCTGCCCATCGTCTGTTTCATGAATAACCATTATGGCATTGTCATACTGCTCAGCTTCCCTTAGGATATCCTCTTTTAATCGGGCTTCCATTTTCTCCACCCTTTCACGGCCAATTCCCTACAAGCCAAATTCACACAATTGGCATAAAAATTCTGATCTGTCATAAAATTCAGAAAGGCATCAAATGGGTACAAAAATTAAGTGAACCATACATCCAAACCATGGATTATAGGTTTTGAAGTTTTATCTTTCTTTTTTTTTGGTCAAGTAGCCTAGTGGCTGGAGCTCACACATTTTAAATGTGGAGAAGTGGGGTGTCGGGGGTTTGAACCCCAGCCCCTGCATATATTATGCAATGTCCCTACCAATTGAGCTAAGCTCACGGGGACGTTTTGAAGTTTTATCTAACATAAAAGTGTTATCACAGTGAAAAGGTCCTGTACTCGCTACAAGGCAAAGAGGCCTAGAAGATAGTATTGTAATGACATAATCACGTCTTTGGTGGAAACACCATCTTAGAATCTGAGATGGGTGTAACTCCTACTTACAAAATCAGCTTGCAAAGATGAGTACTACCCACCACTTATAAACACATATTCAGAAAATATCTCATTCAATGTGAGACTCTTAAGACACACTTCTCACGCCCAGAACTGGACATTTGGAATGTGGTCCAATAGCGGCGGCCTAACAAAACTTGGATAGACTCTGATACCATCTTAGAATTTGGGTTGGTCCTAACTCACCCTTACCAAACCTGCTTGTAAGGTGACAAATACTCACTACTTATTAACACATATTCAAGCCATATCTCATTCAATGTGGGACTCTTAACTCATCAAAAGCTAAACAACAGTGCAGTAAAGACTAAACACACACGATCCATGCCAGTGCCATTCTTTTCGAGACCAACAATATCCATTAAAATACGCTACCTATCTATATACACTATTTCCCAATTAAACTGTTAGCTTCTTTTAGAGGATGGTGCCTTCTATTCTAACAGTACAACTAGAACAGCTGTTACACCCTATTGACATACTACAAGAAAACCTGCGAAGGCTGACTGGTGATATATGAACCAGTGGATTGCAAACCAGATGAAACAGCTGTTCTGAATTCAATACCTACTTAGCAATACCCCTTTCTTAACTTAAAAGTTTATTCAAGAGATACAAAAGACTCAGTAATTTTTACCGTGTATTCCCGCATGTTTTTGTACGGTCTTTCAACTTCACGGAGAACAAATGGTTTCCCATTGATGTAAATAACAGGTTCTTCTCTCATGTTATGCCAAAGTACCGGGCGTCCACCTTTGGAGCTACCAATCCTACGAAGGACGGATCGAATACCATCAATGGTTGGATTTGCGACTCCATAAACTGGAAAGCCAGGAACTTCTCTGAAATTAGGTGCCCCCTCCACTCTTTCAGGCAATCTTGGATTTTGACATCCCGGGCAATGATCACTTTTTAGAACAGTTTGACTGCCAAGTACCTCACCATTTCTCGAGGCAGCAACCACACCCATCTCAGAAGGGCGGCCATCAGTAGATTCAGCTATCTTCTTTAGAGATGGTTTCAAACTGGAATATCCAAGTGCACCCATAGGGTCTTTCCTCAGCAACCTGCAATGTAAATAGGCGGCAAAGGAAATAAATTATGCATATATATTTTTAACGATCATAAGATAACAATTCAACCAAATCAGATTGCAATAAAAAATCCAAGTGGTGAATTTATCCAGTTATATGAAGGGGAAAATAACTTATTTAAGTAAATGGGTTCAGTCGAATACTAGCTTATCAGCATAAGAACATAATGCAAACACTATATCTGGGAATTTTCAGTGAATGTTGACTAAGAAAATCTCTAAAACCATAAGCAAAAATCCCTCAGGCCTCTTTCCAGATAATAGATATCAAGCCACAAAGTGAACAGCAAAAAGTAGCCCAGCTTTTCCTTGATCAAAAAAATATAATGGAATCATAGCATAAAGTAATAATTTATAAAAATTGACAAAATTGTATATGAGGTTCTTTATCATAACATTTTGCGTCAATATAGTCCTTTATCTTTTTTGTTTCAAGTTTGTTCTTAAGCTTAAAAATGTTTACACTGTTAGAGTGACCATCATTTTCATCTACTTCTGTTATAGATTTGCGTACCTAACCATTAATGATCTACAACAAAGAATGTTTCACCACTAAACATCAATATTAGACACGAATTAACAAGAAGACCACTATCTTAGATACAAAACTGAAAGGAAAAAAAAAATAAAAATTGACGGATTAGGGAATGTAACTGTTATTTCGAATTTGAAGTAGTTTAGATGGATTGAGGATGTAGTTTACTTTTTTGAATGGTCAAGTAAGATTTTTTATAACAGACATTGATGAAAAATGAGATTTTGCCCAGCGTTGTTGACATTTTTAAATATAAAAGACTAACTTGACACAAAAAAATGACTAAATTGACACGAGAAAAAAGAAGATAAAAGACTACGCTGATATGATAAATTAAGTTAAAGAACTCCTGATGAAATATTTCGTATAAAATTTCTAGCCCGAGGCCTTCTTTGGAGCCAACTTAGCATTGGAATCCTTACAGCTAACTTTGAGCCAAGTCAATAAGCTTTTCAACTCGCCAAACACCACATATTATCACAAATCAACATATCTTCACACAAAATTGTATGGTGGTCTGAGAACCAGACTAGCACAAACATAATCCTTGGCGGTATGACTCAGTTGATTAATAAAACTTTTGAGCCTAAGAAATATTGACATCAAGGATTTCATTGATAACAGTGGCGATAGGAAGGAAAACTGTGACCTCCTACTGAACAAAACATCATGCCTCAAAGTAGAGGCAATCTCAGTTAGATTAATGCAGTTCACCTTTTTAATGCTAGGTATACATCCGAGGAAACTATTCACTAGTCATCGTCAGTTTGGCCCAATAGATAAGATCCACAGGCCTAATGAAAGGAAATTTTTATTAAAAAAATAATAATTTCAAAAAAGAAAAAAAAACAAAACAAAAAACGTAGACTGTACTCCAATTATTGGGAGGGAAAAAAGAAGCAACCTGCGAATAATGCTGTAGAGCTCTGGCCTAGCTCTCATCCAGTCAGCAAAACTAGTGTGACTAGCAGCAGACCTAGCTTGGAGTGCAGTCATTTCTGAATGTATGTATACAGTAAAACATATCAAAAAGTAGTATCTCTCCAAGTACTCTACAAAAAAAGAAAGTGATGCCTCCCTTTTCATCTCATCTGGTTGCCGCAGAATACTATTACGATAAGTGGCAATTGCTTCACGTAAGTTCTGGAACAAAAATAAACAAGGATTAAATGGTGCATCTTCAGTTAGTATATAAAAATCAAACTTCCACATACAAGGAAAAGAAATTTGCAACATCTAAAAGGAAGTCTAAACGACCAAGGAGTTTTCTTTCTTCTTTTTTTTTTGTTCTTGCGAGGTATCCCAACACCCTTAAGGAGTGAGACTAATCCTCACTCAGGGTACCGAAGCTGTCCCTCTTTAAAAGTGCTTCCTAGGGGGGATTGAAACAGATACCTGCATTGATGCACACTTGTCAATGACTTTGTCAACTTGTCTTTTCCCGTCAACACCACCCTGGAAATAAGTGAACTGATTAGGACAAATAAAACATATTTTGTACCACCTAAAAGAAATATCAAAGTTTATATTAATACCTCTAACACACGAATCAAGCTTCTTATGACTGTATATTCACCCCTTCGAATTGCCTCCTCAGAGTTAGGCATATGGTCTGGGACATTAGTTAGACATTGAGAAACTGTACCAACTGAGTTGCTTCTTGGAATCCCTACGTTATTTTAATAAATCACTAAATCAGCAATATACAGAAAAAACAGAAACATGGGGTGACAAAGACCAAACCCATGTCGAAGGACAACAGAGAATGCTTAAAAAAGTCTAAAACTATAAAGATCAAGTTTGCAATGACCAAAATTTCACTAATGAAAATAGGAATTAAATCCCACCAAGTGAAGCCTAAACGGCTAAAACCAAAAAGAAGCAAGCTATTCAGCACAACAATATCCAACTCAAGAAGCAGAGTTGTCTTGAAGATAAATTCAAACATTTTATCAATATTCAACTGGTAACCTCTATGGTCTAAACTGAATGATGGAGTAAAATAAATATATTGAAATTATTAAAAAGGTTCAGTATCATCGGCATAAGCTCAAGGATCATACTAATTAAACAGTGGTTATTCAGAAAATACCCTAGTAATCCCACTTTTTTGGAACTTATGTATTGTGTATGAATGGGTAAACAAATAGTCCTAACTTATTATTCCATTGGGTGTGTTGGGGTTTTCCTCGCTTTCATAATAGGGAAGTGCTCTCTGGTTATGTGTTAGACTTGTTCATTTGCTAGACACGGACCCTGTAACCTAGAGGTAATATGAAAAAGAATTACACCCTTTAGAGAAGACCTAAAAGGCTGTATGTCCATATTTGTACAATTCTAAAAAAAGCTAGAGAAATAATCAGCTGACCTTTCTGCTAAAAGACTAATAAAATCACAACCCAGGTAGACATACCAAATACAGAAAGGACAGATAAACTGGCTAATGTCTCCTTCACAAATAAAATTAAAATTGCTACACTGCCTACACAAACTGAAAAAGCTATTGACATTTATTTTAACCAAATACTGGAATGCTAGGTCATATCTATCACATTGGTGTAGTAAAGCGCATCTTAATTATTTTGATTTTTGAATCATTAAGCAGGGACTGATAAACTTAACATCAAATGCTGAAGAACGAACAATGACATGTATAACATAAAATGAACAAATGGAGTAAAGGAAGTCTATATAGAAAAAATTCAAATTAAATACGCACCAGAAGATCCAATTCGATTCAGATAAATCAAAGTCGCAATGACCATTCCGGTTGTAGTTCGTCCACGCCCCATTTGACAATTAAAAATTATCTCTGTATTTACATCAGCTTGTGAAATTTTATGAACCTAAAATGAACATGAAGGGTATCTAAGATGTAAAGTCAATAGATTCAGGAAACTTAATGAGTTTTCTATGAATGATAACTTCTGTGATGTGCCAAATGAAATCTAAAATACATTTTAATATTTACGCGATGTTCATCAGAAGATCACTGACAAGAAAATAAAGAGTGGCACTAGCATAATGAATCATTCAACCACTTGATAGAATCCAGAGAGTATATATTAAGATAGTAACACTATGAATGGTAAAGAATAACAAATAGAATGAAATCAGGATCAAGCACATTTATCTAGCAAAGATATCTCATTCAGAAACTTTTAATCAAAGAAATATTTAAAACTAGCAAACTTACCAAAATATCAAAATCCTGTTCCTTTGGGGATTTTTCATCGGTTACTGGAACGCGTTCATAATCAACAAGATATCCTTCCACTTGCAATTCCTGGTACACCTACAACCAAGAAAACGACTTTGCTGCATTTTGTTCAGAAAACTGGCTGAATAGCCTCACACACCCACTACAGACAAGTTTCACCCATACCTCTAGTGGTGTCTTAACAGAATTACATGACACTGATTCCCATTGATCCACCATCTGACCGTCTGGCAGTTCATCAGTCACAAGAATCTTATTTCCATATCTGTTATGCCATTTTGAAAATAAGATTGCTAGTTGTGCAATACAGATTAGGGATAAATACTGAAGGGAACCACGAATATACCTTGCAGCTTCATTCAGAATATCTTCTTTCAAACGAGCTTCCATTTGTTCAACTCTTTCCCTATTAATTCCCTGATTATTAAGTACAAAATGCAAAATAATTAAAACTCAAGCAAATTTCAGTTGAAAAATTAACAACCTCGATTCAACTCAAATGCATTGAACCAACGGTATCATGGGTCATATTAGGTTGACAGCCAGCATGGAACCAAAACTTACCCCAAAATCACAGGGCTTAAACAGGAAAGAATATACCAAATTGAAGCGACAAGAATTCAACAATAACATACCGTATACTCAAGGTTAGAGAATGGTCTCTCCACATCACGCAAAACAAAGGGGCGCCCATTAATGTACACAACCTGATTTCGAGAGAGTGAAAATTTAGAAGAGATGCAGTGAGGAATTTTACTGGAGCATCAATCATCATATTCAGAGCTAAAATGAAAACACACATGCATTTTTGGAAGAGCGTTTTACCAAAGTGATTTTGAATGAGCTCGATTTTGTAGAATTGATTTAGTTGAAATTAAGTTTGCATTCAAGTTATTTATGTTTGAAAGTTATTACGTTTGCAGTTGAAAAATTAATACAAAATTTACTACAAGTTTTTCAACCTAATGCTTAAGCATGTTATCACTTCGAATCAAACCAAAGTTCGGAGTCAAAGTCAATTTTTATTTGCAAGCAACAGAGCATCTCAATACGACAAATTCTGCGTTTATCATGAGTTAAAATCAATTTTGATATTCTCTCGTGGCAAATCCGACGACAGAATTTCAATAAAACACTTGGCCACAAATACATTACTAATTACACAGAAAATTTCAATTCATTTACAACTCATACATGTTTAATTGCTAACTACAGAGAGAATTTGAATTCATTTACATAACATATAGCATTTAAAACCTAAGAATTAAAGCTGAAAACAACAAAATTACATGAAAATGAATATGATACCAAAAAAATAAAATTAAAAATGTCATGACAGTTAAGCACATAGAATTTCAAATTCAAATTGAATTAATTTACCGGTTCTTCACGAAGATTAATCCAAAGAACATGAACTTTGTTCTCGCCTTCAATCTCAGCGCCAATGTGCTTAAGAACATTTCTGATTCCATCAATTGTAGGAATCGCAACACCGTGAACATGCAACTTCTCAGCCTAACAATCAACAAACGCGAAAATCGTTAAAACGAAAGTAATTAACAAAACAAAACGAAAGTGATAAAATCTGTGTGATGAAGATGAACCTGACGATAATTGGGAGCTCCTTCAATATTCGGACGCAATCGTTTGTTCTGGCAACCAGGGAAATGGTCGCTCTTAAGAATTGTTTTCTTTCCGAGAACGGATCCTCCTCGTAGCTTCATTACTTCTTCTGGTTCTTTCGGAATCGACATCTTCGATTCCGTTTCCGATTCCGATTATGATTCCGATGAGTTTCACGGTTGAAGAATTTGAAATTCGAAACTCAAAATGGTTTGTTATTGTTATTGTTGTTGTTGTTCAGTTCTGTTATCTTCTTACAAGTTTGCTTATTCGTTCTTCTTCTTTTACACTTCTTCGAACGATTCTGTTCAGATTACCTTCCAATTCTTTTGTCCTCTTTTGAAATGTGATTTTTTTTTTTATTTATTCCTATTCGTTGTCGAAATTTTCCATTGTTATTGGACCCTTCGGAACAATATAATTCACGTTATTTTTTTAAGTCTTTTCTTTTTTTCTGAAGGAAAGTATTTTCTTATTATTAATTTTATTATTATTGGACCCTTCAAACACAGCTAAATTACGATAATATACTCCGCATAATTCTATATTCCTTCTATTATTCCATTTCTGATGCAGAGCACAATGCCAAATTTGAATACCCTTCGTTTTCTTCCCGTAAAAGCCAATTTTGAATGCGATTTGGATAATGAATTTTTTTTTGGGTCGAATGGATATTTTTTATTTTTTATTTTTTAAAGGAAAAGAGCATACTTATAACATTTTATTAATAATAAGAGACTTTATACAACGAGGTACACGATAATAAATATTGAAATTAGCTAATAATATGGCAACCCCAACAAGGGTGTAAGCTACCTCATTTGTTTGTCTTATGTTAAACTCGATTTTAGAGTTTGAGAAGTTTATGTTGAAGAGACTTTGTCATGCTGAAATCACTTGGCCAAATTCTGTAACATCAATCCGATGATGGTTAAAAGTATCTGTTGTAATCTTTAAATTTAAGATGAAATCGAAGTTGTCAAATTACATGTCACGTAAGGCATGAAATAAGTCTAGAGCTTCTCCTACGGCAACATAACACGCAGGAGAGAATGGATAATGAATGTTTAGATTTTTACTTCCTACTTTTTTCTGTATTGTTAAAATCTAATGTAAAATATTAGCATCCATCCTATTGATTTTGATTTTTTTTTCAAAAATAAATTAACTGTATTGAAATAATGGTCGATTGCGATTGACAAATTATTATCCAACTTCATATTTAAAGAGATGTAATCCCCATCAGGATAGCTACGTTAACCAAACAAAATATATTTGAGTTTTTTTATGTAATCTCCATCAAAGAAAATGGATCCCGATAAAAAATATATATGAATTTTTAAGATCAAAGTACCGTTCACCAAATAAAAAATGAAAAATTCACTTCAAAATAGTAAATTAGAGTAAGATAATGTAAGTAGTTTCCCTCAAAATAACAAACTTTAAATAAAATCTTTTAGTATAGTCTTATCTAATTTAGGTGATTAGTCTTTTCAGTTGCGTGAAGATGATATCCGATTCACACACAAAAATATGATTTTTAAAAAGGAATATTTGTGCATGCTTTCAAGTTGTTTGGTTGGCATGTTTTTAGGCAATGTCCACTCATGAGCAACTTCTTGAAAGTATTAAGCTTCATCTATGGTGGTGGTTGAAGTTGAATAAATCGAATTTTTCTTTTAATTTTTATTTTTGGTGGTTTTTGTTGCCTCTCTATGGGGTATTTCTCTTTGTAGTTGAGGCAAATTAGGTATCATCCGTGCGTGACGGATCCCCCAAGTCTTATGAGTCCTAAATGAATGATACACTTTCCCTAAGAATTTTAACGTTGATACATGTTTAAAGTTGAATTTGAATCCTAAAACTTTAGTTCAGTTAGAAGAAACACGTGTCATCTCGTCTAAACGTTATCGAATTCTTTTTGTTTTGTTTATGTTTGATGATTTGACTTTTTAATTTGTTCCGTTTAGACACATCTTATCTTATACTTAATTGGAACGTTCTAATAATATATATTCCATTTGACTTCACCAAAAAACTCTAAACATATGATATGATATCGTAATCTCAAGTCATTTCCAACCCTACAAAATATGACTTGGATATCTTGGTTCATGCGTTGTTTCTAAATGTTTGGGCCTAGGCTGTGGTGAATGTAAGCTAACCCTTGGAATTTTCCAGAAGGATTTGCAACGGAGATAGAAAGCACGCTTTCCCCTTCTTGCTACTGCACTGCACTGCATTGCTTGACAAATAGAATAGCATCAATGGCTTTGTATCCAGCAAGACGCACAGTTACATCCCCAATACTTCGCGCTTTATTCTCCACCTTCAAATCCAACAACACTTTCACTTTCACTTCACCCATTCCACGCCATTTCACATCCACCAACAAAACCATCGATACCAAAATCAACTTCTCTCTCTCCGATTCCGACGACGAAAACACCACCACAACAACAAAACCCACCGAAACCAACAAGAACCTACCACCCCCTTATGACCCATTCAGCAAAAAGCCAGCCATAGAAGAACCCAAAGACCCAAAAGACTTGCAACAAATCTTCCACGAAATGCGAACCGGTGATGGCCTATTCAACCACGCAGTCAAGATGTTCGACGCTTTGTCTCAACAAGGTTTAACCCACGAAGCACTGGAACTTTTCAGTCAGATCAAAGATAAAAACCAAATGCCCGACGTGGTGGCCAACACCGCCATCATCGAAGCTTATGCCAATGCTGATCAACCAAAGGAAGCTCTTAAAGCTTACATGCGTATGCTTGCTTCTGGGGTGTGTCCTAATGCTTATACATATACTGTTCTTATTAAGGGACTTGCTTTTGATGCTAAGTTTTTGAAGGATGCGAAGAAGTATTTGTTGGAGATGATGGAGAAAGGGATGAGACCTAATGCTGAGACTTATGGTGCAGTGTTTGAGGGATTGGTTAAGGAGGAGAAGATCGATGAGGCCGAGAAGTTGCTCGAGGAAATGAAGGGCAAAGGGTTTGTTCCTGATGAGAAGGCTGTGAGGGAGGTTCTTAGTAACAAAAGAGGACCTGTTGTTAGAACTGTCATAAACATTCTCTTTGGCAAATAATACCAAATGATTCTCTGTAATGTGATTGGATTCATGAAAAATGCGTATCTTGTTTATGTTCTTGTTTCATATGAAAAGTTATATCATTCTCATTTCTCACTACAGTGATCTTTCATCTTTTGGATTTATATTTTTTTTTGCTTTAGCTTTTGAAATGTGTGAGAACCTACAATTTGTAGCTTTGGTTCAAATACACAATAGGAACTAGGAAGGGTCTCACTGTGATACCTACAACTATGTTTAATAAATACATGATAGTTACAAATGTAATTTTAAATTTGATTTAGTCTTAATATGAACAAGTGCCGTGAAAATAAGGTAATAGTGAGATGTATAGTTTGTTAGATTTATAAAGGCTTTCCCTTCTTACGGGAATTCACAGCGGCACGAAGAAAGAAAAAATAGAAGAATCTTTGATGCTGATCTTAAATATAAGAGTGTTACATTCACAAACTCACTTTCTCGTAAATATATTTGCATACTTTGAAACAAACACATGGTCCGTGTGCATAGTGAGCAGGTATTACGATGACAAAAAACAACACAATTTAGAGTTCATTTTTGTACTACGGGCAAGCTTGTTTGAAAGAAAATTATACAGGACACAACTTATATGATAGCTAATATTTCTATAGAGTGATTGGAAACGTATTCTTTCTACAAAAGCTATTATTGTCTTTTTCTGAAAGACGGCTGGGCAGCCAAATCAGCAGCATACAGTTAACGTTCTCTTGCCGAATAGCATTGCCCCAACACAAACGCTAAATCAATTTTACATCACCGAGACAGAAAGAAGAAAAAAAAAAAGTCTGATATCAAATGCAGGAACCTTTATGGAGATTACTAAATAGGAAAGATGTTGTAGAGTAGCTTTGATTTGTAGTTCTTTCGGGAAGCACCTTTCAATTTCTTGAACCACTTAGACCATCACTGGATGCAGCTGAATTATTGAACAGGTGACGCCAAAATTGAATGTTTTCCAACTAAGAGAACAAGTCCCGTTTATTGGGACAATCTGACGCCCGGTGCCCTGGTTGTCCACAACTAAAACAGGACCCTCCATAACTACCTCTGCAATGCACATTCAGATGCCATGAGTTATACGTACACCCAAATATAAAGTAAATGAATCTTAAAAGAAATTTTCAAACAAGAGTAAAACATAGCTGATGTCCTGTTACCTCCTGTTTGGTGATGAAGATCTGTTTGATGATGAATACCCGCTTGATCGTCTACCTCCAATTAACCAGTCATCACCATCGGTTATAAAATCTCTCTCCCTAGAACCTGATGACGACGAAGATCTGTTTGATGACGAATACCCACTTGATCGTCCACCTCCAGTTAGCCAGTCATCCCCACCAGTTTTAAAACCTCTCTGATCCCTAGAACCTGAAGACGAAGATCTGTTTGATGACGAATACCCACTTGATCGTCCACCTCCAGTTAGCCAGTCATCCCCACCGGTTTTAAAACCTCTCTGATCCCTAGAACCTGAAGACGAAGATCTGTTTGATGACGAATACCCACTTGATCGTCCACCTCCACTTCGCCAGTCATCCCCGCCGGTTCTAAAACCACTTTGATCCCTAGATCCTCTATAATTACTTCTATCTCTATCAAGTGTAGGAACAACTTGCCTGGTAGATGATTCGGGTAAATCTTGCATAGGTGGTGGACTAATAAATTCAAACGTGCAGCCTACTTCGCGCTCAAAGGATATAACAGTTCTTTTCTGGGAAGCGGTGTACATGACAACAGCTGTACCCTCTTTTCCTGCACGTCCAGTACGACCAGAGCGATGTACAAAAGTCTCGGGACCATCGGGAAGTTCATAATGTATAATCTGAAATTAAAAAAAAACATTGGAATGGCAACAAGGTTTTCAATATATTGAGAACAGAAAGCAATTAATTATTATACCAAAGCATAAAAACATCTTTTTAAAAAAATAAAAAATAAATAGAAACCTTCAACTCATCTGATGGTAAACAAAATTGAAATTGCTACAAAAGAATTAACCAATGCATTGTTTAAACAAACACATTTTATAGCATAAAATTATATTGCCAAATCAGATTAAATAACGTACAGTGACAGAGATTGAGTAATAAGGTCAGATATAGTAGAAACATTGAATATCCTTATATCAAACAGACAATCAAAATTTACATACAAAAGGCAAACCAAATTAAAAATTCAGAAATCCTTATCCAGAATAAACATGCTTTGTTAGTCTAACCTAAAGATAATAATATCTCACTACCCAAATTTGTAGACACCAAATTTTAAAACCAAAATCTTAAACTTAAAAGCCTAAATACCAAATAACAGTAATCAAATTTAAAAGCCTAAATACCAAATAACAGTAATCAACATGAAGGATTTTATCAAAGCCTTAGTTGGCATTACATATTAAAATGCATACTAAAAATTTAAAAGTTGATAGAATTTGAGATGGTTTTTATAGAACCGAGACTGAAGATAAGATGTTTGGACATGGACCAAAAAACATCACTTTGAACTTACCAAATCAACATTGGGAATATCTAGTCCACGAGAAGCAACGTCGGTAGCAACAAGCACTGTGAATCTTCCTTGCCGAAAACCATTCAATGTTTTCTCTCTCTGATACTGAGAGATATCACCGTGTAGTGGTTTAGAAGCTATGCTATCTGTTAGCAACAATGATATTTCATCCGCATCCCTTTTTGTCCGTGTGAAAACAATGGTCTTCCCACCGTTTGCATAGGCCTAAAAGACATGATAACATACAGCAAAATTATTGAACTGCCTTTCTTGTATTCAGGAGTAACTTGAAGGCATTTGTAAACATGCAACTAATAGATAAGAAACTTGCAACAGAAAATAAGTCTTAGAGAATAGACAGTCATAAGTTTGTGTCAGGGTATTCAACATGAACTACATCTCTACATCAGAATGATTATACAAACTTGACCAATATGCATGAATGCCAAACCATGGAGTTCGTTTAAACAGGTGGTAACCTGCTTCTGAACAAGAAGCTTTTATTGTTTTATAATTTTAAACAGTGAGCAGGCTTTACTCAACATAACTACTAAACAAAACCTCAGAGAAGCAAACTGTAGATGTACCAGACAACAAGCTAAGATTGTGAAAATAACAACAAACTTACACTTATAAGACCATAAAGAATTCTCCGCTTTGACATTGAAGTGGCTGATACAGCATAAAGTTTGATCCCTTCAGCAAGCTTTTCTTCTCTGTCACCGACCTTGTTAAAAAGAAAAGTGAAAGACCATCAATACCATTTTGTGGCAATTAAAAACAAATCATAATTACAATAACGTAAAGATCGGTAATCATAAATCCAGCAGTTTGACATAAATAATTATAAGAAAATGCAACATAGATTCAGTTATAGTCCAAATCTATGAATGGTTTCCCTTCATTTCTCTTCAATTGATTATACATGCATATCATGTGATGGCATGATGCTTCCAAAAAGATGAAAATGTGATTATGCAGCGCTGCTGTAAACTAGATTATTCATGAAATGGGGTCACAAGGAGCACAAAATGATTATGTATTTTACACTCACACAAAAATTGCATAGTAATAAGTCAAAAGAAAAGTCATAGATTATGGTATGACATGCATTCGACACAAAAAATCATAAGCAAATTCCTGCCATTTAGGTGAGTTTTACGTCAACAAGACTCGAATAATTGGGGGGTAGGCTACACTCTTTGGACTCTATAGTCAACCCACATTGGGAAATCAAATTGTAAACATCAGATAAATGAGACATGTAATTTGGCAGAGAAATTAAAAAGTAACAACAATTTTACCAAATCAATAGTCAATGGATTGTTCAAATGTTTTCTAGACAACTTCTTGACCCAACCCGGCATGGTTGCAGAGAAAAGCATAATCTGGCGCTGAGATGGGATTGTTTCTAAAATTTCTTCGACATTCTCCTCAAACCCAACAGCAAGCATCTGATCGGCTTCATCAAGTACCAAATACTGAATTTCACTAAGTTTAAGGGTTCTCCCATTTATCAAGTCAATTAGTCTCCCAGGTGTTCCAACCACAACATCAACACCACGTGAAAGTGCATTCCTCTGAATATCATAAGAAACACCACCATAAACACAAACTGTGTTTAAATAAGGTGCAGATTCTTTTATCTCCTTCTCTACTTGCTTTGCTAACTCCCTAGTAGGTGCAAGGACCAGTACTTTAGGAAGCCGACCAGACCGCCTGAGATAAAATAAAAGAACACCGAAATACATGGTTATAATTAAATTAACAAACTGGCTTTATGATACGCGAAAAAACACATCACCTGCTTTGTTCATTCTCAGTGAGACCCTTGATAATTGGGATTCCAAATGCTAATGTCTTCCCGGTCCCAGTCTTGGCACGAGCAATGATATCTCTACCTTCTAATGCAGGCAGCAACACAGCTCTCTAATCAACAAGATAAAGTTTAATGAAATTAAATTTAACTAAGATAAGATTTAATTTAATTAAACAAAATGTTGAAGTTTGATACCTGAATGGGGAAAAGACTGGTAATTCCACGTCTCTGAAGCGAGTCAACAAGCTGAGAAGGAAAACGAAGCTTGGAAATATCAAGTTCGTCTTTACGGACGGCAACAGGAGCATGGCTAAGTTGGTCGTTGGCGTCGTCGAAAGCAAAACCCTTGAAGGGTTCTTGAGGGGTGAGGATAGGAGCGTTGGGGGTGGCAATAGCAGAGATAACGAAGGAAACTGTAGGGGTTTTGTGGTTAGGACGGAGACGGAGAAGGGAGTTGAGACGGGAAGTGGTGTTGTAGAGTGAAAAGGAAGATGGTGTGTTGAGAAGTTGGGTTTTGTTAATGGAAGAAGTTCCGATGGAAGAAGCCATTTTGGGTTTGTGAGAGGAGAAGGAGCAGGAGCGGCAAGGATGATGGATAAGGCCGCACACTCTCAAATGAAGCAAATGATGTTCTTTTAAACTTCCACGTCCTTGTTTCTGTGTGTGCAGCTTGTGTGGCTGTTATTTTTAATTACTGACGATATTTTTAATTTAATTATACTCACTATAAAATATCTTCTATTCTGTCCAAAACAAAAGTTTAAATATCTTATATTCTTTTTTTTTCCCCTAAAGAAAAATCTATAACATTTTTGTTTATTTCTTGAAATTAAAGGACACACGCATTTTCATTAAAAAAAGGACATACACATATTTAGTCGATGTTGTCTTTTCTTTAAGGAAAGATAGTTGACCTTATTTCATGGATAATAATGTTGGTAACATAATAAGGAGGAGAGTAGAAAAAACTCAAGTTAAACTAACATACAAACGTTCTAGCAAGATTATGAGTGGTTAGAATTAGATATCAAAGTCTATAGTTTATTATCATACAATAACTACTCTAAATAGCATTAATGACTGTTTGGTTATCACTCTCAAATATGACACGCTCATAACCATTATCTATTGCTAGCTAGAGAAATGCTAGCAACACACATTTTTCAACAGAGTGTGTTGAAAAGTGTGTGTTAGAAAGTGTGTTGCTAGCATTTCTCTTGCTAGCTAAACGACTATCTTGAGAGTTGTTGTCTCACGCTCGATGGTTGGGCTGATAAAAGGATACCACATGGAGCAAACTTGGACAAGATTCCCGAAACTATTACAGAAGCACATACCAACTCTAAATCGACCTTTATTAGTGAAAAGAACACAATTGACATTGTATTTTACATGATTTTCTATGGTAGCTTGTCATTCAACATGGGTTAAAGATAAATCTTTGTTGCGCCAATTATAGTCCCTAACAACCTTTGAGACAAATCTGCAAGTTATGGAGATCGAAAGTGGATTTTGCTCCCAAAGTAAAGTGTTTCGACTATGCCATACACTCCAAAGGGTAGCAACATAATTGGCTTTAGAATCGTCGTTTAGACTTGCAATAACATGGGGAAATGTAGCAGGAAAACTTGTGACCGAAAGCAAAACATGGGCAATTAGTTGCCACAAGTGAAGCTTATACCAAAATTAATAATGTGCCAACAACCAAATAACATGTGCATCTCATCTTCGACTTCAGTGTTGCACATCACACAATCGGTTGACAAGGGACACTACAGTGATGAATGTTAAGAATGAAAGGTAAGCAAGATAGGAACAAACACTAACACAAATGCTTGCTTTTTGGAGGGACACTACAGTGATGAACAACAGAGTAAAAGAGGATATTCAAGAACGATGTCGAAGGCTTCATATTTCTTTCTAATTTGAATCGACGTATCAGACCACACATTGGAGCCTCCTATAGGAAGATGTTTATGTTATTTCATCTTCCCCTCAAAGTTTAAATGCTAAAATAGAACATGCTAAAGTCATGATTCGTTATTGTAAGAAGATTAGCTATATTTTAAAACACCATTTCAACAAAAGCATCTTATTTTTCAACATTGGCCTTGATGATGAAATCATTTCTCCCATATATAATAGAGAGACTTAAACCTTTCATCTAAATATCATATCCTATTTGTAAAAGATGTTTGAGACTCAAAATGTTCTTCATATTTGAAATGTAGTAGACATTTGAAATAAATTGATATATTCCATCTTTCAAGCAAATCAATATTGAAATATTCAAATTACACCCAAATGAGACATTGTTACTTACTCATTCATCAAGATCCACGAACATGTTCCCCTTTAAGCACATATGATTGTTTGCATTGGTGTCGAGGTACCGTGAATTTATGTGGCTTTAATCATCACTTCCATGTGCTAGACACACTATTCCAAACTTTTCATCATTTTTGTCCACATAGTTGGTATTCTCTTCTACTATGTTATTGAAAAATCTACATTATGAAGTGCAGTGACCTAACTTTTATTTACCGTAGCATTGAATTTGAAATTTACCATACCCAGTTCTTGAGTATCCTCTTTCAAATCTTCTTTGTTAAAATTTCTCACTTCTTATAACTTATGCTAGCTAAATTTGAACTCAGTCCACCATTCCCATGTCAAAATTTATCTCGATTGTAGTCTTGTCTGCGACCGTTGTTAGCTTGTAATTTCGACAGGATCATTTAATGCAGTCAACAAGAGTTGACTTTTGTTCTTTCAAGAACTAAAAGGGTTATCTTCAGCATGGAGAGTTTGACACGGTCTAGAGTCTAGCACTTAGAAGAGTTCAAGAGTTTTGGAGTTCAACAAGAAGCGACGTAGAGAGGAGATTGGTCAAAGCCAAGCAGTTGTTGTCGAAGTAAAAGAATTTGAATTCCAAAAGCAGTGGTTTCCTCATTGAAGATGTGGGGGACAAGCAGTTTTCAATGGAAGAAGTACAGATCGTGGCAGTTTAGCTTTTTTCATATGAAAAATGGGTCGCAAATCACTTATAGAATTTTAGCACTCCAAGTACCAGCGTCTAGAGAAAAGAGTCATACAAAATATATGTAATCTGATTTGTCGAACCACATTTACATTAATGCAATGCAATTTACCTATTCTTTAAGTTTATGCGTTTAAGCTTTTAGCCCTTTTTTACTTGCATTTTCTTTACTCTTCCCTGTCGAGAGAATTATTTTCTTACAAAACTTCGTCTTGTTCATAAAGCAACCTATGAATATGATGAACATTCAAGCACTTTCTGGAAAAAGATTGCACAACATGTCCTAGGATTTCTAGTTTGATCATGCTTGTAATAACCAAAATCAACCTTGTTGTTTACCAAAAACAGTGATAAACACCCTCATGACTCCTACGCATAAGGATGAACCAAAATTGAAATTTTAAAGAGATACAAACTCTCAACTTTTCACTGTTAAAAAGTGCTAATAAGATGCCCACTTCACAAGGTCACTTGGTACATGCATATTAAAGAGTTCAAAAAATTAGCTTCAAAAGCTTAACAAAAGCAAACTCTAATGTTTACCATTTCTCTTAACAACAAGGAAGTTACAAAAATGATCTAGGGGTTAACTTTAATGATAACCGAGAATAATCCATAATTTTTCTCCTTTTCCCTTTTTCAATCCACTCAATGATTTTCAGTTTTCTAAGGTGTTTACGATGTGTTTCTAAACACTACGATTTTAGCACAAGTCCTTAATCTAAGAGCATATTTTGACTTTCTTCTTTGTCGGTGTTTGTCACTCATTCAAGAACCTCAACACTTAACACAAGAGTCATGATATTTTGTGTTCTCTACTCTCGCCTCTTGTTATTGAATCCTAATCTCTCTCTCCTAAAAGGCACAAACCCTTAGCCTTTTAAGTTTCCTAAAGATTCCTTTTTTTTGGTACAAGTGAATAATGAGGTAAAAACATGTTATAACCATTCACTAGTGTAATTTGAATCACCATGTGTGAGCTTCAACATGATTTGAATACCACCTATCACAAACTTCGTGATCCCAAAAAAGGAACAGGTAATGTGAAATACTCACTAACATGATTCAAATTACCTTGGCGATTTAAATTACTTCAGCCAAAATCCCCAAAAAAATAATCTTTGAGACATTTTCTCGACTTGTAAATTTGGCGTGAATACATGAAATAACTCATTTTAACGTGGAGAATGACTACAAAGTACTAGTGGATTTGGTAACTTGAAAATGCAAATCCATTGGTGCTCCCCACCTTGATTAGGCGTATTCATGCGTGTGCCAACCTTAATTGAAGTATTAAGATAAATCATACTTTGAATGATTGAATTACAAATTTTAGTCTCGCCCTAAACTTTTTTTATTGAGACTCCTTCTAGCGAAGTTCAAAGTCTCCTTTTTGACTAAACATCGATAATTTACATGCTTAGAAGTATTCGTTTAACTTCTTAATTAGTTACATTTTCTTTTATCACCATGCTTTCTCCTTGTTCCAAAAAAGAGAGTCCAAGATGTTGTTTTTTGCAATGGAAAGTATAACAGACAACACAAAAAGCACGTGACCGTCCATCTAAAAGAAGAAGAGCTTATCCAGTTGTCAACGTGTTATTATAAAGTACTCCTATACTTTAAAATAATGTGCTGCCTCAATACTTAAGAGAGAAGAAGAAGAAGAAAATATTGAGTTTGTTTCAAGACTTTAAGCCACTGTGGTGGCGTCCTGGTCATAACGCAGCGAAAACAAAGCAATTCCAACTCAGGTTCGTTGAACTTTTACACCTTATATTTCATATTCATATTCATACCCCCTTTTCTTCTTCTTTTTCTTCACTTACCACGTATTTGTCTCCATCTTTGAAAAACTACAAAGTTCAACGAATCATATTATATATAACACTTTGTTCTATACTTCCAAACAGAGTTCTTCAAAGTTCAAACCAAGACATGGGAAGTGTGACTATGAATCCATTGTTTAGGACCGAGTCTTTTGGATATTACAACTACTTCCATGATCAAAACTACACCATGATAGAGAAGAGACAGTTATTCCTAAGAAGCTACCAGTTCTGTAGAAAAAAGAGTCTTACAGAGAGAATCAAAGGATCTTTAGTTCGTGCTAAGAAAGTTGTATGGTTAAAGTTGAGGTATGGTCGTGGACTAAGAAAGTTGGTGTTTTTTCCAAGGTTTAAATGCGGTTTTTATTACCGTAGAAGAAGGTTTTCACAGCTTTTAAACAGTAGTAGCAGCCACCACCGTAAAGTTGATTCTTCCTCATGTTTATGGTAGTGGTAATACGTACAAAGACAAAGCAGTGTGTAATTCATATGTTTTTGTTTTGTTGTTCCTAAGCAGTTTTAAGATTAGAATTTGGAACATGTATGTATATTGTTCGTTATTAATATTCTTGACACAAAAATTGGTCTGTTTCTTTATATTGTTTAATGGTTTTGCTGGTAGGTTTTTGTGTCATATCTTTAACTGCTCCTTCCTTCTTGTCTTTTCTAATGGCGTTAGCATACTATAGAAGAATTGATTCAGAAATTGATTTTGGTGGTTGCGTGCAGCTCTAAGGTTTTAAATATATTAATCATTATTAGGTTTTTATATTGGCATGAGTTTTTTTTTTCTTTCTTCTTTTTCCAAAGATCCTAGAGCTAAATTTCAATTTTTTTTTCCAAAGATCCTAGTGCAAAGCTCACCTGCAATAAGTCAAGAAGTAGAGAATTTTGAGTTCAAACCTGCGACCCAACATATCAAATCCAACAACGACTATTTACTTCGTAAAAAAAAAGTTGTATCGGATAAATTCATTTCAAATTTTAATGTCGTGTATTATGTTTAGAGTTTTCATATAATTTAATTTTTTTTTTTATCAAAATTAGATTGAATTGGATTCAAATTTGGTAAGCAAAGATTTATGTTTGAACTTCAATATAAAAAATGTGGTTGGTAGGAGGACAAGAGATTTTGCTAAATTAAACATGATCGATCATATTCTTCAATGGAAAGTAGTAATTGGTGAAATATGTGAATATTTTCATCTTAGAAATATTTAAAAAAATTCTATTATATCTCATTTTTCAACTAAATTCTCTCATTGAGAAGCCTTATAACAAGGCAGACATTGGGGAAAAAACAAAATTGGTCAATTCTGGAGCAGGATTTCATGCGTATTATTAGAGTTAGGAACTTCAAATCCCAAGATAATACACACACTCCAAACAATAACAAGGTCTTTTTAACCCCGGCAAAGCTGCAAGGGTTAAGGACTATGGTAGGGGACCCTTAATTTGGTGTTGTTAAAGAGAAACATGAATAGGAAATGACGAAATGTAACTGCAAATTACTAGTCCAAAGTTGATTTTCTCAAGTATGGAACAAAGCACAAAAAGTCAATTATTTCAAAGTTCTATGCTTAAATAATTGATTAATGACTTATTGGGGAACATAGAGATAGGGTTATTATTATTACTCCCTCCGTCCCTTAATATAACCCCCTTTTGTTTTTTTTTTGTCCTTAAATATAACCCCCTTTTCAAATTACAACACACATTAATTATTTTTTCCATAGATACCCTTATTTAATACCACTACTAATTCTAAAAGTACAATAAATTGACTTTTCACTTTATCTCTTTAATGAGGGTAATTTTGTAAAATTGTACTATAAAACAGACACATTAACTACACCAACAACATTTCTTAAGAAATGTGAAAAAAACAATAGATGGTTATATCAAGGGACGGAGGGAGTATTTTTTACTGAAATTTCTATTTTCACAGCTGTGTGTGTGCGGCATGCATTTTTGTCATTAAATTTGGTTGGAAGAACCATACCAGTTTCTAGTACTTTTACTTCTGATTGCCATTATTATCAATAAATAGGTGGAATATTATCATTTCTACTTTCTTGTTTCCAATTTAAGTTGTTTCTGAGCCATGCCTTGTTCTTCAGCTCCATGTGATTCCATCAACCTTTATTTTAGTGATAGTGATTCTTCTAGTATTAACTTTAATTCACGGGCAAGTGGCTAGCCATAGTAGTTGTGTGGTTGCTTCTGTTACTCTCGTACCATCAAAATATTTATGACACTTTATTTTTAGGAGATATTTTTAAAATTGTGTCTAACATAATGTATCTAACAAATTTTAATTTGTTTTTACTCAACAAAATGTTGTAGCTAGTGTAATTAGAATATTTAATGAGTGATAAATTGATGAAATAAAGGATGTTACAAAATCGCAGATGTTAGGATAATAAATCTTAAATTGTCACTTAGAAGCAAACAATTATATATTAAAATGTGAGATTGACTTATTGAAGCAATTTTTATACTCAAATCAGATCACTCAAGAAAAAACTCATGTGACCAATTTTCAGCCTCATTCTGTTTTGATATTTTATTTTGGTCAATTTCTGTTTTAAGAGTAAACTACACCTTTCACACTTTTGTTTAATAATGTAAAGGATCCTCAAAACCAGATGACTATCTTGTAGTGGTCGAATTAAATCTTAGCTTACGAATAAAAAGCCCACGTTTGAAAGCATTTTCAATTTTTTAATATTTGCAGATCCATCGATGCCATAAAGTATACTAATATTTTGATTTACAAATACAGCTAATGACCTATGCATGAAGTTGACTAAAGCAGCAAATGAAAACCGGTTAATGTGAATCGAGCTTTCTTCTTTAACGGATATATAGTGTACTTCCATTAGAAGAAAACGATTTTTCCATCAAAAAGTTGAAGAAAAAGAATGCTACCGAATAAATAATAACTTTGCTTAAGGAAAGATGAAACATGTAGCATCTTATTTAGATATATAGTACTCGTAATAAGACAAATCACAACATTGATCTAGCAATTTTGACATTAGTTAGGACTTGTGGACTTACTCGTGTAACATTTTATTTGAAGGAAAATAACAATTTTGTATGAAAAAAAATTATGTTCTAGTGTAAATTTGACAACTTCATTTAACAAATTGTAAGTTTTCCTATATTTCTTTTTCTTTTTCTTCATAGATATTCATCCATAAGAGGTGGTCCTGTTTGAAACACTATTGAACATTAAATATAATTAAAAAATTTAGTGAGCTTTCAAACTTTGATTCAAATTGAGGATATTAACTCCTTAATGCTAGAACCATCTCCTATTAGTTTAATTTTTAAGTTAATAACATTAATTTGGTAAAAAAATTAATAATATGAATCATTGATGAATAATTTAATGATTATTGATGTTGAAATAAATCATACGTATGTTGAAATACCAATAATTGATTGTTTTTTCAATTTACTAACAAATCATTTATCTATGAAATCCATATACCACTACTTATGGGCTTGCCCTCCTTTATCTATGAAATCCATATACCACTACTTGACACACACAAAAAAAAAAAAAAAAAAAGCAAAATTCTATGATTGTCATATACTAATATTGTTTTCATAAAACACGGCATCAACGATTGAATAAAACATGTTTGGAAGCATTCTTGATGTTTAAGCTGCTCTTGGGACTAGTAAATATTTGGGTTTATCATCTGTGATACAAAAAGAAGTAATAAGTCCACTTTTAATTTTATCAAAGATCGATTTTCGAAGAAGATCAACTATTAGAGTCTTAAATATTTTATCAAAAGTTGAGTGTGAAGTACTCCTCAAATTTGTAATTAAATCTACCCCAACATATCATGAGTATTTTGACTATCCCTACATCTTTGTGTGATAAAATTGAAAAAATGATGAACACTTTTTGGTGGGAACACGCGAGTGCTCAAAATAAAGGTTTTTCCTAGTCTATGTTTAGTGACTGTGTTGAATTGGACTTTCAACATGTAGTGAAGCTTCAATGGGGAGTTGAATCGTGTTGAGAGATGACATGGAGGAGGAAAGTGTTGAACACATTCAACATTGTTGAACCATCTGCCACAGGACATGTGGCACCAAAAGATTGGCCAAGCATGACGCGTGTGCAACACGCGCCGACAGGCGGGAGTGTTGCTGCAGGAGAGGCGGAGAGAGAAAATTATTTGTGGATAATGGGTGACACGTGGCTGATTCTAATTGGCTGTCTGGATTTTTATCATCTTAATAATTTCAACTCAATTATTTCACTCGAAATTAATTTTTTTTTTTACCAAAATTAATGATTTTTTTTCTCTATAAATAGAGACTTGGTTCATTTGATTTGGACACAGAAAAAAAAATAAGTTTTTCACTATCTTTATCTTTCTATTAGCAAACTAAGTGAAGTTTTAACCTTATTTTTAGTAAAATGGATCCCAATAATAACCACTTCAACACCCAAAATTATTTTTGTGTCGCGTGCTTAGTTTGTAATATTGATTTTCTAAAAAATCTAAAAAATAAATTGTTAATTGTATTATTTAAATTTAATTATAATCGATAATTGTAATTTTATGTAATTATAAAAACAACAATATATAATTTAATAAGAATAAAAAATAAAAAGTGGTGGGGTAGAGTGTTGAATGAAAAACCATTAGAGAGGGTAAAAGCTGAATGAGTGTTGAATAAGAGAAAAAAATGATGTGGAGTAAATGATGTGGAGTGTTGGAATTGAAAAAATAGGTGTCGAATGGTGTTGAAAAAAAAACCCATTGAGAATGGTCTTAGTTTTTTTGGATAAACTTTCCATGCATAAAGATGATGATAGTTTTGGATTTATTACTCTAGGACTAGGACTAGGACTAGGGTAGGATACTAAAAGTTGGAAAGTTCCTTTTGTTTTCTCTATAATTTGAGCAGCTTGTGGCTCCAAAACTCTTTGTTTCGGTATTGTATGGCATACGAATTTGGAGAATAGAAGGTAATGGTGAGTATTTTGTAAAAAGTGCTTACCGTTTGTGTTCAGAGGAGCTTATACAACATCTTATTTCAAGATAAATGTCCCAAAATTTGATTTGGAAGCTTAAAACACCTCTGAAAGTGATGAACATGATTTTGTGTGTGTGGGAAGTGTCTTCCAACTCACATGAGACTTCGATAAAGTTGTGAATTGTCCCCCAAATTGTGAACTATGTTCTAATAATGATCAGGGTAGTGGATAGTTTTCTCTTGTCAATATGCGATGCTACATAATGATTTGCACAATATTGTTAAGTACACTTTGGTGAAGCTCTCTTCTACTTGCAACCCTTAATTGGGTACATGAACTCAACTTAAGGCTAATTGATTTCGAGCTATATTCAAAGGGGGTGGTGGATAGTTTTCTCTTGTCAAGATGCGATGCTACATAGTTCGGTGTCATCATTGCTCAATGTAGATCTATTTTTTCTCATCATTGTATAAGCTCTAATGTAAAGTTTGTGAAGAGATAAACAAATGAGGTTGCTTATAGTTTAACAGAGATGACTTATTAGTAGCTAGTTTTTGTATTTGAGTGAAAATATCAAATTGTATTGAACATATATTTCAAGTAATGAAATATTACAAGTTCTCTTTCTTCAAGAAAGAAAAACAATAATTTTGCACTGACAAATTAAAATATTAAATAAAAAGAGAAGTTTTGATCAAATTATATTATACACGTATATTCAACCATATTTTACCTTGGCTTGCCATGTGGCCACATAAGATATCTTAAGGTGTATTTAACTATTTTTTTAGTTATAACTTGCTAAATCACACCTTCTAAAAAATAAGTGGGTGTATCCTAGCAAATGCTTATAGGAGTTGTTGACATACACCCACTTATTTTTTAGAAGGTGTGTTTTAACATCATTCATCTTAAGGTGTATTTAACAACTTTTTAGTTATATCTTTGTTAAAATACACCTTAATAAAAACTAATGGGTGTATCCTAACAATATATATATATATATATATATATATATATATATATATATATACTTCCACTTCGGTACCAGTATGAGGGCCAGAAATTACTGTTAATTTGCTGTCGTTCTTCGTAGTAAACAGTTGGTGATTGTGGATTCGTTAGTTACCGTGTTGGCGGTCGGATCCACTTCCCGCTTTGATTCTCTATCCCAGTCATCTTGTTGATTGACATGAACTGTATGGACTCGAAAGAGTCGTCAATTCTTGTTGCTGTGTTGCATGGAGTTGATGGCACGTGATCCGATTTCGTGTTGACGATTGAATCATTCGCCAATTTTTAAACCCGGGTTTTTTGTTAGATTTGTTTAGGGTTGGATCCACTTTGTGGATTTTTTATTTTATTTTATTTTTGCCCGTTAGGGTTGTCGACTGGGTCAGGTTTTATGTCCCCTAATTTTATGTAATTTTTTCTTTTTTTTAATAATATATTTATGAGCAACTGACAACATATTAGGTAGTGTTCCAACTTAGTTTGACACAATTCTTTTTGATGTCATTTTGCTCTTGGCTTATAAAAAAAAAATAGCTTTAAGTAATTACATCATTGACAATCCAAAAAACCAAAAAAATAGCAATGAGACATTTCACCGAACACGTAGTGTGCAATTTTCAAACAACTATGTAATCTACCAATTTCTAAACCCTAAACTACCACATTGTACCCTAAACAACATCTAAACAACAATTCATAAGTTAATCCATCACTAACAATCATAATCTTTAACATGCAAGACAATTTTTTAAAAGCCTAAAAATGTAAATTTTCAACAAAAATTCAAAAAATTAAACCAAAATAATGCAAAGAAGTAGAATAATCATCACTTACTTGATGTTGTGGACGAAATTTGCTTTGAATGGCGCAAGAATGATGAAAATCGGATTGGGGGTGAAATTTTCGTGTTTGGAAAAGTTGGGAAATGAGGAAAATGTGTTGTTGTTCTGCTGATAACATACTTAAGCAACGTAGCGTGACTTAACTCACGCTGCGTGACTTAAGTCATTCTGCGTGACTTAAGTCACTTTTCTCTTATAACTAGCGAGAGTTAAGTCCCGCTACGTGAGTTAACTTACGTAAGAGTAAAATAAGAATTTCACTTGAGAATGAGCGAAACCATTTGGATAAAGAGCAGGATATCAAAACGAAGATAAATAGTACTACATATTTAATGAATGATTACTCCAAAAAATTAATAAAAAAGAAATTAATTATAACCTATGTCTGAATACACAGAAAATTTGAAGAACGAAGAGGAAGATGGAAACTTTGAGTCTCTTCACATTCTGTATTACCTGGAGATTATTTTTTTTTGTTGTGGAGCACACCAAAGTTTAACTAGATAATAAACTTGAGAGATTTATCTTATAGATAGATGAAAAGGCTAATATATAATTTCCTCAATGTTTGTTGCAAACAAATTATAATTAAAAGCTCTCTTAATATACATAACAAATTAGAAAATACATATAGTCCTGTACACACACTAAATACATACATCAATACAATAGTTAAGGATCACACACACAAACACCATTATCATTACATCATAGAAACTGAAATTGGCCCTGTCAAGATAAAGTATGAAGGTTGATGAGGTTAGCGTTGAAGAAACCCAGCAAAGTTACTTTTTGAAGCAAAGCCATTAATAAAGAGAATATAAGATTGCTTTAGATTAACATGGGGTACTACTAAACAGCGTCCTGCTTTATTCTTTTTCCCTTGCTTCTTGGAAATCCTCATCATGTGTCTTGGTGATGATGTTAGATTCTCTTCACACAATTCAGGTTCTTCAATGATAGTAGAAAGCTTTGCCCTTAGAATTTCTTCCATGTCCTTCCTAGACTCATTTCTCCTGCTCGTGCAAGGTACTGACCTTAATATTTTCCTGCATGCCCTCCTCATTTCTTTTGCTTCTGATTTCAATCTTTACATTTGCACCTATAGAATGACCCTTTAACACACACACATATTTATATATACATGTACTTAAATAAAAATATGCCAGGTGATGATGCCTTGAGTGACCCTTCCTCTTAATATATGATGACATGACATCTATGAGTTGTCACATATTTTATTAAGGGTATCAAGTTTCCCACAGCGTGGATATAAGTGGTGGGTGGTCAATGAATTACGTATTATCATATTAAATTTTATATTAGGTCTAACAACAATGGTATACATCGCGAGAGTTTTCACACGATTGTTTCCCGAATGAAAAACTGATGTGGTATAAAAAATAAAAAAAATGGTCCCACTTACCATACATGCAGGTGCTATAATAAACTGCCTAAAGGGTCGTGATAATTCTTGAAACTTTTTGTGGTTGTGAACAACATTTTCCTAGGTCTAATTAGTTCTTGCAAAACCGATTGTGTGTAGATATAAATGGTGTGCGGTCTAATGGACAAATTCTCATGCGACATTAAGTTTTATATTAGGTTTAACTCAATTTTAGAAAACTGGTTTATAACATGATGAATGTCACTCTTTATGAAACAATTCTAAGTCTTATCTCTATTCAATGTAGGGCCTTGTTAACAAGTGCTCCGGGACACTCTTTAAACATGCTAAATTAAGAAATTATTCTTTAAAAATGTCAAAGATAACATTTCCCTTCAATGTATTCAATGTAATATTTAAGTTTTTCCAGCAAAGGTAGAGAGGTTAAGAGTGTAGTATCGAGGAAATTTCCATGAGTAATCGGAATAGTTGGAAAGGTAGCAGCTGTTGAAAGGGGCCACAAAAAAGCAGTGATTATTGCCCTACAAATGTTCATTCCTTTACAGCGATGTTTCAATCATAATGAACTTCTAAAATATAATACTTTGCTAACTGAACTAGTATTCATCAGCAATCATGCACAGGATTAAGTTTAGATTCCACATTATCTTTTGAGTAGGTAGTAATAATTAAGAAGATGTTAACTAGTGCATCCGGGGCATTAGTTAAGAAAACCAAATATAATAAACAATGATGTTTTCTATGTAAATATTTCCTTTTTTTGTTTCTTAACTAATGCCTCGGGGAACTAGTTAACAAGACCTTAATAATTAATAGCACTTTTGTGTTCGAGGTTCAAAAGTTTCAAAACGAACATTCACTTAAGAAATTTTTTTAGTAAGAGATAATATTCTTAGTGCATGCTTGGTTTTGAAAATTGATTCCCTGCCTGCAATTGGGATATTCTATGCATTATTTATTTTTTTGTTGATACATACGAAGAAAAAAAGGGAAAAATTGTGCATTGTTTATGGTTAGACTCACAGTAGACAGTCACAAAGTATGCAGATTTGATTATTTATTTATTTTGAAAATTTAAAATTTGAATTTGAAATCTTGATCATTTGAAAATTGATCCAACTGTCATAGTGTGTTGCTAGTGAGGATAATGCGGTCGGAAGAAATCGTTCCACTATAAGAAATCCTTGAATTAGTAGCAAGAATTTGCGGCGGTCTAAATTCCTACGCAAGTTTACAGCAGAAATTTATGCATTTGCAGTGGAAAAAGCCCACACAAATACAAATACGTTTCCAATTATTTTAATTTTGAAAATCATTTGTTGCGGATTTTTCTCATTTGCGTCGGAAAAATGACCCACACAAATTTTGGACGTTAAAAGAAATAGAAGATTTGACATTTGCGGTGGGTTAAAGTCGTCATAAATGTTAGGCGGGAAAACAATAGCGGTATTTGGGGCGGAATAAATCCACCGGAAATACAAGGAGCAAAAAGACAAAATTTGACTTTGCGGCGGAGGGAAGCTGTCACCAATGCATCAAATCAACGACAACTTTTTTACCACTAGAGTTTGCGTCGGACAGAAGACCGCCGCAAATGTTCAACGATCATTTTTTTGTTTTACCTTTATAAATAGCCACATTCTCATTCTTACACCAACTCTTCTCCCAACCTCATTCTCTCAACAAATTTCTTACTTCAATAGTTTTATATTTCAAACGCCAATTTTCTTCTATGATATATGTGAAATCCAAACAATTATTATGTAAAAATAAAAACACATATCTTATCATTATAATTTGAAATTCTTCCTATGTTTGACCATGTAATATATACGAAGTCCATAAAAGTGACCTAGAGGTTGAATTTTTTCATTACTTTTTGCATACATGTTTAGGACATTAAGATGCGACTCTCCACAAAAAATTAGAATTTTCAACCTCTAAATCACTTGTTTGGACTTCACGTATATTTTTTTAAAGGCCAGAAAGAGAAACGATATAATAACAAACCAAGACAGACCACTTCAGCACAAGGTGTATTGAAAGAAGCCTGTGAAAAAGGAGAGTACAACATTAGTACAAAAGCAAGTGAAAAACAAAACAAAAACATACTAGTTAACTACAATTAAACAATAAATAGGATTTAGCCTCAATAATTGGTAATCAAAATCGAACAAAACATAATTCGACTTAAACAACCAGTATGACCGAAGCTTCACTCTTTCACATAGGACCTGTAAGTTTTCCTCCTTTTACTGAAAAATATGCATGTTCCGCTCTTTCCAAATAGTCCAAGCAACAAAAAGCCATATAACATTAGGGAGTTTCAAACTTTTTGTGTAAACCCCCTAAACTATCAAACTGAGTAATATGCACCACGAGGCTGCCATTGAAAGTTGTATAGAAACCAAGCCAATTGGAAATAACATATCCAATTTTGTCAAAAAAATCACATTTAACCAATAGGTGATGAACATCTTCGTTCTCATCGTAATTCGTCGTGCAACCTTGCTCATTAACTGCTAAGATGCGCCTCTTCATCAAACTATACCTTGTTGGGACTCTATTAAGCATTAACCTCCATACAAAAATAGATACCTTAAAAGGAACCGCCTTTAGCCAAACAAAATTGTAAGCATTCTAGTGATCATTGTTGTCACGTAAATTAGAGGGTCAAAAATAGGAAGAATATCAAATTGCATAGGTAGAATATGTGTTTTTATTTTTGCAGTGTCATTTTTCAGATTGTGTATATTACATGGTCAATTTGAACAATTAATCCTTTAAAATATTGAATGAAAAACTATTTTTTTTTAAAAAGCCAAATGAAATAATTAAATTAAACGATTATGAGCACAAGATGAGTCCATAACAAAAACAAACATAAATTACAATACATCAAAAGACAAAAAATGAACCAAAAACCAAAAGTTTTTTTTGAAATAAAAAACCAAAATTTTAATGCAATCAATTATTTGTGGAATGTATTTTATGATCATAGACCCTAATATTTTTATCTTTCCAAATACTCCATGAACAAGCTAACCAAACCACGCAAAACACAAGATAAAAAATATGAATATTTATAAAAATTGTTTTGGCTGTGTTAACATGACAGACACTTCAATAGATGTAGTACATACTAGTTTTTTTTCGTTGTTTGAAAACTCAATATTTAGACCGATTATCAATCTCATCGTCTACTAGTAGTGATCCATTTAAAGTTAGAATAAAACTTTGTATGAATTTGTTTATAATAATTGACATCGAAAGGATTCAAAGTTGTAATATCTAGATAAGTATACTCTAAAGTCTTAAACCTACACTATCGAACCAACCAATGTTAGGTGTAGTACCTACTACTTAATTTCATATTCTATGAAAAGCAGTGAAAGGAGTTAGACTAATAGAATAGAGAATACCCAATTTTGAAGTGAGGAAATCCACATCCATAGACTCACGAAGGCAATCTTGCAAGGTAGGGGACCATTATCAACTCGCGAGGTCTAGATCATGTGCGAACTCAAAATTATAAGTGACTTACGATAAGTGCATCAAGTCAGTTTTTAGTTTTATTACTATTTTAAAGTAGTACGTCTTTGTCTTTACGTAATGTTGATCAATTTGGTTTCTCAATCACCTAACATAATTAGACATACTAATGTGTTACATCTAATATTAGGACAAAGTTGATGTATACAATAATGTTTCAACTGAGAGAGTTCAAACATAGAATTTTCTCATTCTCACTATTATTATTCTCGATAGAAGCTATTACTAAGAGAAAAGTGAATCATATATTATTGATAATAGTCTGAATAAATATAAGGTTAAATATGTTTTTGGTCTCTATAAATATATCAACTTGTCGTTTTAGTCCTTTTAAAAATTTCCTTCAACTTTTAGTCCCTACAAAATTTCCCATTTTTACTTTTGGTCCCTCTTTTAAAGTAAACTCATATGTAAAATTCATATTTTTGAATAAAATTTTGCAGAAAAATTCATAATATTATAAGAATCTCTCCAAAAAAAATTTAGAATTTTTTAACAAAACATGAATTTAATATGAATTTTTATATTTTTGAAGGTTAAAAATTCATATTTAATTTATGTTTTGTTAAAAAGTTCTAATTTTTGTTGGGAATTATTTTTACAATATTCTACACATATCTGTACAATTTCATTAAAAAAATGCTAAAATTAACTTAAAAATAGGGACCAAAAGTAGTGATTGAAAATTTTATAGGGACTAAAAGTTGAAGGAAAATTTTAGAGGGACTAAAACAAAAAGTTGGTATATTTATAGGGACCAAAAACATATTTAACCCTAAATTATATCAAGGGATACATAAGATCTATATAGCTAATTGAAATATCTCATCTCATTTGAAAGAAAGTGAGAATTTACCATGAGATACCCTCTCTTTTGTTGGACGAAGGTCATGGATGTGTTAGAATTAGTCAAAACATAGTGGAGCTTGACAAGTGGACAATTTACTCGTATTCTATGTTTAAAACAACAGAAGGACTCGCACATATTACCCGCGTAAATAGTTGAACAAGGCCAATTTTTGTAGGTCATGTCGTTTTAGCCTGTAGGACCTGTGTTTGTTTACAAATACTAAACTTGTAAAATTTTTAATACACACAATCAATCAATAAATTATTTTACATATTTTTTTAATATTTTTTTTACCTTTTTGTCTTTGTCTTTTATTTTATGCACTTCTTAGTTCAATAGCTCATATAACCAAAACATTGTATTTAACAATATTTGGATTAGTTAAAGAACAAATAGCTGAGGAACAATGTTCATTCTTCAGAGTAATCGCTTGAAGAAAAAAGAATCATTGTTGAAAGCTATTAGACGATAACTCGACTAACACTTAAAGAATAGAGAATCATTGTTGAATGATATTAAGAGGTAGTTCAACTAACTTTCAAGTTCAACAACAATATACAAATGATATTATGAAAATGATACATAAAGATCATTCTTGTGAATAAAAACAAAAATTATAAGAAGTATTGGATTTATGGATTTAAATTGAAGATTTATTTAATGCATGTATTTATTCTTATAAATAAGTAGAATAGATCGAACACAATACAAATTCAACTTCATCAAAACTTTAAAAAATGATCTATCGATGTGAATGAAACAAACACCACAATAATTTGACTTAATCTTCAATCAACAATACCTTAGCTCATGTATTCTTGGGTAATAATTTTAGAGACGCCGCCAAACCACTATTTTCAACTTCCAACCAACAACTTTTAACACTGTGTTAACAAGAATACAATGAATAAAGCATATTTGTGGCCATTTCTTTTCATTTATTAGGATAAGAGTGGATATGGGGGAATGTTTGAGAATTTAGATGATTTGCAAGAATACTATGAGTGATGCCCACCCTCTCTTGGACGACAAGGGTTATAGTTGCTGGCTAGTAAGCTACCATATGGCAATGTTGATCTCGTATGTTATTGTTTATGAATCATGATGTGTCTTAATTTTATTTTTTGAAAGAGATGTGTCTTAATGCATTTATACTTGGAAAATGACATATATGACTAGATGATCCCGGACATGCTATACGGGCGTAAAATTGGCTGATAAAATAGTTATGCATATTAAAAAACGGTTTAATTACATTTTTGGTCCTCTAAATTTTTTAAAGTTGTGATTTTGGTCCCCTAAAAAAACAACTATTTTCAGGCCCCTAAGTTTACTTTTTGTTGCAATTTTGGTCCCCTAACCCAATTTTGACCTAGTCAACGCTGACGTGGCGCCCACTTTAATATTTTTGTAGTTTTTAATAATTTTTTTATTTTGTAATTAAAAAAATAATAATAAATTTTTGAGTAAATTACATTCTCCTCCCCTTAAAGATGCTTGAATTACACACCCCTCCCCTCTTATGTTAAAATATACATTATCCTCCCTTGAAAAGAAAAATGTATATCCCCGTCACAATTCACATATAAGATGCTTGAATTACAACTTCCTCCCTTTATAATTAAATATGCACTACACTTTAATCTATTTTAACTTAAATAAATATTTTTATGATATAAACTAATTTTGAACCACCATTTAAAAAAAATAAATTCATTCCTTTATAATTTAAATATCAATGATAATTAAATTTTAATATTTTGCTATTAATTTTATATTTTAGAGTATAAAATTAAGTTTTAAATAACCATACTTTATTGTCTTTAGTAATTTATCATATATTTTAATTTTATTTTGGGTTGTTTCATAATTTATATTAGGGTTTAAAACTATATGTTGATGAAATTGTCAATAAAAAATAGCGAAAAATATGTATTTAAATTTTGATTATATTAAAATAGACTTGCAATGCTTTTTTTTCTTCTTCCAAAGCATGTTAGATTATTAATTTTTTGTTAGTATATTAGAAAAAAAAATATATTGAGGGATTAAAGTGTAGATTTTAACATAAGAGGGGAGGGGAATGTAATTCAAGCTTCTCTTAGAGGAGGAGAATGAAATATTTTCTAATATATTTTGAATAAGAGGGGAGGGGAGTGTAATTCAAGTATCTTTGAAGGGAGAGGATGGTAGTTTACTCTAAAAAAATTTATTTTAAATTTTTGTAATAAAAAAACAAAAAAAATAGTAATTAATTTTTTTCATCTGTAATAAAAAAAAATTATTTTTTTTTTAAATTTTGTAATTGAATTTTTTTTATTACAAAAATATATATATTTTTTAAATAAAAAAATTACACACGTGGCGTCCATGTGTCTGTTGACTGGGTCAAAATTGGTGTTGGGGGCCAAAATTGCAATAGAAAATAAACTTAAGGGGCCTGAAAAGAGTTGTTTTTTTAGAGGACCAAAATCACAACTTTAGAAAACTTAGGGGGCCAAAAGTGTAATTAAGCCTTAAAAAACTAGTAATACATATGATAAACAAATTTTTTCACCATACATTACCTACAATTAAGTCCAAAATGTTAATAACATCATTTTATAAACCTTGGGTAGACTTGATAGTGTAGGTTTAAAACTTAGAATATACTCTTCAAAACTTAAATTCCAATCCTTTATATGCCGACATCAACTCGTGTGTTGGATTAGTTTATAGGGTTAATGGTGTTTTTCACCCCTGTAATATATGTCATTTTTGGTTTTCGCTCCTATAAAATTTTCGGTTTGATTTGCGCCCTCGTAAAGTTTTTATTTTTCGGAAAACACCCCTAATAGGCCATTTTCAGAAAAAAATTCAAGAAATTTTGGTTTTTGAATGGCCTATAAAGGATGTTTTCCGGAAAATAATTTTTTTACGAGGGTGCAAATCAAACCGAAAATTTTATAGAGGTGAAAACCAAAAATGACATATATTACAGGGGTGAAAAACATTATTAACCCTAGTTTATACATAGTTTTGTTCGGCCTATAATTTAACTTTCATACCCGTAAACGATAACATTGTTCATTTGAATTAGTCGATCTTTAAAATATCCAAAAAAGAAAATAACCGTCTTACCAAAGTCGTTATCATCAAACTAGTACGTATCTTTATCCATCAATCGGTTGTCGTCTTGTCGATAATAGTTATCATGGGTGAATTGCTAACGACCTTGGCACCATATGTCGTTCTTAATTCTAACCTTCCTCGCTACCTTTTTTCATTCACCATTTCCTGCATTTACCAATCACATTTTGCTACACTACCAGTAAGTAACATTCAATTTTATTGTCTCTTATAAAACATTGATTTTTTTATTGTGATGTGGATAAATTCCTGCCACTCCCATTTCTTATTCGATAAATTTCACCAAATCGATAATTTACACTTCCTTTACATTTTTTTTTTAGTTTCACAATATAAAGGTTAATAAAGCATGTATCACAACATGTCTTGTTGTTGTTTTGTTATTTCAAAAAAATAATTTTAAATGATGTGATTTTGGATTTTTTTTAACGATAAAATTTATTAAAAACTTGACCCCTGCTCAAGAAATAGAGAGCAGTATCCGAGATTATAAAATAAAATGTACCGTATATAGACAAAACATCTAAAATAAACACCATAAAAGACATATACATCCCTCACCTAACCAACAAACATCACCACCTAAATCAAACTCTATCACAAACGGCCACTGAAAAAACAAAAACCATAAACCCCCGTCACTCGCTACTCACCCAATTTAAAGATTTAATTTAATTTAAAGATTGATTCAATATTTCTTTTTGTTCATAAATGGAGTGGTAAATGCCATCTAAACACTCACACACACAAAAGGTAGATTCTAACATGGATAACCACACAAAAAATATCCAGACTAATTTAATTTATCCATTGTCGATTGAGTTGTTGAGTCACAGACAAAATTGATTTGATCTAATCAATTTGAAAGGAACATACATGATTTATTTACCATATATACTCACTTATTAATAAAAATAAGACAAAATTATAATTTTAACCCCTTAACTTAATTTTAGGTAACAGTTTGGTCCTTTATCTTTTTTTCATTTCAATTTTATCAAATTTTTCATTTCAATTTAAAGTTTCAAATTCATGGTTTTATTTTCTTATGACATTTCAATCTTCAAATTCATGGTCTTCATATATGTTTTCATAAGAATATTAAATTTGAAGCTTGAAAATCCATTTGAAAATGTACCACAAAGACAAAATTGAAATTAAAAAAAAGATAAATGAACAAGCTGTTAGTTAATAATTAAAGGACTAAAAGTGTAATTTTGCCTAAAAATAATTGACAAAATTACTCTCATCATCCCTTAAGTTAATTTCAAATAACAATTTTTTTATTTTTTATTTTTATCTTTTTTTCACGACATTTTTCGTTCTTTGAGTCAATTTGGTTATAAATTTTCAAGATTTAAATCTATAATTTTATTTTGATATGAACTCTTGCTCAAATATATACATTCTTTACTCATGTTTTCATATAAATTTTAAATTTAATACTTAGAAATTCATTTGCAAACGGTTAAAACAATAAACCATGAACCAAAGTAATAACCATAAAAAGTTATAAAAGTAAAATGAATTAAAATATAACCATGAACCATGGTTATTTTAATATATATAATTTCTCTTTATAAAAATTGGATTACATTATATCACTTTTTATAAAAACCATGAACCAAAGTAAAATGAATTAATAATAATAATATTCATAAAAAATAATAACCATTAAAATAAATAACAAGAAACATGTTTTACAGATAAAGATAAACAACAAGAACTTACCAAAGAAGAAATGTAAAATAAAATAAATAACAAGAAACCATCATAATTTAATATTTTTGATAGAAAAAAATAGGAAGAAATCTTAAAGGATAGGAAACCCGAAAACGATTAATAATGCAGTTGAGTATATATGGAGGCATTTCCTTTGAGTCAGTAACGTTACAGTGGTACGAGGCATGGGCTTATTCGATGAAAGTTTATTTATGTCAGACAGATATATTAGCTGTGAATGTGATCTAAAAGATGTTGTGATATCGAGAGATAAACAGTGTCAACCAATTAAAAACAAAGGATATGATGACATGGCATCTGTGTTTACTTACTTAGCCGCATATCACCAAAACTTTGAGCCTTTGCACGTGATGCCCATAACTTACTCCTTTCACCATATCCAATGTATGGGACTTGGACCCCATCCAACCAAATTCATCCACCTCATAATAAAATAATATTTCTTAAATAAATATCTTTCCTCTTTTTTCCACTACTTTTCTTTAGTTAGTATTTTTTTATGTTTAATTATTGTGGGTGGGGATATAGGACTTAAGACTCAATGATTAATGAACCCTACATATACCAAAAAAAATAATTATTGAACATTGTACCAAAGTGGTGTTAAAAGAATTAACAGTGTGACTCTTTTAGGGAAAGAAATTGAGTTTAACTTCTAAAATGGTTCATTTATAAAGTAACACAATCTATATAAAAAAATAGTTGTTTTATCGTCGATTTGAGAATGCGGTAATATGACACGTTCACAAGTTAAATATCGTTAAAAAAGCCGTTTATTTAGGAGGTAGTACAAACCTGATAAAAAAAGCAGATGTTTTATTGCGAGAGTCCGGTAATACGACACACTTATGAGTTAAATATTGTTTGAAAAAGTCATCTATTTAAGAGATAGCACAATCCGATAAAAAAACATATGTTTTATTGCGAGATTTCGGTAGTACGACACAGTTACGAGTTAAATATGATGGAAAAAAGTTAGTAACCCCTATTAAAATAAATAAAAATTAGTTTAAATTAAGAGCCGAGATGAAATCTAAGATGGTAAGTGAATTGAGTGATGTTGGAGAAGAAGGAAGGAAAGTCAAGGAAGCAAGCAGTAACAGTAACTACTAACTACCATGTTTGTTGTTTAATTAATATGCTTTAACTTTCCTTTTTTTTCTTATCTATTTTAGGAACAAAACCAAAACCCACTTGCCCAAATTAGATATTTTTTTACATATACTATTATAATAATAATAATAAAAACAGCACCAAGTAGATGGATGCTGGTGTGATGAGTGAATCTATCTAAGTGTTGGATGATGATTTGATTTTTATATTCTTTATTTTATCTTTATTCATTTCATTCCTTTCCATCTTCACATGGGGCACCATAAAAAATTGATATATTATATAGTATTTATGGCATGATGGCGGTCCCTTCTCAGTCACAATTGTGTGCTGAATTATACTGAGCTTGCTTGCTTGGAGGTTTGGAGTAGAGGCTCCAGCTGGGTGGGAGACAAACAAGGACGGTGGTGATCCAGCTTGCTGCTGCTGATGCTGCAGGTGCAGGGTATGGTATGGTAGTCACACACAATTGGTTATTTTAACCCTTAGCTATATACCTTCCTTTCTTGTACTTACTCTTTCACATCAACCAAGTTTTTCCCTTCCAACAAGGTTAGTTACTTGTTACCTTTTTTTTCTTACTTAGTTATTTGTTCTTGTCTTGTTGAATTTGCTTCATGTGTTTATGTTTTGTAAAGGGAAATAGAAATACAATTGTTTGATGATTGTGATAATGGATTTGTTTCTGACTTGTTTGGTGTCATCATTGTTTATAGAATCAACTGACAGTGTTAATCAATTTTTTTCTGAAAGTTATGAATATTAATGATTACAACCAATTTTTTTTATACTGTCATCTTTCACTTGATGTGTGAGTATTGTTGATTGTCTTCTATGATTGGGTCATAACTCAAATTATAACAATTAAAACCTTACATAATTTTGTCATCTTGAAAAGTATTGGATGATGTTTTATTTTTGTTGAAACGGTCAATGTTAGTATTATTCATAATTGTTAGTATTATGAGGAGGGTAAAAATTACAAAGATTGACATTCAACTAAATTAGTAATAGACTTCAAAAGTTCTGCAGTATCACATATGCTCAGTGATGATTCTTATATGGTTTGGATCAACTCGGTAGTTATGTCGTTTTTTTATCATTGTAAATGCAGTTTGTGATAAAATGTCGACCACGAGGCCTAGCCAATCATCGAACAATTCAGGGAGATCAAGAAATAGTGCTAGGATTATTGCTCAGACAACTGTAGATGCAAAACTTCATGCAACTTTTGAGGAGTCTGGCAGTTCCTTTGACTACTCAAGTTCGGTGCGCGTTTCTGGTTCAGTTGATGGAGAGAATCAACCAAGGTCCAATAAAGTAACAACAGCTTACCTCAATACAATACAAAGAGGAAAGCAGATCCAGCCTTTTGGTTGCTTGCTAGCTTTAGACGAGAAAACGTGCAAGGTTATTGCATACAGTGAGAATGCACCCGAAATGCTGACCATGATCAGTCATGCTGTCCCTAGTGTCGGTGACCACCCTGCCCTTGGCATTGGAACTGACATAAGAACTATCTTCACTGCACCGAGTGCTTCTGCGCTACAGAAGGCACTAGGATTTGCGGAGGTTTCGCTTCTTAACCCTATTCTTGTTCACTGCAAGACTTCTGGGAAGCCATTTTATGCGATCATTCACCGTGTTACCGGTAGTTTGATCATTGACTTTGAGCCAGTGAAGCCTTATGAAGTTCCCATGACTGCAGCAGGCGCATTACAGTCTTACAAACTTGCTGCTAAAGCAATTACAAGATTGCAATCTTTGCCTAGTGGCAGCATGGAAAGGCTTTGCGATACAATGGTTCAAGAAGTTTTTGAACTAACGGGTTATGACAGGGTGATGGCTTATAAATTTCACGAGGATGATCATGGGGAGGTGATTGCTGAGGTAACAAAGACAGGCCTAGAGCCATATCTGGGTTTGCACTATCCGGCCACAGATATTCCCCAGGCTGCGCGCTTTTTATTTATGAAGAACAAGGTCCGTATGATAGTTGATTGTCACGCAAAACATGTGAAGGTTCTTCATGACGAAAAACTCCCATTTGATTTGACTTTGTGCGGTTCGACCTTAAGGGCCCCACATAGTTGCCATTTGCAGTATATGGCTAACATGGATTCAATTGCTTCCTTGGTTATGGCTGTAGTAGTCAATGACAGCGATGAAGATGGAGATAGCGCTGATGCAGTTCTCCCACAAAAGAAAAAGAGACTTTGGGGTTTGGTAGTTTGTCATAACACTACACCAAGGTTTGTTCCCTTTCCTCTAAGGTATGCTTGTGAATTTCTGGCTCAAGTATTTGCCATCCATGTGAACAAAGAAATAGAATTAGAATATCAGATTCTTGAGAAGAATATCCTGCGCACGCAGACACTGCTGTGTGATATGCTGATGCGAGATGCACCCTTAGGTATTGTATCACAGAGCCCTAATATAATGGATCTAGTGAAATGTGATGGGGCTGCACTCTTGTATAGAAACAAGTTATGGATATTAGGAGCGACGCCAAGTGAACCTCAGATAAGAGAGATAGCTTTATGGATGTCCGAGTACCATACGGATTCAACTGGTTTGAGTACAGATAGCTTGTCTGATGCAGGGTTTCCAGGGGCTCTTAAACTTAATGATACTGTATGTGGAATGGCAGCTGTTAGAATAACTTCAAAAGACATAGTTTTCTGGTTTAGGTCACACACTGCTGCAGAAATCCGATGGGGTGGTGCAAAGCATGAACCGGGCGACCAGGATGATGGTAGGAAGATGCATCCAAGATCATCATTCAAGGCTTTCCTCGAAGTTGTGAAGGCTAGGAGCATACCATGGAAAGACTTTGAAATGGATGCTATTCATTCGTTACAGTTAATACTGAGAAACGCATCCAAAGATACGGATATGATTGATTTAAACTCAAAGGCAATCAATACAAGACTAAATGATTTGAAGATCGAAGGGATGCAGGAATTGGAAGCAGTGACGAGTGAGATGGTTCGGTTAATTGAAACAGCAACAGTGCCTATTTTGGCAGTGGATGTTGATGGAATGGTCAATGGTTGGAATATCAAAATTTCTGAGTTGACAGGTCTTCCGGTTGGCGAAGCTATTGGAAAACATTTACTCACACTTGTTGAGGATTCTTCAACTGATATAGTCAAGAAGATGCTTAATCTGGCACTGCAGGGTATGTCTTTCTCCTTTTCTATCTTATTATCCTTGCTTAAGCTCCTTTCTTTTCTTTGTTTTTCAAGCCTTAGGATTTTAATTGTTGATTTTGTTCTCTTATAATGTAATCAGGTCAAGAAGAGAAGAATGTTCAATTCGAGATCAAAACACACGGGTCTAAGATGGATTCTGGTCCTATTAGTTTGATAGTTAATGCTTGTGCAAGCAGGGATCTTCGTGAAAATGTAGTGGGAGTTTGTTTTGTGGCCCAAGATATAACTGCTCAGAAGACAGTCATGGACAAATTCACCCGAATTGAAGGCGATTACAAGGCAATTGTACAAAACCCCAATCAACTAATCCCTCCTATATTCGGTACAGATGAATTTGGCTGGTGTTGCGAGTGGAATGCAGCTATGATAAAGATAACTGGATGGAAGCGAGAGGAGGTGATGGATAAAATGCTTCTAGGAGAGGTTTTCGGAACTCATATGTCTTGTTGTCGTCTAAAGAATCAAGAAGCTTTTGTTAATTTCGGCATTGTACTTAATAAAGCCATGACTGGTTTGGAAACAGAAAAGGTTCCTTTTGGTTTTCTCTCTCGGAAGGGAAAGTATGTAGAGTGCCTACTTTCTGTGAGTAAGAAAATAGATGCGGAGGGCCTAGTTACCGGGGTCTTCTGTTTCTTGCAGCTAGCTAGCCCAGAGCTGCAACAAGCGTTACATATTCAGCGCCTATCTGAACAAACCGCTCTCAAGAGACTGAAAGTATTAACTTATATGAGAAGGCAAATCAGGAATCCTTTGTCTGGGATTGTGTTTTCCAGTAAAATGTTGGAGAATACTGAGTTGGGAACCGAACAAAAACGAATTGTGAACACTAGTTCTCAGTGCCAGCGTCAGCTTAGCAAAATTCTTGATGACTCGGATCTAGACAGCATCATTGATGGGTATGATATGATATGATATCAGTAAATATATTGTTCATTAATTTTTTTTACTCTTCCTTGCATTCATATAGTATGAAATTTTGAATACAGGACCAAATACAAACAGTTTCTGACATCATTTAACTCGGCATCTTCTTTTTCTTCATGTATGTTTTAACAGGTACTTGGATCTCGAGATGGCTGAATTTACTCTGCATGAGGTACTGGTGACCTCTCTTAGTCAAGTCATGAATAGGAGTAACACAAGGAGTATCCGAATAGTGAACGATGTTGCGGAGCATATCGCGATGGAAACCTTGTATGGTGATAGCCTTAGACTTCAGCAGGTCTTGGCTGACTTCTTGCTGATTTCCATCAATTCCACACCAAACGGAGGTCAGGTTGTTATAGCAGCCACTCTAACTAAAGAACAGTTAGGGAAATCTGTCCATCTTGTTAATTTGGAGCTCAGGTAACTTTCCTTACTCAAGCATTTCATACTCCTTATTTAATCTGGTAAAATATGAATTAAATTGATTGATAAAAAATAGTATCATACAATTGTTTATGAATTTACATGCACATGCAGAACTCAGATAGCTTAAGTTTTTCAGCTCATAACATAAGTAACTAGCTTAACAGAACTAACAGAAGCTTGCAACATGCGAGAAAAAAAATGTTGCATTAAGCCTTTAACTGATGCATGATTAACACCTAGCTGTCTTATGCTAGGACACTGCCTTAGGGACTTAAGAAACTTGTATTGTTCTTCTCCTAGTAAATATCTCGTGCAATATTGCATGGACATTGGGATAAATGGCAGAAAACATATGCTTGAAATTCCACCACGTGTCATTATCAGACCGACTTTTCTTGGAATAGATAGAAAAGAAAGAAGAAACTTGCATTACAAGCTAAGCTTAAACTAATATGTCTTTTGTATTTATTTTTTGTGTAGCATAACACATGGTGGTAACGGGGTGGCAGAAGCAGTGCTAAACCAAATGTTTGGAAATAATGGGCTAGAATCAGAAGAGGGTATTAGCCTACACATCAGTAGAAAGTTGTTAAAGCTTATGAACGGCGATGTTCGTTATTTAAAAGAAGCAGGAAAATCATCTTTTATTCTATCTGTTGAACTTGCAGCAGCCCAAAAGTTGAGAGGTTAAAATTTTGGAAAAATAATAAAAGAGGACACAGCATGAAATTGTTCAATGTAACTCTTATGTTTCAGGTTTCTTTAACTTGTTGTAACGTATGTTGTAGATATATGTATTAATGTCCTTCACCTATTCTCAGTCAAGCTTTTCGTTTTTTTTCTTTCTCTCTTTCTAAAATCAATTCTTGGTTCTTTTTTTATTTTTTAATTCCAAAAAGGGTCGAGTCCAATAATTGTTGCTCTTATGGGGAAAGGGGAAAGGGGCACCGGTAATTCCGTGAGATAAAAATAGTCTGACCAACAAATGTTCTTCCTATGAATCAAATTCGGGTTTTGACCAACAAATGTTCTTCCTATGAATCGAACTTGGGTTTTCTCGAATGATTTGTCTTTTGTTAAGCTCATTAACCATTTGAGCTCAATTGTTGGTTCCTTGCTGCAAAATGAAACGTTAGAACACATTTAATGACATTGATTTCTATCTAATAAACGAGTTAAGATCCTCTCTATTTAAATTTTTCTCCATTTTTACAATTTGGAGAGATATAGACACATAAATTCTTGAAAATAATTAATGCTAATAAGACTCATTTAATAATATGACCTGCCACTTATTTTATGTGTCTATATCTCTCCAAATAGTAGAAATGAAAAAAAAAATGGAGAGGATCTTAACTCATAATAAACTATATCTTGGTATTTAGAAAAGTGTGTATTTATTACTTTGACCTATATTTTGAAGACAAAATTTTCTTCTTTTGAGTCCTTAAACAACGTCTTTAGAACATTTATTAGCATAACCATTTTCTTTTTGTCTCAACTGTTTAGCCTGTTTTTACATTATTAGTACATACTCCCTCTACTCCTAAATTGATAATAGTTTAAGACTTATTACACAAATATTAAGAAAAAATAGAATAAATTGATTAATGGACATAATAGTTTTACTAAGGTAATATTACTGTTGTCATCTATTAACTTAATTTCAGGTAATCATTTCGCCTTTTATCTTCTTTTTTTACGTCATTTTTGTCCTTTTTATCAATTTGTATATGTATTTTTCATGTACTCATGTTTTCATATGAACTTTAGATTTGATGTTTGATAATTTATATGCATATAACCAAAAGGACAAAAATGACATAAAAAAGAAGGATAAAGGACCATAATGTTATATGAATTAAATTATGAGATACAAGTGTAATTTTGCATTTTACTTTACTTAATTAATTATATGCTTCAATATAAATATTTTATCCGTCCAATTAAAATAAATAATTGAGATTATTTTACCGTATCAAACTCAGTTAAAAGATAACTTGTCATACATCTAAAATCAAAGAGCGAGATCAGTTGCCATTTAAAACAATGTTTACACAAAAGCAAGAGCAATATACTTATACAAATAATTTAGAAGAAATCAAATTCAATTCTTTGATGAAACCATTTTGAGAAGATTTACTTATATGTTGAACTGCATCTTACTATAGTCTCTTCTTTATTGAACCAAGGGTTAAGTTAACAAAAATTGACGGTATATTGACTTTTGATTTAAACATGATTTTAGTTATGCAATTATAATTTTTTTTTTGTTTTTTTTGTTTTAGCTGCTATTATAATTTTGTTTGCGGGGTTATTATATTCATGATGATCACTTGGTTGCAGGGTTCCTTTACTTTGTTATTGATCATCTGTTTAAGACTGCCACATGTAATAAATTAAAGAGCATACCCCCCTGCACTTTTTAATTTCAATAAAAGTAACTATATTGTCTATACAACTATCTTGTTTACTATAACATTTGAGAGAGTATTTATTTATGGGTTAATAGTATTTTACCTTCCGTAATATAGACTATTTTTAATTTATTGTTGTAAATTATTTTTTTTTAAATTTCATCTTCGTAATTTGAAGATTTTTATGTCTGGACATTCACAACATTAAATTACAAAATTTAGTGTACTTTCACGGAGATTCAAAACCAAAAATTTTTCAAATTATAAGCATGAATTTTTTTTTAAGTAAATCATAAATGACCTGTATGTACTATTTTTTGATATCTTCCTGTATGTACTATTAAGTATTAACCCTTTGTTTACTTAAAAAAGAAAATCAATTGAGTTATTGAATCATTTATTTTTACTCCCCCAATCCATTGATGAGGAGAATAATATAAATTATACTATTTTGGCGACCGTAATAATAAGAAGTTAGTTACAGTCTTGACCTAGTATCACACTGCATAGCGACGACGAAGATGGATATCAAAACCCTTTCCTTCTCCGCCGCCGCGCCACCGTTAGCGGGGATCGCCGCATCCAAACTCGCCGGATTCTCTCCGTCCATCGACACCTCTCTCCCTCCTGATTCCGTCCCCACATTTACCATCTCCAGCGGGTACGTTTCCTTTCTCATATCTCTTCACTCTTTTCTTCGTTTCTATGATCTATTAATAATTTGTAGTTACAGGTTGAAATTTCGTGGAGCATTTGTTCTTCTGCGTCACATAGGAAGAAATGCAACCCTTCCTAATTTCTATGGCCAAAATCCTATTGAAGCTTGCCAGGTTAGATGCTTTAGTAAAAGACCATGTTTGCAACGAGTACTTATCATGATAAGCACTTACATCTTATAGCTTATGTTTTATAAGCTCATTTCACCTAAAAAGACTTGTTAGGTAGTAACCGTCACTTTCTCACCAGCTTATAGCTTTTTTTTTTTATAAGCCAAACCAAGTACCGTATAGCTTTTCATTATTTATCTCAATTTTACCCCTATAATCTTAATTGAAATAAGCTGAAAAAAGCTTATGAAAAATGTCATAAGCTGTTTTCACAAGTTCTTCCAAACTTGCAAAAGATAAGATGTAGTTAAAATTGTTTTTGTATATGCTATAAGTTGTTTTCATAAGCTATCTTGTAGAACGTATGTAAATAAGCTGAAAAAAGCTTATGAAAAATGTCATAAGCTGTTTTCATAAGTTCTTCCAAACAGTCGCGCAAAACTTATGTGAGTAGATAAGCTCAAATAAGTCAATCCAAACAAGCAGTAAATATTGCTTGAGTGAACCTTCAATTTGGGTCCCACTTTCTCTCCTTTTGGTCCTTGGACTACAGAAATATCATAACCAGTCTTGAAACTATTCTCGATAGTTAGTCCCTGGTTTCTTTCAAAATAGGAGAGTGATAGTTTAAAGATCCAAATTGACAGTAGTTTAGGGTTTGTTAATTAGAATTCTATAGTTCAGAAACAAAATTCGAGGGTGAGTGGTTGTTTAGCGATCAAATTGAAGGTTTGCTCGCATTTCTTTTGTCAGTTGTTGTTTGCTTCTGGTTGTTAGCTCCATCATTCAATTGTTTTTTTTTTTTTTACTTATTTCCTGTTTCTTCGACTTTTCAGATTGATGAATTGCTAGAGTATGCACCTGTACTTTCGTCAGGCCCTGCTTTTGAAAATGGATGCAAGTATATTGATGACTACTTGGAGAAACGTACATTTTTAGTTGGTTATTCATTATCAATCGCAGATCTAGCTATCTGGGCAGGTCTTGCAGGTAAATATATTTTTATGATACCTATACCTATTCATCTTTACGAGTGATATTACTACTAAGTCTCTTTTAAACAACCTTCCTATGGAAAAAGAAATCCTTGTGTTTGTTTAGTGATTGCATTTTGTGGTTATTACCTTGTTGTATCCCTGCTGACAGGGTTTATTGATGCCTTATCTGGAATATAGCCTGCAATTTAAACTAGATCCACTTTGCTCTATTGTTTGGACAAAAATAATCTATTGTTGTGGCTGATTGTTTAATTTCATCATAGTCTTTGGCTCTCTGCAGTTGCTCTATCTTCTATTTCTCTATTCTTTGGTAACTTAACTGCCATTAGGTTCTTCAACCTTAACCTCTGAAACTTGATGGTTCATGTCATCTCCATCTACACTATGCCTTTTCAGGTGCTGGAAAGAGATGGGAAAGCTTGAGGAAATCAAAGAAATATCAAAATCTTGCACGATGGTACAATTCAATAGTGGCAGAACATGGTTCTGCATTAAATGAAGTCACAGCAACATATATTGGCAAAAAAGGATCCGGAGAGCCATCTGCAACCAAGCCAAAAGACCAGCCAGTCGTCAAGGATAAAGTAAAGAATGTGAATGGGGATGTTTCTGATAACATTAAGGGAGGAGGCAAGCCTTCGGCAGAGATAGATCTTCCAGCTGCTGAAGTTGGAAAAGTTCGCTTGCGATTTGCACCTGAACCCAGTGGCTATCTTCACATTGGACACTCAAAAGCAGCTCTGTTGAACAAGTATTTTGCTGAACGATACCAAGGTCAGGTTATTTTGCGTTTCGATGATACAAATCCTGCTAAAGAAAGTAATGAATTTGTGGACAATTTGATAAAAGATGTTGAGACGTTGGGGGTCAAATATGAAAGAATTACATATACATCAGATTACTTCCCTGAGTTGATGGAACTGGCTGAAAAATTAATTAGCCAGGGTATGGCGTATGTTGATGACACTCCACGTGAACAAATGCAAAAGGAGAGAATGGATGGCATAGAATCTAAATGCAGAAACCATAGTGTTGAGGAGAATTTGAAATTATGGAAGGAAATGATTGCAGGATCAGAGAGGGGTTTGCAGTGTTGTGTCCGTGGGAAGTTGGATATGCAAGATCCAAACAAATCACTCCGTGATCCTGTTTATTATCGTTGCAATCCAATGCCTCATCATAGAATTGGGTCCAAGTATAAAGTGTATCCAACTTATGATTTTGCTTGTCCATTTGTTGATGCTCATGAAGGTATCACTCATGCCCTTCGGTCAAGTGAATACCATGATCGTAATGCTCAGTATTACAGGATTCAAGCAGACATGGGTGTTACGAGAGTTCTCATCTACGAATTTAGCCGGTTGAATATGGTCTACACTCTTCTCAGCAAACGAAAGCTTCTATGGTTTGTCCAAAATGGAAAAGTTGAATCATGGGATGATCCACGATTTCCTACAGTGCAAGGAATTGTGCGTAGAGGCTTGAAAATTGAAGCGCTAATCCAATTTATTGTTGAACAAGTATGTACAGGGTTTTGCTTTCTTTTATACATCTAAAAGAAAATATGCACTTACTAACAAATAAGAAATACAGTAGAATATGGCATTTAGTCGTCATACTCTTTTCTTCTTTTTTACTTTTTTGTTGTATATCCATGCTTAAAATGTTGATCACTATTCTCTGTACTTGTACAGGGGGCATCAAAAAATCTCAATCTCATGGAATGGGACAAGCTCTGGACCATCAATAAGAAGATTATTGACCCTGTATGTCCCAGACACACTGCTGTCATTGCGGATAGACGTGTATTGTTAACCCTCACTGATGGTCCTGAGAAATCATTTGTCCGCATCATACCTAGGCACAAAAAGTATGAAGCTGCTGGGAATAAAGCCACCACATATACAAAAAGGATATGGATTGACTATGCTGACGCAGAGTCTGTATCAGCAGGTGAGGAAGTAACCTTGATGGATTGGGGAAATGCCATAGTAAAGGAAGTAGAGAAGGACCAAGATGGGAATGTCACAGGGTTAAGTGGCGTTTTACATCTTGAAGGATCTGTGAAGACCACAAAACTGAAGCTCACTTGGCTACCAGAGTTAGATGAATTAGTTAGCCTGACATTGATGGAGTTTGATTACCTCATTACAAAGAAAAAGGTATGTGCTTGTCTTCTGTTTGTTTCTGTCATTAATAAAGGAAAATATATAATATGTGAACATTTAATGTATTTCTTTTGATTGGCTGTATCTATGGCATTTGTGCTCATGAAAGAATTGCACTTCATTAATATTGGGTCGAAGCGTGAAACATTAGTTCTTCTGCAAAGTGTCCTATGAAAGACACTTCTTATTTGATCTTGCTGTCTGTTTGTCATTGCATTATCTATCCATTTGGCCTTGTATAATTTTGTGTTTACACATAATCATATTTAGCTTATTCTTTATATTATGTTCAGCATAGCCGCAAAGGATAAGAAACTAATCTATACACTACCATCAGGCAGCCACCTTCCCATCCTCCAGCCACCTACACGTAATCAAGACACTACCATCACTCCCTTGGCCCCCACCTTTCTATCAATCATATCACCCACCAATAAGCATTGGCTTTAATTTGAGAGAGAAAAATGACACTTTAGCTAAGTGGATATTTGTTATACTGTAAGGTGTTTATGCAATTGTGCATCTCACCATATATGTTATAAGAATTTATTAACGGCTGTTGTCTGACCTTTCATGGAACTAGTTTTATAGCACCGTATTGTCCTTATTATTGTCCATCCTGATACCCTATGCATATACCTGTTTGCTTCAGAGTTAAGTATTGGCATAGAATTTATTCATTTAGTCCTTATCTCATTTTAATTTGAAATTCTCTTAAAAGTGCATACCCTATGCATATACTTGATCCCATTCTCTTAAAAATGCATACCCTATGCATAGACACTTTGGTTCAGTGTTCATTTTATCTACTCATACTTAATATATGTCAAACCTGCTTGCTTCCCTGTTTAATTTTATATTTGCTTTGTTTGCAGCTTGAGGAAGGAGAGGATTTCATTGATGTGCTTAACCCTTGCACAAAAAAGGAGACTCTAGCATATGGAGACTCCAATATGCGAAATCTTAAGCGTGGAGAAGTATTGCAGCTGGAGAGAAAGGGATATTTCAGGTGTGATGTACCCTTCGTCCGGCCTTCGAAACCAATCGTGTTATTTGCAATCCCAGATGGCAGGCAGCAGACATCTTTGAAGTAAAAATCTTTTTTGTTTTTGAATGACAAGTTGCTAATTTGGATAGATTTGTGGAAGTATTTTAATGTGTACCATCACTTCAGTGTTATGCTTATAAGCAACCTTGTATTTGGGTTCTCGACTAGCAATTTGAATATATTCTGTTTTTTGTGGACAAATTGTGAGTATGTTGTGAACTTGTTATTTTAGTTTTGGAGAATGCTAAACAGTGCCCTCAGGCATTGGTTAAGCAAGCAACTAAAATAAGTAACTTTTTTTATAAAAAACTAGTGTAATTATTACTTAATCAAAATTCAAAACTTATATTTTCAAGATAAATTTTCTATTCATAATTTCTTTAACCATTGCCGTGAGGGCACTGGTTAACAAGATCCGTTTAGTTTATGCCTTTGCCGAGTGAATACCAAATGAATTCCATAGATGATTCAAGTCAAAGCGATATGGAATCAATAATATCAATTGATAATAGTAAAATGAACAACCATGGTATTTCTGAATTTGTGTTTGTTTGTTGTACCGTGTATGTCACTCTCTTTGCTTGTATCACTTACAATTAGTGTATTATCGTCAAATATTTATTCATTTCAAGCAAGTTATTACGTATATCAATCAAACATAATTAAAAGGTGGGGATTATTTATTTCAGGAGCAAGTATTTTGATATTTAATTGTTTAATAATCATTTTATCAATGTGAATAAATATGAGGCAAGAGAATTGTCATGATGGCTGATTTGATTATACAACAATCTTTCAAATTTCAATTATTACACAAATGAATATGCTCCACTTGCTCTAACCTTTTCCTTTATGAGTGTTCCAACATTTTTTGCAAAGAGACAAAGATTAAAAGAAGAATCGACAGTGACAAAACAGCCACACCACCATGATAATTTTACTTTTTGGGTGCAAGCCTAGACTTGATTTTCTCAACCTCTTTGGTACCCACCTGGAATGTCTTGGTCAACACATTGTCTGGAACAGAAGGTGTGGCTGCAAACAAGGTAGTAGCAATGGACTGTGTACCAGGAAGTTGGCTGTTGAATGCAGAAAGAACAGCAGCAGGTACATTGGCATTGTTCTTTTGGAAGTGAACTAAGCCTTTTGGGAACACAAATATCTCACCCTTGCTAATTGTCTTTGATATGAGCACATTGGCTGTGGTTATGAACCCAACATCTAGTTGCCCTTCAAGCACAAACACCACCTCGGTGGCGCGTGGGTGAGTGTGAGGTGGGTTGAGGCCACCTGGGGCATAATCAATCCTTGACAGAGACACACCAAGAGTGTTGAGTCCTGGGACTTTCTGAACGTTGGCTCCAGTCACCACTGAGCCAAATGTGTTGTTGGTGCTTCCTGGTTTGGCTAGTATGTTGGAGGAGAAATCAGAGGCATTTACCTTGGATGCCTCTTTGCAAGTGAATCCGTTCACTTTCACACCTGCATTATATATTACAGCCCTCCATGAATTAATCTTTCATATAATATAATCATTTCACTACTTTTAAATCTACAAAGCTGACTTGTGAGTTGAGGATTGCTCAAGTTTTATAAATTTCAGTTGAGCCATATCTAAACTCTCATGTGGCATGGGGGAGTATTAGACCCATTAAATTCTTGATGAGGATTGAGAAATCTCACACTTGACGTAGTTGCACATCGCCAAGTCTAATCAAAATTGGACAACTCAGATTTCAATCGTGCGTTTTAACTTTGATAGTGCAGTTGAATTTTGAGTTATCCAATTTTGATTGGATGTTGCGCAATGCACGACTGCGTGAAATGTAGGATTTCCAAACTGCTGAGAAATCCAAATCTCTAAATTGTAAGCTCCCATTATTCAGCTAGTGGGGCTAAGAAATGCGGGGTAAGGGACAAATGAAACTTAATCATGTTGTGTTAGTGGGAATACTATACTATAATCAACATGATTAAACAGTTGAGTCAGGAAAAAGCAAAATTAAAGCAGTTTGGTAGAAGTGTCATGCCTTTAGGAGTGAGGTTAAGAAAACCAATAAAGGAAATGAAAAAAAAAATAAAAAAAATTGAAGAAAATGATCAATCTAATTATTCAGATGTAAAAACATATTTAAAAAATAGGGGGCGGGAATAACGGGGGTCTTATTTTCTAGCTTATATGCATGAGGAAAGAATTTGCATACTTCTCAACTTTGTATATATGAATGGAAAAGAGAGTAGAGTGATGTAAAAGGGTAGGTACCTGAGGCAAGGTCAGCAACACAGAGGTCTTGAAGATAGTCAGGATCTGATGAGAAAGAGGTGGCTAAGAGCAGAGCCAAAGTCCCAAGAAACAAGGAATGTTCAAGCTTCATGGTTTGGGTAGATGTATAATAATTATGAAAATGAAAATAAGGGTTGGACCAACAGAAATGAGTTGATAAATATGGAGAGGAATGAGAAGAAAGAAACAAATGTGTTGGTTGGGAAAGGGTGGGGCTTCGTCAGTGAATTTATAGCAAGGCAGGATAAGTTGACAAACAATATTAGAAACAAACAAACGTGCCACTTCTTCATTTGATTTTGTCACGCTCACACACCAACCATTTTTCCAAACTTAAAGTATAGTTTTCCATCAAAAATCCTAACTCAATTCAAAAGAAAACAAAGGCCCCCATAAGCTAGATCCTTGAGCCTCCTTCTTGGTTTGGGCCATTTCATGTTTTGATCCTTTTCCCTCTTTATATTGAAATATTTCCATCCACTCTCGCATTTTACCGGAAGCAAAGTTTGCTTCCGGTAATGTATGTTGACCAATTTAAATACGGGCAGATTGAAAAGTCATCTCTTGATATTGAAAATTCTATTTTTAATTGTTTTTTGAATGATTTGTCAATATGATGTGACACAGTTCACCAATAATCGAATCCTCAAAAAAATAAAAAAAGTTTACCAATAGCCAAGTTAATATGTGCTTAGGAGTTTAATCTGTGTCAATTGTGCATGAGAAAAAAAAATCTATTCATTGAGGTTTGAACTCTATATGTCGTAAGATTAGTCTCTAACTCTCTCATCAGCCGAGATACCTTAACTTCACCCAAAAACTTATAATGTATATATATTTTTTGTTTCCAAAAACTATATTTTTTACTTCAAAGATATTGTTTGGTTCGTATATGAACAGCGTAGACGTGATTTTAGGATAAAGATGTGTGTGTATAACATTTGACACACTTGGAATTGATCCTCAATATTGGTTACATGTAAAAATAAGGAGTCCTTTCTGCAGCTATATATTGATGGTTTTTTACTGCTGGTGCAGTGATTTATTGTGGCTAAAACAAATTTTAACGAGTAATTAGGTAATAAATTGAATGAAGTATAGTATGGAATGGTCTGAATACATTGAAAAAAAAAACTAGTTTAAATAATTAAGAGACAAAATTCATCATTTTGATGGGTTGTTAAATTCGGTTAAGCTGCTGGTTAAGCATTTGAGTGTTTTCCATTATATTTCAAAAAGAGACAAATGTTTGTTCCAAATCTTTATTAAAGCATGATTATATCATAGTTTTCCTTTGGATTATCATTTACTCTAACTTTTATAATGATTATATGTATTACTATATGTATAGGAATTCAGTTCTCTCGTATTGTAGCTAGGTAGTAGTTGAGGTTTTTGCCTTTTATTGCATCACGGTGCTCCATTCGTCGTTTTATTTATGTGAAGGTAAATCAGCTTTTAATTTCTTATGATTTACCTAAAGTCTAAGACAAAAACAGTCACATAATTTAATATGATATGCATTTTTTTTTCTTTAAATATTTTAAATTCGGGACTTTTATTATTTTTGCACCTTCATTAGTTGATTCACGAATCTGTCTTTCCTAGGATGTGTGTTTAGATGGTAAATGAAAACGTTACTCTAAAATTTCATGCCCTTTTTTTAAAAAGAATATTTATAGTTATTCTAAAATGTAGGAGTGCATTAGAACTTACTACTATTATTTCTTGCCTTGTAGTTTGTCCATTTTACATTTTTGGTTTGTATTTCGTTTTCACTTCCAGCGTGTGTAGCTGTAACAATCTTTACACTATCATCTAATCTAATACTCCCTCCGTTCCTTTTTAAGCGTCTTTTTAGAAAATTTCTATCAAAATAGCAAAATATATTTTTTCACGTTTTCTTCCAATTATACCCTCCTTTTAATTCAACAATAAATTCATATTTTTTTGCACACACTTTATCTTTTCAATAAATTTAATATGTTATCTTTTTCTCGTAACAAACAGTTGTTAGTTATTATCTTTTTCTCCAACAAATTCTTATTTTTTTACGCGCTCTCTCCCAAAATAAACAATTGTCAATTTTTTAAATATTCTGCACATCTTTTAAATTATTATAAGTCAATATAAAAATTATTCCAACTTCACATTAATCAAAAACTAAGAAAAACTTTACTTCCTTCCAACTCCTTTAATCAAAGTTAAGACTTCAACTATGGCTTCAACCAATGCTAGATTCGCATTGTGCGACATCTTATTTATAGAATTTTTAAATTTATAGAATTGTTATTCATCTTATTTATAGAATTTTAACTCTTCTTCGAACCATTGTTTGTAACAAAATTTTGTTTAAATTTGAAGATAATAAGAAACAAACTTTGTTTAAAAAAAACAAACAAACTTTGTTTAAAAAAAAACAAACTTTAGCTTTCCAAATAGATAACATTAATTAGATTTATTGAAAAAGTTAAGAGTAATTGAAAAAGGGTATAATTGACAAATCATACCCTAAAAATACAAAAAGGACAGTTAAATAGGAACGAAAAACACACGCTAAAAAAGACACTTAAAAAGGAACGAAGGGAGTAATAAACAATGCGCAATTCATTTGTTTTAGTTACTCAAAGTTTGTTCAAAATGTAAAGGATCTTAATACGCCTTAGCAGTAGCAAATAAAAATAAAGGGGTAAAAATGCTATTGGTGGAGGTGACTTGTTTTGCAGTCGTTTCTATGCCTCGTTTGTTTGCCAAAAATAATTTTTGCTTGACCGCAATTAGGTTCGAACTCAAGACCTATATTAGTCTGACAAAGACTTAAACTATCTCATTCAAGCATTCTTGAATAGCATATCAATTATTCAATTACATACACCGATTTCTAGCTAGGAAGAAATTTTAATTTTGAAAATTCTCTTACTTTATGAGAATCTTATAAAAAAATTATGAGGTGTTTGTTCAGTTGATAATTATGAATTATCTATAAATTTGAAGGAGGACTTTATCTTCATTGTAACAATTCTGAATGAAAACTTCAGAAAAAGTGATATTATCATATGTTGGAAGGAGATAGATAAGTTACTTGTTCAAAAGGTGTAAAAGTATCTCGTAAGAAAAATGTTCCTACAATAAAGAATTCTAGAAAACATCATGAAAATACCAAAATAACATCATAGGTAGTTAACTGTCGATGGAAATTGAGGTTAAATTTATCATTTCATGGTGTTTCTTAACTTTATTCAAAGGGTAAACATCAATTTTCATCTCATAATAGTATATAAAAAAACAATTACAAAAATAAACCCTAAAAATATTAGGTAAACAAGCCTCGAACTTAAACATCGAACACTCGGAAGCCCCATATCTTACCTACCAAGTTGGTGAGCAATCATATTTGCCATCACGACAAACACAAGGAAAAGTGTTTGGAACGAGAATATCGGGTTCTACGGTACTAATGACTTATTCCATTATATTTTTTTGAGAGGACTAATGACTTATTCAGTTAATTTGTTTCTTTTTTAAAGATTACAACTCAATGCTGTTATGACAATAATTCGTTTTCCTTAAAGAGCCAATGATCGATTGTTCCCTAGAGTACTGGAAAATGACTTAATTTATTTACGCTAATACATTCACTAACTGCCAATTGCCATAACAAAGGCAGCTTGTTGTCATCAAGGCAATACATTCTTCTTCATTACTCTATTTTGACAGTGGCATTATTCCTTGTTGAGCATTTTCCCTCTTTTCTATTACCCCAGTTCCAAAAAATAATTTTCAACCATATCATATTATTGGATTGGAAGTTTTTGAAGAAAACAACTTCCAGTTAAGATTGAATTTAGGTGTGCAAAGTTAAACTTAATCAAACCAATACTAATCTCAAAAACTAAACTACTTAATTGGATAATTTAGCAATCAAGAGAGACCAGCAAAACCTAAATTTCCAGGTAGCCTTACCACGACAGTTGAGTGCATGCAAGATATTCAGACACACGACAAGGAGATGGTAAGTAGTAACGCAGCAGTGGGGTAAAAATGGCAAGTCAAATTAACTCGAAAAGGGAAGATTAAAACCATCTCTACCACATGAAGCACTGTATCACAAATTGTTAATACCAGAATTATCTAACTTAAATTAGTTAAATTAGTCACACAAATATTTTACAATTTGGAAGATTGAGCATCAGTATTACGGATTGACCCTCCTTCATGCCAACTGCAAAAAACCAAAGAAAAGAGAGGTAGAATTATAGATGTTAGCAGGTGCAAAAGGGGGTCACATAAATTAGCTGGTGAGAAAACAAACATCTACAACACTAACCTGGTCAACATGTAAATGACTCTGCCCATCTAAGATTCAAAGCCAACTATTTTTTCTTCTTACCGCCACCGGCCTTAGCTTTCTTGTTACTCCCTTTAGCTTTAGCATCATTCATTGGAGTTTCCTGTCAAGAAAAAATAGTACATGTCAAACCATGGACCTACAGAACCAAAACAGTAACATGTTATGCAGATGCTTTTAATTTTATATATTTTTTCCATTATCTTTAACATTGGTTTAATTAAACTATCCACATGTATTATGAAAAGGATGTTGCTTCATTAAGCTTCCTTGTTAGAAGATATGGAAATACCTTGAAATTATCCTAATCACCTTGTAGGATTAGTTTATTTTCTAAAGTATCTAAAACTACCACCGGAGATTACTTATCATATTTCTTTATTATTATTATTATCAATTTGTTTTCATGGTATGATATTTAATAATTTCTGAGTATAAATAAGAGTTAGTGTTTAATGTTTATGCATTGTACCAAATCATCAATCATATCAAACCATAAAAACAAGTTTCTATAATAGATTGAACAAGTTGTTTGAGATTGAGGCTTATTGGATTAATCTTTTTCCAGTTCTGACTGTCTGCTGCGTTTTATTTATTTTTCTATAGCATTCTGCTCTATTCCTTTATTTCTGAGCGTATTTTGTTTCTGTGCAAGAGATTTTTATCCTTGAGAGGCTTATAATTTCAATAGCTTTTCTGATCCTATTACTTAGTCGTCAATAGCTTTTCTGATCCTATTACTTTGTCGTCTGAACTTTGATCTCCATGTTCGACTTTAACATCAATTTATCTTTATAGAACATTACTACCACTCACTACTACAGTAGCAAAGATAGGATCCAACTGAACTTCTTGAGTTATAAGTTTGACAAGAAAACTAGAACCTATGAGCAGTTCTGCTGCTATTAAACATTTTAGCCTGTAACCCAAAACCATCTGGTGCAGGGCTGGCTTACTAATAGCACACTTGGGCAGTCAATAGTATATGCCAAATGCAATATCAGTTGTAATAATCGATATTCATTTGGATATAGTCTACAGATAAATCAATTAATAGATAAATAAAGTAGAAATGAAAAGGAGGATATGATAGTTACTCAACAAAAATGCAGAAGAAAAGAAACATAAATAAATATAAAAAGCTCTCCAGTCATCTCTGCCTAATCAATGGGAACTTGTTTCAAGCCTAATCAATGGGAACTTATTTCAACATAGAAAAACCAATGAGACTTCTGAAAAGTTTAAAACAGTGACTAACTAGATCCAGAAGACTATATGCTTATGATAAAGGAATTAAAGTGAAACCAGGAACAACATTTCAGAGTAAAGAGATTTATACTAGAAGTAAAAGATAAGACACTAGCAGTCGAGCACCATAAGGCCTGATGTAGTTTTAAAATTTCTCAGGCAAAATTAGTAGAAGGTTTATATCTCAATTACTAAAAGACAGATTATGCATTAGCATAGATTGACATTGAAGGTTCACCAGGTCTATTCCGCTTCAGGCACCAAAGCAGACACCTCTAGATAATGGCACGGAAAGCTTGGAACACAGACTATAGATTGGCATGCTCAACTGGCCAAAAACCATGGACCTTGACTGGTTAGAAATTCGCAGAGAGGACATCTTATGATCAATTGCTGGTTTGAAAGATCTAAGCACGCATTTGCTTCCCTGTCATTAAGTGTAGCAAAATTATGCTAAAATATCAGCTTAATATTTCTGGTAAATTTGGTAAAAATTCCTGTTTCTGGTACTTCAATTTTTTTTTTTTCTCAGACGTGGAAGGAAAGTTACCCTATTATTAATATACAGAAAGGGGGGGGGGGGGGGGGGGACTAAAGTGAATAGTTCCAAATCCAGTTAGTGAACAAATGATAGGATAAAGGCATTACTTGGCAGTTGCCACACAAATCAGTGTTTTCAATTGTTTATTTTCTGTACCCAACAATGTTTGTCTTAACATTTTGATAAGAAATCCAATAAAAAATACCCCATATCAAATGCATGAATAATCTATATCCATATCTTGGACTTGAAAATGTATACTCTATCAGTTTTTTCACACAATTTAATACGACTTATCATGGAATGGAAGAGTTTTTCATCGTCGATATGACATCATAAGAGGATGAAAATTAAGCGAGGAAACATTATGAAAACTATGCAAGGAAACAATAATCCATGATCTAGTTTCACGAAGACAAATAGGTACCCAAAAGAAGAAGAAAAAACTAAATCACAGCAGGCCAAAAGTCTGACCATAAATGTTCTGGTGGAGAATTTGCCAGGCCTTTAACAACAATTTTGAATGTCAACAAATAGTGGAGGTGATAGATGTAGTGGATACATAGTACATACCTTCCGTTTGATAGGTACAGATGGATTTGCAGTTGGCTTAAAAAATGATTCCAATCTGGTATTTCCAGAAAGAAAGTTAGGTGTGACAAGACAATAGAAAAGGTCTAGCACTGACGTCCAATAAGTTGATCACTTACCGGCCTTGTGATGACTTGTTCTTTGCCGCTTTAATTTTTTCTATTGCCTAACATTGAAACAATCATAGCAAAAATGTTTCTTAAGAAGCAACAAAGACCCACTGAAACTCAACTCAACACATGGTTAGCTACATACCTTTGTCACCCTATCACTGTTGAACCCATTCTCATTTACTAGAAATGTTATTAACCCCTGTAAGGAAGACAACATGCAACCTGGTTATCTTGCCAAAGAATTGATACATAGATAGAACAAACATAGGTATGCCAGTATGCATATCCTTGTGCCTTTGAAAGAATATTTAAAGTTATCAAACAAAATAGTTATTACTTCTTCATCTGGAGGAGACCACTTAAGGTTAAGTACTTCATCATCAGTTGAGACCTCTGGCTCTTTAAAAAGTCGTCGAGCCTCCTGATACGGCCAATCATCTGGTACCTGGTACCTGAATCAGTGGTAAATTGAAAGATCAACATAATTGATATATTAATAAAATTTGACTGTGGTATGAATTATTACAAACGCACTTGTTGTAAAATGTGTCATGTAAGTGGACTCATCATTAAAGATCCAAATATACAAGCCAGATATCTGATTCGTAATGCAGTGCAAACATGACAGAGGAACAAGTAAAAACCTCTATTGCATGCACTTGAAAACAAAGAATTTCAAAATGGGAAAAAAGAAAACCTCTCTTTGCTTATGTTTTCCAGTATTTTTTCAATAGAGCCGTGTTGGCGTATGAGCTTCAGAGCTGTCATCCCCCCAATACCTGTGGCACACATTGATTATTATTCATATTATGCACATGTACAAGCAGCGATCATATCACAATCATAAAATTGAGCTTGAACCTAGCACCAGTTGGATAAAAGCGGGAATAAAAATACCTCGAATGTTGTCACAGTAATCACATCCAGAAAGTATACATAAGTCAATAAATTGGTCCATGGTCAAATCTAGCTCCTCCAAAATCTGAAACATGAGATATATTGAAATAAGTAGATCATACAGTGAGAAACCCATACATTTTGAAAGCAGTCAAGGATAACGGACCTTTGCAACGTCAAATTCCATTACTGGAATCTTCTTTGAACTAGGATCCATTAGATGGCGAAGAAATTTAGGAGCTCCAAACGTTAAGGAATCCATGTCTTCAGAAGCCACAGCATACACCTGTATAATATATAAAATGTTTAACCTAAACTCTGAATTAACTTTATATCAAAGAAACTTGTATTAATTTGATATGAAGGCATAGCAAAAGTTATATTTATCAAATGCAAAAAATATTAAAGGAAAAACATATTTGAAATTTAAATAGTTTCATAAAAAGTGGTAATGTAACATTTAATTTTCAGCAAATTACACTCACCTCCCTTAAGGTCTTCTTAAATAGCACTAACAACCCCTCTACTTTTTAACTAAACACTAACTTCCTATAATTTTTATTCAAAATGACAATCACCTCCCCTATCATTTAACAGCGTGCGTGCTCTGTAAGCTAGCATACTCCCTACCATTTGATTTATCGCAGCGTTGAACCTCCATGGCCAAGCAATAATAGCCGCACCATTGGTTATACTCTCAAGCACATAACCCCACCCACATTGCGAATGAAAACCACCAATAGAAGGTAATAGGAAGAATGGTTCAAATTGTCAACAAAAAAAAAGGATGTTTCAAAACAGACCCACGTTTTTAATCCTCTTCGCAAACCTACTTTTCGTATCTCATCAAATTCATTTGCATGCACCACCTAAACGAATCTCTATCTCCAAGTGAAAAGCTATTTCCTTCATTTGTTCAAACGACACCGTACCACCGGTCACAATAATTCGCCATTGCTTAGAGCTTTAAGCTCTCTATGTCCAAGCTCGTCCCACGTGTTAACTAAAATGAATATATGACGGTCTAGCATGGAATCAACCAGAGAAAATATCTCATGGAGTGTGAGGTGGGGGAAAATGGAGGAGTTAACTAACAGAGCACTAACGATGTTACATAACAATGGAGGTTGTTTGTTGCTTTGAATAAAAAAATTAAGGGAGGTAAGTGTTTAATTAAAAACTAGAGGAGATGTTAGTGCTATTTAAGAAAACCTAAAGGGAGGTGAGTGTAATTTGCTCTTTATTTTTCTTTTCATCTCCATGAAGTGCGTTTGAAAAGGATTTCTATTTAGTAATAATCTTATCATTTTAGTTTTCAAGAAGGTGGACACAACATATTTGAACTTGCCTTTCCAGTTTTGCAAAGAGTGGAAGAAATATAAAGTAACATTTAATTAATTTATTTTTCATTTCCATGGTCTGTATGAAAAGGATTAGTATTTAGTAATAATCTTATCATTTTAGTTTTCAAGAAGGTGACACACAGCAGATTTGAACTTGCCTTTCCAGCTTTGCAAAGTGCAGCACATTGAGCCTCTGCTTCTGAGGGTGCCTGCAGAATTTGAAGCCTTAGCCAAATGGTGAACTCATTGTACAATAAATTGTTTCATTTTAGTAGTGCAACGTCACCTCAACAACAGGCACTCCCATGAGTCTTAAAAGTCTTTTGCAGTCATCATTATGTTGCTTTGTCACCTACAAGAGTATAGAATATATTCTCAACGGTATGCACCAAAACCTTGTTTCAAATAAAAATGTCTAGTAAACAAAGACACGCACCTTCACTGTCCGTTTACTGAATTTTTCAATATCTTCCTTGTTGTCAGCCTGAAATGACAACAAAGATCAGCCAAGGGATGAATATCCTGATTTAACACAAGAAATCTCTCAACAAAACCACATAGAAAAGTCGCCAACAAACTATGCATATACCTCTAGAGCTTCCGTCAAACCCGCAGTAGCCTCGGCTCTCTTTGAGAGACTGTAAAAAGTTTTAGAAGGAAATGCATTAATTAGGAACACTGATAAGAATCTATAAATAGAATTCTCAAGAAATAACATCAAATCCACGCAAAAATACCGTTTTTTCAGCTCTTGATTCTTCATCTCCGGTGGCTTCCCATCAAAAACATATCTGGATACGAGCATTGGTAAAAATCGGCAAGGGCACAGTTTTCAAAACGACTTATTCTCATATGGTTTAATTGAATGAAAAACAACATCAAAAAAAAAAAAAGAATTACACTGGCTTCATCCCGGCTTCTAGAAGTCTGATTGTCCGCGCAAACATTCCTTGCAAATGACTATAAAATTCAATTTAAAATCAATTAACTAACACATCAATCACCCTTACAGAAAAATTAAACAAAAAACAACTAAACACAATTCAGGGCCTGTTTGGATCAGCTTATTTGAGTTTATGAACTGACATAAGTTTTGTGAGACTGTTTGGGAGAACTTGTGAAAACAGCTTATGACTTGTTCATAAGTTGTTTTCAGCTTATAGTTCTCCAAGATAACTTATGAAAACGGCTTATAGCTTATACAAAAACAATTTAACTTTATTTTATCTTTTGCTATAGAAAAAGATTACACATAAGCGCTTATGTTATAATCTGCAAATGAACTGATTATCCAAACAGGGATTAAGCTTATCTCATACAAAATCCACTAAGAGATTTAATTACTACTTACCTAGTAACTTCACCAGCTTCATTAGTCAACATTTCAGTTCCACTTCTTCCCACAACAATCTACATCAAAATCAAAATCAATTAATTTCACACATAATCAACATTAACATAACTTAATCAATTTTAGGTTGAAAATCGAAACCACTTACAAGAAACTGGTAAATGCTCATACTAGCATCAACAGCAATCTTACGCCCAAAGTAAGATTCGAATTTGTTCTCCTTCATTGATTTGGGAGCATTATCAGCTAAAAGCTTCGTTAAACCCTAAAAATGAATCAACATTAACAAAATTAATTAAACTCAAAAATAATAAAATAAAAATTAAAACTGAGAGAAAAATAGAAGGATGAAAAATGAAGACCTTAATACCCATCGTTGTTTGAATGAGAATTTGAAGAGGATGATGTGATTTGGAGTGTGACGGCAGAAAAAGGAATAAGGAGCGAGAAAATCAACTGCTTCCCGCGCACTCTCCTGTACAGGGGCCGATTGTTAGCCCATTCTATCTAACGGCCCAAATAGCCTATGAAGTTAGAAAATTGCTCTTCTCTCTCATACAAAATTGCTCACTCACATACATACCGAATAAAAAACTCCTCACGTGAATTAATAAATAAAGTTCCGTGGAGTATTTTCGTCGGTTTGTATAGGAGAGTGCAATTTCATGAAGTTATCTGGATTTACCCAAAAGCTTACACGATATGTGATGACTTTTTTTAGTAGATGATCATTAAATACATTTGTAATCTCTTTCGACGAGCCTTACTTTACTCGTCGAGTCTTTGACCAGAGATTAAACCCCAGACTTTACATATATTATACATTGTCCTTAGCAACTGAGCTAGGCTCACGAGAAAAACTACTCGTGAGAGTCTAACTTATCTAAATTGTTTGCTATAAAAATTACCTTTTCAATTTAAGTAAATTTCAATTTAAATTAAATGATCACAAGGTTGAACTTTACCAACTTCTCCACCTTATTAGGGCCCTTCCCCTTGGAAAGTCGAGGTCAACAACAACAACTAAGCTGGAGAATTAGAAAGTTGTTTCAACTTTGTCTTCTTCGTTCAAAAACATTATCCAAAAATGGGACTCTACTACTACACAGCCATAATAATGGATTCAATAACAAACTACACAATGGAATTGTTCACAAGCGCCACATTCTTAACGCTCTTCGTCGTTTACCGAATTGTAATTAGTCCCAACGCGTCTATGTCTCTAAAAACCAAGTTGAATAATGGAGAAAAGTGTTGCAGCAATGAAGAAAACGAGGGAACAAGCGTCATCCATAAATCAAGAGAGGGTTCTTTCAATTTCGTGTTCAACTCCGGTTCACAAATTCTAGTGCATTCATTACATTTACACTAGTATTTGACCTTTTATGTTGTAATCAAATTTAATGTCTTTGACACCTCATTGATTAACATTGCTCCAACATTTTATTTTATTTTTGAAACAGCATTGCTCCGACATATTTTTAATCCTTGTAAATGTGTTTAAGAACTCTATAAGCAATGGATAAAAAAATAAAATATTTTGGGACACTTTTTGATTTATCCAACACTTGTAGGAGTGTCGAAACAAAGAGAATAATAAAAAATTTAATCACTTATATGAGTTTTCCAACATGTGTTTAACAAGTGTCACACGAGTGTCAGATAACAAATACCTAATCTTAAAGGTGCCCTCATAGTCAATGTAGTCAGGAACGAGTTCCTACGTAGGATCGGTCGGCCGGTGAAAGAACGTAAACAAGAGGAACGTAACACGGTTCGTAAGTAGGATCGATAGGTTGTCGATGGAATTGAGAGAAATATATAGGGAAAATAAAGGGAAAACAGGGGGACCAAGCATAAAAACAGAGATATTAGAGGGAAAACAGAGGAACCAAGCAATAAAACAGAGAAAGAGAAAAAACGACAAAAAACAGAGAAAACAGAGCAAAACAGAGAAAACACGGTTCATAAGTAGGATCGAGGTAAGGTCGAGGTGTTGTGGCACGTAAGATCGTGCGATCCTACGTGTTGGGACTCGTTCCTGACTACCTTGCTCATAGTTACCTTGATTTTGCATTTGACTAGCGATAGCAGTGAGGGTGAGACTGTATTATTCCTTGAATTTGTATTAAAGAGGAGAACTTCAATGATTCATCACCTCCTAGTTTTGTTGCTACACATAATTTTTCCTCTTTAAGAATGTCTGTGACCTTGTGGCGACATGTGCCTGTTTCCTGTTCACTTTTTTTCTTTCCAATTGATCAAGCATGTGCTTTCGAATTCGGCTAGCAAAATTACATACATAACTGATTTATCCTTTGAAAGGATAAATATACAACTATGTAGTGTAGTACCAACATCACTGATTAAAAGTGTGACGATTGTCCTATTCCATTGGTGATTACATTAAATTACTTCAATTTTATAGAAATTATGACTGGTGTTGATGCATCAGTACATACTCGGTGTCTGCACTTTTATAGTAAACGAGATTTAGAGTTACTGATGGGAACTAACAAAATAGCTTTGTTTGGTAAATTTCTTAGTGTTAATTGAGTAATCTAAATATTTTTTATTGTTTTGTCTCTAGTAAATATATATCAAAACCAATCAAAGATCTATGTATTGACTTGATTAACGTCTTGCTGCATCAAGACAAAAGACAAAACCTTTAAAATCGGGCTGCCCAAAAAAATGACCTACCTTGTTTAATTTAAGGGATTAAACTGTTACTTCGTAAAATTTAGATGCTAAATTGATCAACACCCTTAAATAATGAGGACTTAAATGATCATTTACTCATTTTTTGTTTGTTTGCATGATTGTTATTGGATAGTAAACTAACACATTGTTGTGGTTTTAGGTGTGTTATGATGATCTGACTTTATGCCAAAGGTGTGCACTCTACAATGGTGGCAACAATTTGGTTGATAGAATCAGCGATTTACCATATGAGTTATTGTGTTACATACTCTCTTTTCTTCCAATGAAACTCGCATTTACTACAACTATTCTTTCAAAGCGGTGGACCCTACTATGCTATTCACTCTTGGTTCTCCGTTTAAATGATCAAAGCTTCAAAGACTATGAGGCCTTCTACAAGTTTTGTCCTTTTGTGGATACTCTCATGCTCTCTCCTCTTATAACCAACCAACCCATCAAAGCATTTCTCCTCAACTGTTGTATTAAACACCGCACGCAAAATAGTAAATTTAATGTAACAAAATGGCTGGAAGTTGCAAAACGGTGTCGTGTTGAGGAATTTCACCTCACGTTATATTACCACAACTTGAAGCCCATTATTTTCATCTCCCAAACCCTTGTTGTTCTCAAACTTAAAAGGTTAAGTGTTGGAAATGATACTTCGTGTGTTGATCTTCCATCGCTGAAAACCCTTTATTTGCAATTAGTGTTTTTTGAAAATCAGAAGGATTACATTAATTTTCGTTCTGCTTGTCCTATCCTTAAAGATTTTCATGCTAAATCTATCTATATACATAGTAAGATGAATCATGATGAATACGATGCACCAAAAGGGTTGAAATCCTTGACCTTGTCTAAATTGATCAGAGCGAGAATTAGTTCAATGGATGTTCTATTTAATGGTATTAATAATGTTGAATTTCTACGTATAACCACCAAATCCAGAAATCAAGAGGCTTCTTTCAAAGTCATTCCAGTGTTTCCAAACTTAATTCATATTGATCTTGTGTTTGGTCATCACTCATTTCATTGCTGGGATGGTGTGGTAGAACTTCTCCGCTGTTGTTCCATGCTTCAAATTCTTTCTATTAGAAAGGTTTGTTGAGTAGTATGTTTGTTCGTTTGCTAGTTCTTTTTTTTAATCATATATTTTAATAAATGTTATTTTTTATCCCTTTGATAGTGGACGGAGACCAGCTCATCTTAGGAATTGAAATGCCCAATTACAGTTCTTGAGTGTATTTCGTCGCACCTAAGATCATGTACTATTTTAAACTTTGAAGGCTCGGCAGATGATCTTCGATTCACAAGATATATTTTGTATAATGCAAGTCTTTTACAAGACATGACAATCGAAGTTACTACTAATGGAATACTTTTGGAAAAAAGTCGGATCATAAAAGAATTGTACTCTTGTCCAAGGACATCTACAACATGTGAACTTTCATTTTAATTTAAATAATGTTACTAAAATTATCAATGTTATTCTAATAGGCAACCACATTGTTTGATAGTTTGAAGTAGGTACAGGCTTGGTCTTCTTTTGTACAAATTAATCAGGATGATGATCTTTGGTGTTATCAAATTCTAGGGTGAACTACCATCTCGATAATGATTTTGTTTGGATCAATGCTTTTAATTTTATTTAAATAAGTCTCATTTAATTCCATTTATATTTCCTTTCAACATTTCAGTAAAACGCAACTTGGTTTGGTGGTTCTGATTTTGATAATCTAGTCGAGCCGCCACTACATAGAGAATCGGTTTAGGTTAATTAATTTCTTCATGAATTGCTTATTGGGTTTATCTCCTTCATTGCTTCTCTTCTTCTAGAGTTTCTTTTATCTTCATTTTGTATTTCTTTATTTGATCGAAGAGTGTATTGAACTTAAAAGGATAATCTTAAACTATGTAACACTGAAGGGTGTTAGTATTTCAACATGTGTCGGTATTGGCCAAACAGAATGATGAAACATAATGGAACAGAGCGAGACAAAATATAATGGAATGAAGCGAAACAGAATATAATGGAATGAAACGGAATATATGGTACTACAGGTTTTTCAAGGAACCTCTACACAAAATCTTGCAAATTTAACTCTAATTTGATGAGCAATATTAAGATCTAACTTCAAGGTAATTCCTATAAGATTACCTATGTTTTTGATGATTTTTTCAATCAAAATATTGTTTAAGGCAAACCTTCAATACCAATTTGTTTTTCTTTCTAAACTATAGAAATATATTAATAAGTCTCTAACCTATACCAAATCTATCAATTTATTCCTTAAAAGATATGAAAATCTGTCAATTTAGTTCTTAATATGAAGGTTTAAACTGACGGATTTTATATATTTAGGTATTATTTCTAATCACTTTTTAAAGAAAAATATTTTTAATGTTATAATTATGTTTGCATAAGTTTTTAATTTTAAATAAGAATATGTTTTTATGAGCTTTTAATTAGGGATGACAATGAACCGAAACATTGTTTAAAAACCGACTCAACAGTTATACATGGTTTCTCAATTGTTGAATTTTGTCTACGTTAGTTACGTTGTACTAATTTTTATTTATTAGCATTTTCATGCAGGTCTAAAATTTGTAATTGTGTATTTCCTTTAAACACTTTGTTCTTCAGATGATTTTTATTTTAAGGATCATGTTAACTTGTATCCTAAATAATAAATAAACTTTGTATTGAAAATATAAATTAGGCCAAATATCATGTTTGGCCTTTTTAGTTTGACAAAATTCTCAAGTTAGTCCTTTAAGTTTCAAAAGTTTCAAATAGATCATTTTAGTTCAACAGAATTCTCAAGTTAGTCATTTAAGTTTCAAAAGTTTCAAATAGGTCTTTTTAGTTGATAAATTATTTCACCGTTACCCCTGTTGTCAGTTAATAATTAATTGATGTTGATGTAGCCGTTGAGTTGTTGACTTGGATCAAAACGTCGCCTTTTAAAAGCTCCAGGGTGTCAAAACGTTACGTTTAATGGTCACAAATATCATTATAGCACTATAAATGTCGTTTAATAGTGCTAGAAAGACATTTGTTGTTGTATATAACTGTCTTTCTAGCAATATAAATGATCATTTGTGACCATTAAACATAACGTTTTGAAACCCTCCAGGTAACATTTTGATCCAAATCAACAACTTAACGGCTACATCAGCATCGGTTAAACGGATACTGACAACAGGGGTAACAATGAAGTAGTTTATCAACTAAAATGACATATTTGAAACTTAAAGGACTAACTTGAGAATTCTGTCAAACTAAAATGACCTAATTAAAACTTTTGAAATTTAAAGGACTAACTTGATAATTATGTCAAACTAAAAGCACCAAAAATGGTATTTGGCATATAAATTATTAAACTTTTACAACATTAAATACACAAGTTTTAAGAAAATACTTTCATCTTTAACCTTTTAACTTGTGCCTTCAAGCACAAGTTAACATTTCCCTTATTTTAACTAAATCGTTACCTTCTTTAGGAATTATAGGAGTTCTTTTTTTAAGCTCATACCGATTTGTCTATAGCCCAAGGTGGACTATTAGGGAGATAAAAGCATAGGAGCTCCATTGAGAGACACTTGGATCATTTGGGTCTAATAATCTTTGAGATAGACTCATAGATGCGATGAATGATTCATTTGTAATAAATTTTGTTCTAAATTAAATTATCATTTCAATTTTCAATGTAATTTTAATTATTTTCCTTTCTTTTCTAATTCTACATTAATACTTGCATTATTATTAAGTTAAATAACTTCTGCTTTATATTTTTGAAATTATAAATACATTAATATTTTATAGGTGTAATTTTGTAAAAGTATTATTATTTTTCTTTCAATTATACTATATTCTTTTTGGTAAATAGACTTAATGATAACCACCATTGGAAACTTACACACATACAAGTGGAGAAGTCGGGATCTGAACACCAATCATAACATTAAGCCAAACAATTTTGATTTTTTTTGTCGGTGGAGTTAAAACGTGTGAACTCTTTCAACTATATATTATTGTAAGGTGTTTATTTTACCTTCAGCTTGAAGTATCTTAAATAATAGTAGTTTTTTTTTTTTAATAATATTTTTAATATTATAATATATAAATATTGCTCCCTTAATCTAAAATTTCTGGCTCCACTTTTATATACAATTTTAGAGCTCAATTTCCATTAAAATTTTAAAAATCCTTATTTATTAATTTTGTTAGGTCTACAGGATAACCTAATAATTTTCCTTCAATTTGCTGTATTAGGTTAGCAGTAATTTAACCTAACAAATTCCATCTAAACTAGATTGTTGACCCGTGCGTTGCAAGAATTTATTGTTAAGGGATTGACATACGAATAATAAAATGCTATATAATTAGTAACGGTTAAAAAACAAACAGTCTCAAAAAACATGACCTTACACGACGCAGTTTGAATCCTTAGATAATAGACCAAGAATTTGCAACAAAACTAAATAGGAAGACTGTCAAAATTGATGTAAACATCTCAAACTAAAAACAAAAAACGCAAAAATGATATTCCAATTCTCAAAAAAAATGCATATCGATAAAATGCATGTTAAATTATAATATTGGTTAAGCAGTGGTATGAGAGGAAGGTTGTAAGGTCACGTCCTTCCATTTGCAAAAATCAAAATATCAAAATATATGATTCTTCTGTTGTCTGTGTAATTTACCACAGTTTACTTTTTTTTTTTAGAGAAACACGGGTTAGGGTTTGCTATAGATAGCCGAGGTTGCATGGAAATTAGGGTAGCCGAGTTTGTATGAAAATTAGGGTATTATGTTTGTAAACGTATTAAATAAGTGTACAACAACTTGTCGAAAAAAAAACTACAAAAACAATATATATATATATATATATATATATATATATATATATATATATATATATATATATATATATATATATATATATAGACACACACACACACACACAAACGATGACACAACATGATATGAATGAAAAGCCCATCAGTGAGGAGAAATATTAGGGATTGCTGCATTTTAGATGAATTTGTTAGGTTAAATTACTGCTCACCTAATACAGCAAATTAGAGGGAACTTATTAGGTTAAAATGCTGCAGACTTAACAAAATTAATAAATAAGGATAAGGATGCAGCAATCCCTAATATTTATCCTCACTGATGAGCTTTTCGTTCATATCCTGTTGTGGCATCGTTTGTATATATCTATTGTTTTTGTAGACCTTTTTTTTGACAAGTTGTTGTACACTTATTTAATACGTTTACAAACAGAATACCCTAATTTCCATCCAAACTCGGCTACCCTAATTTCCTTGCAAACTCGGCTATCTATAGCAAACCCTAAACCGTGTTTCCCTATAAAAAAAATCTAAACTATGGTAAATTACACAAACAGCAGAAGAATCATATATTTTGATATTTTGATTTTTGCAAATGGAAGGACGTGACCTTACAACCTTCCTTTCATATAATTGCTTAACTGGTATTCTAATTTAACATGCATTTTATCGATATGCATATTTTTTTTAGAATTGGAATATCTTTTTGCGTTTTTTGTTTTTAGTTTGAGATGTTTACACAAATTTTGACAGTCTTTCTATTTAGTTTTGTAGCAATTTCTTGGTTTATTATCTAAGGATTCATACTGTGTCGTGTAATATCATGTTTTTTGAGACTGTTCTTTTTTTTACCGTTACCAATTATATATTACAATTTATTATTTGTATGTCAATCTTTTAACAATAAACATGTACGTCGCACGACAAAAGAATCTAATAAATTAATATGATTATTTATAATCTTGCAAGGACGGACCAACCTAGGTAGGCTAGGCATCATATTTTTGTATTTTTAGAGGACATCATACTTTTGATTATTCTTCTAATTGTATTTCCAATTTTAATTCCAATGGAATTATAAGAATTCATTCATGTAAATAAACTAGACAGATCGATTACTTATGTTTTAATCATTAACTTAAAAGGTGACATTTATGACAGGAAGGCTTCTTAATTTTCCTATGATGGGAGAAGATCAAATATACCATTGATATATTAATATAATATTGGATGGCCTAGATATGAGATTGGGTACCTTTTGTACCAATTGCCTTGTTAGTTTTAATACATTTATGAATGTGCCCCTCCATTTTGGTCCAATATATGTTAATCAAATATAATCCCTAATGGACTATCTCTTTTTTTTTTTTTTTGCCGCAGACTGTCTAAGTGAAAAATATCTATGTCACATGTGTATAAATATTTTTAACATCAGGGAATTATAAATCTATGATTGAGTTTTAGCAAATATTTGACCTATTTGTTACAACATGTATATAAATATTTTTTTTATGCGTTTATACGCATGTAAAAAATGTAATCACTTGAGTTACTTTGCCTTAAAAAGAACTTTTATCATACATTTGTATATTGAGGTGTACCGGTCATTTGTTTCTTAAATTTATAATTTAACGATCATTTTTATAAAATAAAAAGTTGAAAAATGGTAGAAACACTAATTTTCTTATTGGGTAAAATTCATGTGAATCTCACCGGTCACCACTTTATGTGAGATTCATTTTCAATGTGTGGTATCCACATGAATTCATCGAATAAAATAGTGGGTGTCAAAGAGAGTGTTCGAAAAAAAGTGTCCATATCACTCTTCTAAAAAGCTATCTGTCAACATTTATATTTTAGAAAATATAATTTCATAGAAAAAACATCATTTCATTGTTTATAAGAATCACAATAAATTTTTTATTTATTATTGTACAAAATAATCAACGTTCTTTATTATTAGTGATAAAAATAAAAGTAAAAATCAATTTAATTTTGTTGTTGTTTTTGATAAATAAGATTTAGTTATTATAATTATAAATGATAAAAAAATATTTTTCTTCAAACAAACAACTTATTTAACGGTTAATTATAAATGACAAAAAGTCTTTTTATCTTCTTCTCCTTCACTAAATCCTTCCTTTTGATAAAGAACGGTGTGAGTAGACTCGGACAAGTTCGATTCCACGTAATTTCACCTATATTGAAAATATTTATAAAATAAAGACATGTGTAAAAAGTATAATAAAAACATAAACTGGGTGATGGAATTATATTTACTTTTGTGGGAGTGAAAATTGTAAAATAGAACAAACTGGTTGTACGGGCTATAACCCGTTAATCCAACTTTTCCCATCATGGGAAAATTAAGAACCCTTCCCACCATAACCTGCACCTAATTTACAAAACCATAAAGTACTCGTTATGAACTAAAATGTCAGCTAAATACATTAATTAACGAGTGAACCATCAAATTCGTCCCTGAATTTTTACGAGTCGGTTAAATTTGTCCCTCAATTATGCGAAATATTAACTTAGTCTTTGAATTTATCAGACGTCCATCAAAAAGATCCCTCCGTCCAAGTGCTCCGTTAGCCATGCTAATTTGTCGCCCTGCATGTTGTGTTGTCTTGTACACGTGGCAAAAAGGAAGCCACGTGTTCAATGACCAATTTGATGGATAGGGGAAAAATTCAAGTTTTCACTTTTCAGGTTTATTTTTTATGTTATTTCAATTTTGCCCTTGTATTACCCATACCTCCTTCCTCACATTTCTCTCAGAAACATCAAAAACGTCCTTGACTCTTCTCCTTTCCGCTAAAACCTTCTCCATTCTCACCACTCTAAAATCATCATCATCTCCGGCGATTCTTACGTTTTTGAAGTTGCTGTGTTCGGCTATGACTTTTGCCTATGTAATATTTCAGTTTCAATTTGTGTGTTCTGGCTTTTTTAGTTTATTTTGTACACATATGTTTCAAGGATCAATTTGATATCTGATTAAATAATTCAGGGACTTATTTGATGGTTTTTGAATATAACGTAGGGATCTATTTGATAGATAGATAAATAATTCAAGGACTAATTTGATGGTAATATTATTACAGAAACGTTACATTCTTCAATCATCTTCAAGCTCTTTTCATTAGAACTTTACCAGAGGGCAAGCATAGAATGACCTTCCTGGGTTTTTTGAAGTATTGAATTTTTTAACAACACAAATTCTAGGACACCAACATTCAAGCACTCTCACAACACCATTAAACTTGGAGCTCGAAGATGAAGCTCGACTTTCATAACTGTTTTTTTTCATATTCCCACCCCCATCATTTCAGATTCAATTTCTAGTTTTGTTTCAAGAAATTTTGACGATTTTGACTTTCAGATTCATTACGAAAAAAATTAGGGTTTGAAGTTTTTTGAATTGGGGAAGAACTTGACCCCTTATTATTGGAGGAAATTTTGGTGATTTTAGAGTGTAGATTGCATATTGTGTAATTAGGGTTCCAATTTTAAACAATTGGGGAAGAAAGAGCCGTTGAGGAAGAAAATAGCTGTTTGAGAAGAAAGCCAAAACATTTTCTACAAATCAATCAATTTAGTCCTTCAAAATGTTTGTTATTATCGGCTAAATTAGTCCCTGCCTACATGGCGTCAGACATGTGAGAGGTTAACGGCCACATCAGCCACGTTAACGCTCCGTTTGAACAGAAGGACCAACTTGATTGACATTTAACAAATTCAAGGATTAAAGTGATATTTCGCATAATTGGGGGACGAATTTGGCCGACCCGTAAAAATTCAGAGACGAAGTTGATGATTTACTCATTAATTAACATATATACTCTAAAACCGCTGTTTGAGTGGATCTAACTATTCCTTTTTCCAAACTATCTCCTACAATGCACATGGTACTTCTAACCTTTTTTTTTTTTTCGTTACTAATAATAATTATGCATAGAAATAAAATCATATTTGAATTTCAATTAATTTTAGACTTTGGATTGCAACTACCTAGCTAGCTATTTTAATAGGTTACAGCAACACAGATCCCATACAGGTCCCTTCCCAGAGAATAATAATTAGGAAAATGTTAACTAGTGCTTGAGACACTAGTTAAGAAAACTAGTATAAATATCTTAAAATTTGTGTAATTAAAGTTTAAAAAGTGTAGAAGATAATGTTTTCAAGACCTTAATAATTAACTAATAATACATACATTCACAAAACAAAGACAAATACAAAAGTCATGTGGTTTAATAACACGTGTTAAGGATATTAAAAATTGAACTTTTTTATATTGAAGAAAACAAATTTTGAATGTTGAAAAACTTGAATTCGCAATTTTTAAAACAAAATTTGTACATTAAGTTCATTAACATATGTCCATAATATAAATCTTAGTATTTCCTAAATATATAAGAGGCAAAGAAAATTGTAAGTTTGTACCTAGTTGCAACAAAATATATAAATAGTGCACACAAATGACAGCTACTATTTCCATAATTGAAAATGAGTTGAGGAAGTAACACAATTTAATGTCAACATCTTAATTAACACGTTTCACTTTATTTATTACATTTGCAATTTACCATAAACTATTCAAAATTATTGAATCACTCTTACACGCATAAACAGAAATGACATATTCCTGCCACAATCATAAGAAAGCAATACGTACGAATATGATGTCGTGAGCAACAAGAAATTAACAATAGTAGAATTGCCAATGTCTAAAACAACTTGTACACAGTGTATGTCTAGAAGTAGCAAGTCATAGAAGCAAAAGGAAACAGAGAGAAAGCTAGAAAAATATTGAGACAACTCAATCACTCAAGCACATTTAGGAAAAGCATGGACAAATTTGTGGAAAAAAGTGATTGAATTAGTGTCATGAAAATCATGTAGCATGGAAGGTGGGGTTAACAAATCATTTTTTACTTGAATGATCAATATTAATGAATTTAGGACCATAACATTAACACCGTGGCTTTGATATAGACAAGAATCTATCCTATAGGCTTTTATGAAAGTAAGCAATATATTCATTCATTCATAGATTCATAGATTTTAGATAACCCCCCACACGCAAAAGAATGTGTTAGGTTCAAAAATTTCAACGGCATTGTCACATTCTCTTGATAGTGGACCTAGGGCTAGTGGCTATGTGTATAGTGAGAGGTAGAGCAACTTTTTTTTTTTTTTTTTAACTAAATAAGTAAATGCTACTTTATCAATAAAAGTGTAAATTTAAAATGAACTCAATTATATATTTTTTATATACATGTTGGATAAGATAATAATTAGATGAACCAAAAGAGAATTTATTCTGGAATATACATGAACCTACCTATGCTTTTGAGAAGTGGGATATAATATAAGCATCAATACCTGCTTTTAGAATTTAAATATGCTGGCACCTAAAGCTTCTAGCTCCGTACAGGTTGGCAGTGCATTCGTGCTAGCTTCTAAAGTTTAAACTTAGAATTATCTATCACAGTTATTAAGTGTGGATTTGGCTCATTTTTGCATGAAGTAAAATTAACCCCTTTTGTGTTTCGATATTTTTTTTTTTGAAGAAGGCAAATCACGTCAATTTTGCAGTTTTCAACTATCATATATGGTGGATTATCCTTCTTTTATGTTTGGGAGTAACTTTCTATCGAGCGTACCCTGGGCATTTTTTTTCAGGACTTTTTCTTGGTTCTTTTAGGACTTTTGATGTATGTATAAACCGTTTCTTTTACTTAATATTTTCCATGCACTACCTTGTGTTTGTGTTGGGATGATTAAAAGGTTCAATTAATATAAGTCTATTTTAGCTTCTTAAAAAAATTAGAGTATAGAATGTTGTATGCAAGTATGAGTTATATGTCCCACATCGGATATAAAAATAAAGGTTGAAGATGACTCATAAATCCATTGTCTTAAGGTTTTGGTAAGAGTGAGGCGCCTCTCTTGCTTGTGTGGTTGCTCTAGCCTCGATGTGGATGGTCCTTCGAGCTCCCCTCATGACCCAACAGTGGTATCACAGTCCCCGGTTCGACGAAGGGTATGACCGAGGCAGCCGGTCTATTTGCGCAGCAACGACGGTAGGATTCTTGTTGATAGCGCCAAATACCAAGAGAAAAGAGATTTTTTTTTAATTGACATATAGGGATTTTTAAATAGAAAAAGGTTTAGCATGATTCAGATCTTAGGTAAATCATCTAGATTATCTTAACCAATCACTTAAGTGATTAATGAACTTAATCATAAAACGAATTGTTTAGGAGAATATGTGTTCGATTTTTAGATGTAAAAATTCTTCGTAAAAATATATTACTATTTTTTAAAATGTGTTGGAAAGTCTGGTGAACAACAACGAAATAAATATTTAGGAATCTTAAGAGACTTTGACACCACATCTTTACAAAAAAAAAACTTGTGTATATGAGTTCAATCTTTTATATATCCAACATTTTCTCAATTTCTAATCAATTCAATCTTTTATATATCCAACATTTTCTCAATTTCTAATCAATGTGAAACTTAACCACTTACACTTAAAATCTAATAATCTCCCCTCAAATGTGAGTAACTAACTCATATCATTAATATAATCCAACACTAGGATCCCACACACGCTGCTTCACTAAGCCGAATCAAGACTCTAATACCAGTTGTTGGGGAAATTCGTAGACCATCGAGAGTGACAGTTAGTTAAACTTTCAAGAACTCTAAGAGACATTGATATCACATTTCTATCCAAAGTATTAAAGATCATGTATATGAGCTACTTCTTTTATATATTCTACATTTTCTTCATTATTAATCAATGTAAAATTTAACCAATCACACTTAAAACTCAACAAAAATGAGATACGAATTTTATCAGCAAAATGAGATTACAATGATAAAGCAAAATGCTAAACTGAATTTCTGTGAGACAAAAAAGGGGAACACTGAAGTTATGAGCTTTTCTCTCTAACAATGGAGCTCCAAGGGACATAAAGGACAACATCTGAGCTGGATCATGTGACCCATAATTTCAGCATTTTATTTTGACCTATAAGGCTAGAATATTTGCCTTTTTGCTTTTTATTTTTCAATACTTTTTTGCACATTAATGGGGACACAGAAACTGGATATACCCACCAAATGTGTTCCTATTTTACAAATGATTAATTAATAAAACGAAATCTTTTAACCTTTTCCTCTTAAAAATGTTATCTTTTGGACATCCAAATAAAATATTTTTGCAACCAACTAGTTGACAACATATAGTAAATGAGTTTTACTTAGTTGAATCGATAGAGTAATCGAATTAAGTCTCATAATATAGCTTTGATGATAAAAAAAATGAAGAGATATTTGATTTACAAGATGTGAATTCGAAGCCACAAATATTAACTTATAAGCACTTAAGTTTAGACTCTTAAGAATGAAAAAGTAAGTATTATGTTTGAAAAAAGAAAAATGTTAACGTATGTTTTTATACCATATTTTTTTAAGGACTATGACTCATGTTAAGGCATTAAAAATAGAATTACATATTACAACTTGTGTTAATTTATTCTCCAAAAAATTTAAAATTAATTTTTTTTTAATATATATTTGTTATTTGCGAAATATTTAACATGCGTTCTTATGAAACAAGTTAGCACAACATTTCAAAAAATGATTGCCGTTATTTGTTCCACTCCAAAAAATTAACTTTATTTGTTTTATTTTGTCTTAAGTCTCTAGTTTAGGGAAAAAATAATATATTTTGTCAATATAAAGTTTGATCAAAAGATAAACAAAGTCTTGACAAATCATCTAAAAACATAATTTTATTTTTTTTCATGTTATTCATCCGATTACCAAAAAAAAAGAGGTTTTGGCCATATGAAGATGAACTAAGAGATAAATAAAATTGACTCTTGTACCAAAAAAATAAAATAATAAAATTTACTCATTGTCTCTTTTAATTATTAGTATGAACTCGAGTTCCTTCGAATAAAATTTAACTTAACTAATACTTCATCCATTTTTTTATAAGAGACAAATGAATCAACAAAAGTTAATGTATTTGGTCTTTATTGTGAACAAAACATATTAACTTTTGTTGACTTATTTATCTCCTATAAAAAGGATCGGAGGGAGTAAATATTATATCATGTTTAATGGGAGATCTCAACCTTTTAAAATTTGGTGCCTATGAGGTACCTCTATTGGGAAAAAATATTTTGAGTACATAGTAGGAATAATAATGTTTCAACGTAGATTTCTAATTTTAAATGAGATCCAATTTTCTTTTTTAATATTAGAATATTGAAATAGAATGATAAAGAATTATTGATAAAGAATTAATAAGTTCTGTTTTAAATATTTGTACTAGGTGTTGGGTTGGAAATATTTGATGTTTCTTAAATACTATCATTAAAAAGTTATAAATGAATGACGTGTATACATAAGATCTATGAAATGGATTTCTCCTTTGCGAATGCTATTAAATAAGTATCATTATTTGTTATCTTTGATATTTTTAATGGGAACTCCAGCGGTATTTATGGTTTTTCTTGTAGCAAGGAAAGTATAGGATCCTTTTTCATCTGACAATGTTGTGTCTGATGCCTAAAACCAGCGACAAGTTTCAAACACAGCATCATGAAAATTTAATAATATAAACTTCTACACAAATTTGTTTTCCTAAGTTAACCATAAATTTTTCTTTAGTTGGTAACAAGTCCCAGCAGAACAGCAACTTCCAGCACATCAACTCACAAGTTGGCAGCCTCCACTTGACGGGTATGTGAAATGTAATATAGACGCTGCTTTGTTTAGTGATCAACAATGTTTTGGAGTTGGAATGTGTATCCGGAATGCACAAGCCCATTTCTTTAAAGCTTTAACGAAATGGTTTGACTACTATCCTACTTCATTAGAAGCAGAGGCTTTGGGTTTAAAGGAGGCTATAGTTTGGCTTGGTGAATTAGGTTTGTCAATGGTGTAAATTGAGCTAGATTGTAAGTTAGTGGTGGAGAGCATCATGAAAAATTCTAACAACCAATCCGACTTTGGCCATATAATATCCTCTTGTAGATCACTTTTAAATCAATTTAGAAATTTTAAGATAAGTTTTGTTAGGAGACAAGGAAATTATGTCGCTCATACTTTAGCAAGGGCGTCAAATTTAGATGCTTGTCACCATATCTACGATTTAATTCTATCTTGTATTTTCTCTATTTTGATGAATGAAATGATATGAGTTACTTTCTGTTGAAAAAATAAAATTAACCATAAATAACATGAGACCGCACAAATTTGATTAATATGACCACCATGACATATCATGGTTATTATTCTTATGAGATAATTAGGAGTAAATATTATTCACACGTTCAAAAAAATTAAGAGGAAATTATTATTATTAGACAAGCTAGCCACGTGATATATGAATAATTAAACTTTACCCTTTACAAATATGAATTTGAATACATATCAGAATATGATGAGATACAGACACTAGATCACATGCTATGTATAAAGCTGAAAAAAGTCTTACAAATTTATACAAGGTAAAATCTCACTTTCAATTTGACCCGCGAACATCACTGAAACCTTCTAATTTAGGAATAGTGTTACATATGTATCAACATTTAGTGGGGCATATATGTTAGATTTGATTAATTTGATTAAGATTCATTGATGGAATTAGCATCCATGAATCATCATTAATTATTAACAAACCTTAAACATATCGTAAGCATTACAATTTCTAATGTCATTATCAATCAATAATCAATAATACAACACAAACACAACTAGATTTAGTACTAGTAAAGCATGTTAAGACGGTGAGCACAGAAACCAAGGGAAAAAAGGTAGAAAGAGTGAGAAAAAAAACATCATAAATACTAGAATACTAGAATGGAAGACAAATACCAAAGAACAGAACCAACAGTGTAAGACATTAAAAATAAGAACCTCTTGTGGATTTTCATGATCAAAATTCTAAGTCATTTTGCTCTCAAGTGAAAAGCTTCTTTCAAAAGTTTCTATTTTGGGTTTATATGTTCACCTTCTTCTCATTTCAATCTCAACACATCATTCTTGTTTGAGAAATTGAAACTTTTCATACTCTCTCCAAAATGGTAAGTTAGCTAAACAATTCAATGCATTATTCACAATTTTTTTCTCTTCTCTTTTGTAACAATTTGAAAAATGTTACCATAGGGAGACAAAGAAGTAAAAGAAGAACTCAAACCCATCATTCAATGGAAGAAACAAAAGGGTGGATTCAAAGCTTCCATGTTCATCTTTGGTAAGTACAAGTTTTTCACCAAATTAACACTCTTTGGTAACTACTCTTTGTTTCACCAAATATGTTACTATATTGATTTGGTAACATTTTGTTCATTGTTGATGTAGTTTTGTCAGCATTGGATAACATGGGTTTTGTGACAAACATGGTGAGCTTAGTACTATACTTTATTGGTGTGATGCACTTTGATCTTTCAAGCTCTGCCAACACTTTGACAAATTTTATGGGCTCAACTTTCTTGCTCTCTCTTGTTGGGGCCTTCATCTCAGATACTTACCTCAACAGATTCACCACATGTCTGGTTTTTGGATCACTCGAAGTTATTGTAAGTATTTAATTACTAATCATTATTATATTTCAAACACTCCAAATTCCAAATCCCAATGCCATGTTCCAATTACATAAAATAAAGAAGAAAAAAAAACATTTGGTTTAGAGACTTTAACCTCACCGATGAGTTTGACAGAATCACGATTAGTCACTTTTGTCTGGTACAAAATTACGGTGACAGTTCAAGATGTCACCGTAATTAATTTTAATTTTTAATACTTGTATTGTGTAGGCTTTGGTAATGATCACAGTTCAAGCTGCATTGGATAATTTACATCCTAAAGCATGTGGTAAATCAAGTTGTGTGGAAGGAGGTATAGCAGTGATGTTTTACACATCATTGTGTTTGTATGCTTTGGGAATGGGTGGAGTAAGAGGTTCATTGACAGCATTTGGTGCTAACCAATTTGATGAAAAGGATCCAAATGAAGCAAAAGCACTTGCAACTTTTTTCAATTGGCTTTTACTTAGTTCAACTTTAGGATCAGTTATTGGTGTTACTGGTATTGTTTGGGTAAGTACACAAAAAGCTTGGCATTGGGGATTTTTCATCATAACAGTAGCTTCTTCAATTGGTTTTGTAACACTTGCTATTGGTAAACCTTTTTACCGTATCAAAACACCTGGTGAAAGTCCTATTTTGAGGATTATTCAGGTCAGTAATTAATTATTCTCTAATCATTTTAACTACTTCATTGATTCATGAGGAGTGAGTTTATTAACCATTATTGTTTGATGCAGGTTATTGTTGTGGCTTTTAAGAATAGAAAGCTACCACTGCCAGAATCAAATGAACAACTTTATGAGGTGTATAAAGATGCTACTTTAGACAAGATTGCACACACTAACCAAATGAGGTTATTTTTCTTCTACATATTCATCATGCTTAATTAACATTTTGTGATAATGTATTAAGGTGTTGGACTAACTTAGGCTAATAATGTTGATATGCATGATGACAATTATGAATTACATTGTGTCCAGCACATTGTTAAGATTCTTTTTCTTCAAGTACGACTAATTAAGTAATGCCAAGAATTTGGGCCTACTATCACTCACTTCTACACGTTCGGGGTAGCAGACTTACAGAGAATGATCATGGAAAATATGTCCTCTCTTTGCTTTTTAGTTAACACCAAAACATAAGAAAAAGTGATAATAATAAATTTCCTGACACAAAATCACTGAAAAAGTTTTTCACTTTTTTCTTTGTGGTATTTGGCTTAGTACACCTTTACTTTGTAGATAGATAACATAGAAAGTGAAAACCTACCAATTATTTATTTTGGAACCATAGAAAATATGACAAAATCACGGTGAGCCACACTGATTTCGCAAAGAAATCATGGCGCTGCTACGATTTTGTCAAACTCATTGTGATTCAAAACATACACTACGGGTTATTTATTTATTTTGGGAGGGTAGGGAAGGTGGAATTGCTAAGGTGAAATTGAAGGACAAACTTCACATGCACAATAATTGATGACTAAGATATTGTTTGTTGTTGAGAAAACATTTATTCCCATTTATTTCCCTTTACACAAATAAATGCATGCAAGTATACTCAAATGTTATGGTTTGTTGGATTGAATCAGGTTTCTAGATAAAGCAGCAATTCTTCATGAAAACACTGAACCTCAACAACCATGGAAGATTTGCACAGTGACACAAGTTGAAGAAGTAAAAATCCTAACGAGAATGTTACCTATATTAGCAAGTACAATTGTAATGAACACATGTTTAGCACAACTTCAAACATTCTCAGTACAACAAGGGAATGCAATGAACCTTAAACTTGGTTCCTTCACAGTACCTGCATCATCCATTCCTGTTATCCCACTAATTTTCTTATGCACATTGATTCCAATTTATGAACTTTTCTTTGTACCATTTATTAGAAAAATCACTCATCACCCTTCAGGTATTACACAGCTTCAAAGAGTTGGTGTTGGACTAGTACTCTCTGCCATTTCAATGACAATAGCTGGTTTTATAGAAGTTAAAAGAAGAGACCAAGGAAGAAAAGACCCTTCAAAACCAATAAGCCTATTTTGGTTATCTTTTCAATATGCTATATTTGGTATTGCAGACATGTTCACTCTTGTTGGACTATTAGAATTCTTCTACAGAGAAGCACCTTCAACCATGAAATCACTTTCAACTTCATTCACATTTTTGTCCATGTCACTTGGTTACTTCTTGAGTACTGTTTTTGTTAATGTTATTAATACTGTTACTAAAAGGATCACACCAAGTAAACAAGGTTGGTTACAAGGTTTTGATTTAAATCAAAACAATTTGAACTTGTTTTATTGGTTCTTAGCTATCTTAAGCTGTCTTAATTTCTTTAACTTCCTCTATTGGGCCTCTTGGTACAAGTACAAAACAGAAGATAGTAACAATTCAAAGGAATTAGGTGAAACACCTCTCTTAATGGTTGGTGGAAGAAAACATGATGATAAAGCTAAGGCAAAAGAAAGTAGCCAAACTAGTGAAGCCAATACTGAGGGACCCTCTTCTTCTGATGAAACAGATGATGGCAAAGAGAAAGAGAGACATAGATGATGTTGAAGACATTGATTTGATGTTAAGGAAAACATAGTAGTAGGTTGTGTATGGACATGGTAAGCTTTGGATGTGGAAATAGGAAGTGGTTGATATTTCTATTTTATGTTACATGCGTGCTTGTATAATTGATTGGTACTATTGTTGATTCTGGCACGGTCTCTATGTCTCTGTGTGTGCAGAGTCAAAGGTTTTCTCTTCTTTCATTTTCTTCTTTTAACTTTTATATCATAATATATTATAAGTTTTAATTTTATTTTTTTTGACAAAACATGATAATATAAGTTAATGAGATAAGTTTACACCATCTTTTTTTTTTATTATTTTTTTTATCATGTCCGTATGTTATTAAAAAAAGTTGACCTACTTGGACTTTGTATATTAGACCATGTTAACGTATGTCTTTTGAGAGGTCATTTGGTTGAGAGTATCTCTCATCAGTCTTGAGAAACTTGGTTCAAAACCCGACACCGAAAGACCATGTTAACAATTTAGATGTGTACGGATATTAGTTCCTCTTAATATATTTATACAAATATATAAATGATAAAATCGCATTTATATGGAAGTATTAGTATATAAATTAATGGGTTAAATAAGTTTTATGTTATTAAAATATATCACATTTTGATTTTAGTCCATAAAAAATAAAATGAGACGTTTTCATCCTCATAATTTTCTGTTTTGTTTTTGGTACCTAATAGGTATAATTTTGATATGTTCTTGACACTTTTGAACATAATAATATGAACATGCAAATGTTGAACGTAATAAACGGGCATAATATTGACACGTCTTAAATGTAAAAGAGTCGTACTCTTGACATTCATATGCACATAAATCGGCCATCGGGACCAAAAACATTTAACTTAAAATTTTGTGAAGATAAAATCATTTCATTTTATTTTTTTAGACTAAAATAAAAATTTGCTATATTTTTAGAGACAAACAATTTATTTAACACTAAATTAAATCACACGAGGTAAAGGAGTAGGTTTGTACTACTTCCTCCGTTTCAAAATACATGTCCATTTTGAAGAAATTACAATAACCAATAAATCAAATAAATTTTGTTATTTTTGATGAAATAATGTGTGTGTTTTCTATAATACCGTTAACCATTTATTATTTTATTCTATTTTTTTTCTATCTCTACAATAAATATGTAAGGATATTATTGACAAAACAATAATTAATGTTGCATTGAAACTTGAAAGTGACAAGTATTGTTGAAACAAAATTATTCTTTAAAATAGATATGTATTTTGAACCGGAGGGAGAAGTTTTTTTTTGATGATTTGTACTACTTATTATCATCATTGATATTACCTTGATACTTTTTTTTCGTGAGTATCTAAAAGAACTTGTAAAAATGGTTGTGAAAAATATCTTCTTTTTTATATGATTGTTGTAAAATACATGTGACCTATATTTAGAGTAAACCCGATCGCAGCGAAAATGGGCCTCGGTGCCTCTATTTTCTTCCCAGATTTGCAACACTACATACTTAAAGTCAACAAAAAAAGTCATCACGTCAGTAACTAACCTTGCTTTATTACAACAGTAGAAGTTGGAATTAGGTAGTGGGGTTTTGATTTTGAGTGTGAATCTCTTCACTTTTCAGGAGCATCCAATTTGAAAATTGTACCATTGTTTTCCTCACAAGACAAGTATACGGTATCTTGCAATGATATTTACAGTGTTATTTTGGACCACAAGATTACATATTCATAATCACCGATCAACACTTTTCAAAAAAGAAAAATCACCTTAGCAACATTCTTCTTGTTTGGCAAATTTATGGATTAGGATTTTCTACTGTTAATATTACACGCAGTTGTACGCTGTAGCACATCTCAGTTGTAGATGTGAGATCGATTAGTCCAACTTTTAAGCGTAATTTCACATAGTAAAATGATCTCAGCCATCAATTTAAAATAGTATGGCCTAAATCTGTTACAGCACCCTGCTGTAACAACAGGACCCTGCTGTAACAGCAGGGAATTTGATTCCCAAATTTATAACTCAGGTTATCTATATTAATTCGTCAAGAAAAAGTTATATACATTAATATATCATGAATTACTAGTATGTCAATCATATGATAGTTATTAACGTAAATAGTCATTTTCATCTAAATGCATAATGAATAGCTATAATAATCTCTTAATATATCGAACTTCTAAAACAGTGTGCGATTCTGTACCATATCGATTAAAATAGTCTTTGATAATATTGATATATCAGTCCCCAAGTCATATGTTTTGTGTGGTTATGATTCCACTTGAGAAAAAAACCAAGGTAGATAATCTCTTTTCATACACAATCTATTTTTCCAAAAAAGATAATGTTAAAGAGTGTATAAAGAGTATCCTATAGTTATTGGTTAAACAATCAAACAGATAAATTTTTATTAATAATTGAATAATTATTTTTTTTTTTACAAAAACAAAATGATATTCATTCATTTAAATCGAGAGATTACATCATTCAACACCGCTAAAAACGTAAAGGATGAATCTGCGAACAAACTCAAAACATCCAAGTTAATAGCATATAACGACATAATGCCTACAAAAATATATGATAAAATTAAAGTCACTGGAATATTCATGGCCTCCAGATCTGCAACGTTGACGCCCAAATTTTTGATTGAATAATCGATCTTTCAATATGAATCAAATGAACACCGCAGAAAGACGGGAAATCAAACAACGCCGCACAAGACGACGAACAACAAACCACCACACTTAGGTGATGAAATTACAAAGAAAAAACCTAGATCTATGTGAAAAATCACTTGTTTAGATTGAAATGGTGAGAAAAAGATGAAGAGGGGTGATTTCAGGTCAAGAATTGACCAAAATCCACCCCCTCAATGAAAAATCTCGAAGAAAAAACCTAGAGACAGAAAACTAAGACCGTCTTGTTGAAGATGAAGAGTATATTATAATTGAATAATTATTGTCAAAAAAAACTTATATTTTAAAAAAATAATCTATTTTTTAATTTCTTAACTAGTGTCATGAAGACACACTAGTGTCATGAAGACACCGGTTAACAAAACCCTCTCGCTAGCCATTTTGGCTTTGGTGGAGGGTTGATTTGGTATCGAAGACATAGATGGTAAATCATCTAAAGGTAAAGGGATGAGTCGCTGGCTTCGGCAGTGGCCGTTCCTACCTCTGTATAACACAAAGCAACCAACAAGACTTGGAATAGGACCCCTTAATTTTGAGGACTGTGCGAAGGGCCTTGAGTAATAATTAAAACATAACGATGTTATTTAAAAATATTGAAAACAGGTTGAGCTAAAAAAAAAATTGCTACTCAATTTTTATGAGTTGCTACTTAGAATGAATGATACAGCGTAATTTAAGGGTAATTCTATTCACGTTAAGTTTGTATCAATTAAAACTATTTATTTGTCTTTCATATTATTTATAGCGGAAAACAAATAAATTATTTTGATTGATGTTAACTCGTATCAACTCATCACGGATAGAGTTGTCCATCTTTTATTGATGGATAATGTAATTGTCACTTTAATCAAAACTTATAATTAAAGATTAACTTATATAAACATCTAACTTAACTTAAAAAATGCATATGGTATTTTGCCTAAATCGTGAACAATCTCATCCAAATGGTTAAATTGACAATAACCCTTGCATTTTGCGCCAAGAAAAATCTCCAACATTTTGATACCGGTACCTTGAAAATGGTTTGATATGGTTTAATTATGTCTTTAGATTACCAGAATTCAGGGGGAAAAAATTTCCTTTTTCAAAATTGCTTAATGCATGCATCGCACTGCTCATTGCCAGGTCATTATCAAAAGAAGGCTTGAAATAGAATGTCTATTTCACAAGCAACTAAAAAAGAGATAGAAAACTGCTTTTAAGGCACTAGCAAAGCTTATATGCACCATCCTTACTCAAGCAAACAAAAACCTTACTCCATACTTCAACAAATCAAACCCCATCAAAATTCTCCAAGGTCAAACAATTATTCAAAATCTCATAAAATAAACATTGTGATTTTTATACGTTATGGATTCTTTAATTGCTTATTATATGTTAGGGTATTTGTTTGTGAAGTATTATGCTAATCGGTCTTCATGTCTACGTAAGGTATTTTTTTATTTTTTTTATTTTTATCAAAAGTCATAAAAAAAAAAACTTTGTATCTTAATCGCATATCCCAAGTGCAACTCTATTAATTTGTCATCCTTGATAGCCATATTCTTCCTTTATTTCTTGAAATGATCTACCGTCCAACATTAAGGAAACTTAGGGGCATAGTCATACAAATGAATTCCCCTCATCCATAATACCATATGTGGTAGTACATGCCACCCTTTTACAAATTTAGGCATGGGCATTTTGCGCCAACGTCCTCGCAATGAAGTACATGAACTTGAAGTTTTTAAAGGAGTCTCTAAGGACCTTAAAAACATTCAGTCACTACTTGAATGATATCAAGTCTTGAGTGTCATTGGGATTCGGGGCCCTTTAAAAAAAAATCACTTTTTTTATTTTTAAGTGTTTGTTTAGGATTTTTAGAAAAATCATTTTATCAAAAAAAATTATTTTGATCCTAAAATGAAAAGCATTTCAACAACAAGGAGATGACATATGTGCATGTTAAAACTCATTTTTTTTTTTAAAAAAGGATTTTTATGGATAGTAGACAAATACAAATAACTTTAGATTTTTTCAAAATCTCTAAAAAAAAATCTCTAAATTCTTTTGACATAAAATCTATTTTTTTTTTAAAAATGAAACAAACGGACCCTCAATATCTCCTGGTGAAGGTGGAAGATATTGAAAAGTATACAAATTCCAACGATCCTTAAGGCTTTATATCCTTCAAACGGTTACCAAAGGCTTTTGAGGCCTTTACGGACTCCTTAAAGAACTTAAAGTTGGGGGACTTCATAGTAAGGCCATTAACATATAATACCCATGCAAACAATTTTAAAAGAGTGGCTTGTACTTCCACAGATAGATCTCATATTACAGATGTATCAGTAAGTTTTTTGGTTATTGCTCATCTCACTCTCCTATACCTGAAAAAAGATCTTCAATACCTCCAACTGTGGTCATTTTAGGTGTGGGAGATCGTTTATTTGAAGTGTAAAGAGCAATTTCCAATTTTTTATTTATAGAAATGTCATTAAAAGAATGGGCCAAACTCAGCCAAGCCTAATATTACTACCGAACACATTTAAACCATGAAGCTCATCAATAATACTTTTCGCACCCCTCGAACATTTGATTGACTGATTGAGCATCCATTCATAGACTTTGTGCCAACTTTTTCTCGCAAAACTACACGAAAAAGAAATATAGATGTGTGCACGATTCAGATAGTCTCACTTGATTTAGGGTTAAGTACTTAAACCCATAAAATATAGTCAAATATCTTAATGCAACTGAATAGCCTCCTCAAAAGAATCTATTTTCTTAATACACATGGTAACCATGCCATTTCCATGTTAATTTGTGAGGCTAATTCCTTATAAAGTTCTAATTAATTTTTTTCTAAATCCTCCAATGCCACAAAATGCTGAGTGTTTATTGGACTCCCTCTATGATACTAAAAAAAAGAAAGGCATCTTACCTGCATGGCTGCATAATATACCCATCCTTTTTCCCTTTACAATATGAATTAAGGGGAATGGAAAGGAGAAAACAAAAAACAGTTTAGCAGTCAGTGTAGAGACATGCCATGTGTAGAAACATGCAAGCTTCTTAGATAAATAAAAAGATACTATGTATGATTTAGATTTCAAGATCTGAATGGTTATTCTTCCCATCGCTTCTAGCTCCTTATCAATTATATATCATTCAAACTAATAGTATATGGATTCGGATTTATCACATTTTTTAAATTTCCTTGACTTCCTTTAAATCACTATAAAATTACATTAACTTTCATATTATAAGTCAAAAAGTCGTGTCTACATCTAGACATAGTTGAAATTTAATTACTATAGTATATGGAGTACACTATATGCTCAAATTAATAGAGTTGAGAATTCACCGACGCTTCTACACGATACGTACACAAAAATTTGCCATTTGGCAAAAAAATAAACTGAACTAAACCCCTCTTAATATATCATTTAATTAGTTTAATCTAGGTTTCAATCTTTTGGGAATGAATAATATTGTGGATCGTGATAACATGGTAGGGCTTTGGTGTATGATGATATCTTGCTCAATGCAGGCCAGACCTAAAGTTGTCCCTTCTATTTGCTTCTGCCTCTTCCTTTAATTAAGTAGGAGTTTAACAATTAAACTATGTTTGCACATATGCACACACTGACACCACGTTTAATTAATACATAGTCAATTTATGTTTTTTATAAGTTAGATACATAAAAAAAAAAAAAAAATCAGGAGTGAGACAACAAAAATGGACATTGTGATAAAAATAAAATAAAATAAAAAACATGTAAATTTATATCGTAATGATATTTTTTTAAAGGCCCTAATTATATATTAATAAATAAATAACATTAACTCACATATGCGACAATGATATAAGATCTCAGTTGTTGAACAAGTTAAAGTGGCAACTGGCAATCAAATCATGAGGGCTAGTTAGGTGTGTACGCAGTTGCACCCTTGCACATGTGCTTGAGAAATATTTTAGATCCCCCCACCTTTGTGTGTCTTTTGCAAAAGAATAAAAACCTTTGTTTGTATATCAATATCACAATAATTGATCTTTTTGACAGCTTCACCAAAATAAAAGAAATACATATAAACGAAAAAAAATCATAATGTTTTTGCTAAATCACTCATTTTAACTATTGATATATTTACAATTATCATACACCTAAAAGAATATGTTGACTTAAGAGTGAAACAAGTAGTTGTCTTATTTTTATATTTTTCTTTCCATTTATGTATGAATAATTTTGACAAAATAGTAATATTGCTTTAAAAACGATAATTGAAAATGCAAAAGAAATTCAATAAACGACAAAGAACGAGGGAATAATTAAGTTAACACATCCACATTTGGCTTTAATACCTAGACTAGATCTCGCAAGATCACTGTTGTTGCATGTTGCTTCATTTACAAATGGGGTTGCAATGAAAGGTACAAGTATTTTGATTCTTAAAACTTTATTTTTCTTTCCTTTTTCTGCCAAAGTCAATCAGGTCGTATTAAAATATGGTACCCCTTTCATGAGTAATTGAATTAGGGTCATGCTAACTAATATTTTTAGAATATTTATTAATAATTTTAAAAAGAAAATAATTGATAAATTTATAGATATTAAAAAAAAACTAATTTTTAATGTTTTAATTTAATGAATACACAATTTTTAAAATAGATTTTTCATTTAGAACTTCTTAACAGATATCTTAAGACTTTTTAGCATTTCTCATTCAATTATGGTATTATTAGTAGGCTATGTTGCGAGCATCAACTCCATGATCTTATTCACCTTGATCATTTTTTTTAAGAAATCAAATTATTATAATTCATTAGCTAAGATATGTCAAATACATGACGATACATCATCATAAGTATGAGGGTTAGGATTATATGGGGTTACATGAGCTAACTCGTGAGCGACCCCATTAATTTGTCTCATATTAAACTCGACATGATAATTTTGAAATCTAATGTAAAACAATTGTCTACATACATCTATAATACAACCAAACTCTTTACGATATTTTATACATGTTCCGAAAGCATCTACAACCTTCTTGGAGTCTAAAGCAAAATCTATATTATCAAATTGAAGTCCGATGTCTACTCCAAAGTTGTATGCAAGTCAATTGCTTCTCAAATGTCAACACTACAAAGAGGAGGGAACCAAGAAGCTTTTGCAAGGACAAATTCTTCCGCATCGTCGCAAATACACATCTTCCCACCTTATTCATAGAGGAAGAAAACGAGGCATCACTGTTGCACTTGTACCGTCCTCGAGTTGGTTTCTCCCACCGAATCATTTCATGGCTGTCTAGATGCGGTTGCTTCATGTTGGCAGACATATTAGGATTACCACGGATGACATGTGCCGCTCTCCAATCATCAATCATATGTGTTGCTCGTTCAACCACCTACATACTTGTTTCATGCTTTTGCTGCCACAATTTCAAATTCCTTCTCGATCTTGATCATTTCTTAAAATCAATATAATAATGAGTCTTGTTAACTAGTGCCCTTAGGACAATAGTTAAGGTAACCAAAATTAGTAGCTTTACATTGGAAACAACAATTTGTAAACTTTTTACAAGTTGACTTGACCACTTTTCATCACTTTCCAACACATAATTTGTAAACCTATAATAATTTGCAAAAATGATCCTTTTCTTAGCTTTTTTAAATAAAAGTAATTATAATTTTATAAACTTGCCGGAATGAAAAAAATGGAAGAAATTTCGAGATAAAGGAACACAATAAGACTCAATTTTTTGATAAAATTAATATATTATTTTTCTTTTGATTTTCATTCTTGGTGGCTACATCTTATTATATGTGTTTTGGTGCTATAACTTAACTTGCACATTTCTTTTTTTCTCTTTGTTTGTTTTGTTTAAGATCTTACTTTGTAATATCTTGATTTTAACCTCTTTTTTCAGCACGTCTTATGCTTGAGGGACTCAGGTTATATGGTATTATAATCACATTTTAGATTCGTAAAAAATAAAAATTATAAACGTGATGCATCATGCATGTGCAATTTTTTTTTTAGACATATCTTTTTTGCTTTCAAAGTAACTTGGTAGTTGTTTAAGCGAAATTAGTTATTTTAAAAATATTATTCTCTCCTAAGAAAAAATATTTTTATTGAAGAACCCCTAAGAAAAAAAAAAGTTATTCTCAAATCTTAAAACATTATATAAATATATCATATGCTCTAAATTGACGTGAGCAAATAACAAAAATAAACTTAACGTAAAATATAATCAAGACAAAGACGAATACACACAACTGACATAAGTCCAATATTGATCAACACAGGTCAAAAGCCCTCATAAATGTGCACAAAACTTGGTTAACGAATGTGTTGCGTGAGAAATGTGCAAACTTGTGTGAATGTATGTTATATATAAAGGTATCCATGGAAATATTTACACATGAGAACATAAATTAGAGGCAGAAATACTAGAATGGAAATAAAGATGTTGCGTGAACGGAACGTAGACCCCGGCTTAATTAATCAACTGATGAGTTGTGGATTTGAGGTGAGAACTGGTCACTATATATTTGACGTTGCACCAAATGTTTATGTCACTCAGTTAGTTAGTGGTATTTGTGATCTGTAATCACTTATATTCCTATCTTGTGTGCCCATTGATAATAACAAGTTTGATAACGTATAATGTATATAGCTAAGAAGGAAAAGTTTCATGATTCCAATCTTGGTCATCATCAAATTAAAGAAAATAAATTAACATAAGCTGACGCATAAGTTGAATTTAAGTTTTTTTTTTCTTTCTTGATGCAAGTTGAATTTAAGTTGAGTTTTCTTTCTTGATGTTGTCGGCAGTTATGAATTGGATAGAAAATTGATCTGTTTCGCAACTAATTTGTGTTTACTTACTTATGTGTAATTTTATTAGTTAATATGATGGACGTGTATGCGTAAAAAAATGATGGATGTGTAAAATAATAATTAAGAATGTGATCATAATTTAAATATACAAAATAATATTTTCATGATCCATTGAAGGAAATAAACTAAATAAAATAACTTTATGGTTTCTTTTGAATTTGATTATTAGATATGATATTCAAAGACTATTTTATTTTTCTTCTAAAAAGTTAATTAACATAGAAAAATTCTTGTATTAAAATATATTATTTGAGACAATAAAATATATTATTCTTTTTGATATAGTATGTTAAAGCATTCAAACATGTTATCCCAAAAAAAAAAAAGCATTCAAACATCTATTTAATATCCTTTAAAAAAAACCTCTATGTAAATCTTAAACTGCACCTCAACATTATAAGATTAGATAATTTTTAATGAACAGAACGTTATTTTTGACAAAACCAAGTAAAATATTTTATACGATTTCAAAGATAATATCATAGTCCTTATATGCATTGAATGTAATCTTAAAGTGAATTTATTAACATTTTAATATTTTGCATAAACAATATTACTTGAGAACTCTATTAAAATAAAATAAAATATTTCGCAAGAACCTATTAAAATAAAATAAAATATTTTGCAAGAACAACTCTAAAAAAGATGAACTGTTCAAATAAAATTGTGTTTAATTTTTAGGTTTTTTTGGTTACTGTTTAATTTTTAGGTGAAATAATTCTTATTCAAACTATTTAAAATCTTTAAAAAATACACCGAAGACACTCGTTGATATTTTTCAAAACGAAAACGATTATAAAATAACTTAAAACCTTAGTAAAAAAAATTATGTTACAAATATAATTTAGTGCAAGTGTGCACTGGCCACATAGGGTCAAGGGTACATATAAGCTGTAAGTTAAACCTTAATCTAGCTGTAAGAATAAAGACAAAAACCTTAAAAAGCCCGGCAAACACATACATTGTCTTGTTCCTTTCTAAATCTCCCTCTGCTTCTCTTCCTTCTTCTTCTTACCCTTCATTATTTATTAATATTAATTAATTTACTAATTAATCACCCCTTAATCAGTGAGGAGAATAAATAACCCTTCTTTCCTACTATAAACCAATTTTTTTTGCATTTTGCACCTTTGTGTTTTGTTTCTTTCACAAAGCTTTAGAAAGAAACAATAACAATGGTGAACCTTTTCTGGGTTTGCATTGTAATAGCACTTGTTTTCACCAACTGGGTTGATGCAAATGCTTATTATCACATCAATGAAACTGAACTCTCTATCTTAGAAGCTCATGAAGCTTCTTCTTTTTCTTCACTTGTCAGTCAACCTCACATGGTTGGAATCACCCTTATTCAATCTGCTGCTGCTAAAGGAGCTGGTACAATCCATTTCTAACCTTCTTTTAATTTATTTTTTTATGTGTTTATTAGTTCATATGAGCTGAGAAACATAATTGATTAGTTCTTGTTTTTCATGTAACATTCATTTTATGTTTTAATAAGATCTATTGTTAATTTGTTATTTATAATGTATGTAATTTCTTATCAATTAAAAATGTTATTTTTTGTATATTTTTAATTCCTTTGAAGTTTTGTTTCTGAAAATTATTATGCATTCACAAAATTTACCCCTAATTTGCCATGTGATATATGTGAATAAAAAAAATGCATGTGAGTCACTAAGCCTTGTTTGGCTGTTTATGCCAAAAAATCTGTAGTTTTTGATTTGGTTGAAAATGAACATACTTTCTTTATTAATTTGTTTTTTGACAGTCTGCTTGGATGGAACATTGCCTGCTTATCATTTTGACCGCGGATATGGATCCGGTGCAAACAGCTGGCTTGTTAATTTAGAGGTATCACATGATCTTTCACATTGTTCTATTATAATTAGTATATGCTTCTTATATTTTTTTTTCCTCAATATGTTCATATTGTAAAGGATGACAAGTCTTTCTATTGGTAAATCAGAAGTATTTGTAATTAAAAGTGTTGATGGGGACATGCCATACAAACATATGTTGATATTTAAGTGAAATACTTTGGCAGGGAGGTGGTTGGTGTAATAACCGTAGAACTTGTGTTTATCGCAAGACTACACGGCGTGGATCATCAAAATTCATGGAAAAAGCGATACCTTTTACTGGAATATTAAGCAATAATGCTCAAGAGAATCCAGGTTTTCATTCAACTGAAACTATTTTGAGATTCTGGGCTACTCAAATTATGCTTAAAAAGGATTTGCTTAACTGTTTGGCTCATATTGTTCCTTATGATTGCAGATTTTTTTAACTGGAACAGAGTGAAAATTCGTTACTGTGATGGTGCCTCTTTTACCGGGGATAGTGAAGATAAGGTAAATCTTCAAAACTGAAATGATAGCCAATTTTATTCATTAAGTTTTTCATAGGTTACACTTCTGTTAGTGTTAGCTGTTGTTAGTAGATACATCATACATTATGTTTGTTTGAATGAAAAGTAGGCACATGTGCTCACAATTTCAGTGTGAGAAACTGTATGAATGATGCATAAGGAAGAGAACATAACACTAGTGACACTTAATGCACATACATGACTTTAGTCGATCTATGTAATGAAGGGTTATTTCAAAGTACTGATTTCTGAATATTATCTGTTGACATAGGCTGCGCAGTTGCAATTCAGAGGACAACGCATCTGGTTGGCTGCATTGGAGGATTTGATGTCAAAAGGAATGCGTTTTGCCAAGCAGGTTGTACACATACATGCGCGCGTGCAAATTGCTGCTAAAGTAATCTTTCTTTTCGCGTTACTTACAACTTTGTTTCCTTCAGGCCCTTCTTTCTGGATGCTCAGCTGGTGGTCTTGCTACTATTTTACACTGCGATGAATTTCGAGGACATTTCCCAAGGACTACCAAAGTGAAGTGCCTTAGTGATGCTGGATTATTTCTTAATGCGTGAGTTCCTAACTTCAGTATTTCATTCTACGAATGCCATTTCCATCATTATTATCACATCATTTTTTGTCCTAAAATTAATACCTAATTGTTTTCCCTCTGAATATAGTGTTGATGTAGCTGGTGGGCATACCCTCAAGAATTTTTTCAACGGTGTTGTCACCCTACAGGTACTGCACTTTTTTTCTTGAGATAATTCTGTTTTGGTCATGGATCTTTCTTTCACTTGAATTTGAAACATTTTGTTTAATATGAATAGAGCATCTACCACATGCTAAATAGTTTATATGGCTTTTTTTTTTTTTGACAAACAATAGTTTATATGGCTTAAAACTTGGTCATTTGGCATGGTTATATAACCTTATATAAAGCATGATGATTGATGATAAATATTTTTTTGCACTCATTGCAGGGAGCGCAGAAGAATCTTCCACGCGTTTGTACGAATCATCTTGATCCCACTTCGGTAATTATTGATATCTCTTGTTCTAAATATTTAGAAATTACAGTTTCATTTGAATGAATTTGAGGAAAACTATGTGCTCCGTTGTTAATTATTGTTCAGAGTTGACCTTTTAGCAATATCTTTTTCCTTTGTTTCAGTGCTTCTTTCCTGAGAACTTGATTGCCAGTATCAGAACCCCGCTATTCATTCTTAATACTGGCTATGACTCGTGGCAGGTAAATGCCTGATTCATAACTCGGTTGTCTAAACTCTGATAAATCTATTATATTATATATGGCTGTTGTGATGCACTACTAGACATAATATTAACAAATATAATTATTTTTATCAACAGGTCCAGTCAAGCTTAGCTCCTCCATCGGCTGATCCCCACGGCAATTGGCGTGAATGCAGATTAAACCATAATAAATGTTCCGGTTCACAAATCCAATTTCTGCAAGGTGGTTTGATGCATTAGAAATTGCTGTCATTAATTTAGAAGTACACAAAATTCTCAACAATTTAATCAGTGAATAAAGTCTTTTAACTATAATCTGATACAGGATTCAGGAATCACATGGTGAATGTTGTGAGAGGCTTCTCAAGATCAAGTCAAAATGGATTGTTCATAAATTCATGCTTTGCTCACTGCCAATCTGAGAGGCAAGACACATGGTTTGCTGACAACTCTCCTGTCATAGGAAACAAGGTGAGTTTCACATATCCCTATGCAGTTTTAGTTAAAATATTATAGGTTTCCGTGCTGGTATGCGGTTATATTATATAAAGACCTGAATAAATAAATAAATAATAATGCTTATAATTACTAAATTAAATAATTACCTGTTTTTGCCATAAAATATTCACATGGAGAAAAAATCTACGAAATTGTTTATGCTTTCTTTGTTTATTAGTCATAATATAACATAGTGTTATGAAGCAGTGGCGATTCCATTATTTTTCATGACACTGCTATTTCTGTCGCTCTTTAGTCTTTGAAATCTTTGAAATCTTCTCATACTGCTTTTTTTAAGATTTAAGATCTTATTGTTTTTATGTCATATCCAACCCTTATGCATTGACAATATGTAGGCAATTGCTCTTGCTGTTGGAGACTGGTATTTTGACCGAGCCGCTGTTAAGGACATTGATTGTCCTTACCCTTGTGATAACACATGCCACCATTTGGTTTTCAGATGAGCCAAACTTCTTCGGTCTCGCTCATCTCACTCACTCGCTTGGCTCATTTCTCATCTACAATTCGGAAATATGCTATTCAATTAATGATCAAAACAATAAAAGAAAATTGCTGCTGAAAAATGAAAACTCAATAAGCCTTTTCCATGAATTAGTAGTTAGGGAGAGAATTTTTTAAGTATAGATCAATTAGTCGGGAATGCTAAGCAAATCCCTTTTGATTTTTACAAAGCACGGGAGAGGTAATAGACTACCAAATATATACATTGTAATAAGATGAGCATTGGCAGTGATTGAACTGAGATTATCTCTATATGATGTTTCCCTTTTATTTGGAGTCGAATAAAAGGGTTCCTCATTTTCTCTTTTGGACTTCCATATTACCACAATTAAACTAGCCTGACACTTCAAATTTTTGTAGACTGATCGTTGATTAACGATACAGTTCACATATTCTTTCGGGTGAATTTGTTTTGATTGTCACCACTATTGATGTGTGAATTTATCTGATGCAGCATTGATTTTTGGTCTGAGATTATCTGATGACAAATATCAATAATCATCACTATACTGTTTTCTGCTATGACAAATATTAGTATAGTTAATACTTTGTAGGGGTAGGAATTGAATCCTCTTTTTTCTTATCACTACACTTCCCTTCCCCCGAACAACACGCAAATACGACAATTAAAGTAAACTCCAGCAACATCCCGCCATAACGGGTTGACACAACCTGCTGGAGGGTGGATTAAGGAGCTAATACCTGCAGATAGAGAAAGAGCGTGATTTGCAAGCCAATCATCTATCTTGTTTGTGTGCCTATATATGAGTAAAAGTAGCTTAGCACTCTCTTCTATAGATAGACTGGTTACGGTTACTTGTTGATTAGAGAAAATACCGCATAAACATTGCCCACGCCATGTGGAACGCCAAGAGAATACCTCAAAGTTCCACCAAGATCCTAAACACCAAACAAAACCACCAAGCCAAGCTCCAGTGCTATCCCGGAACACACCTCCACACGCAGTGACGATCTGAGGTATTTAAAGTCCCTTCTATGTTACATTTGAATTTTGAACCCATGTCCCACTTGGAGTTTTCCACCCAATCCGAATAGAAGTGTAGTGTAGTTACTTCGCATACGCGGGTAACAAACAAATGTAAAATAGTTAACTTTTTCACCCTTACGACATCTACAACTGACATTCTTTGAATTGAATTTGTTTTGATTGTCACCACAGTTGATTGACTCGATTTTTTTGGTCTGAGATTATCTGATGTATGTAGCAATGATAATCGTTAATATTTTTTGAATGAAATATTGGTATAGCTTGTATTTTATAGGGGGTAGGGGTTAAATCTTCTCTTTTTTGATAGAAAGGGATTAAATCTTTATCCTCCTTATCACTTCACTCAAAATTTTAACGCCAACTACAAACCAACCTTATTACTCTTTAGTAGTATTCTTTACTATTGAACACATGATAACGAGAAAACGAGAGGAATTGATTTAAGGCAGCAATATTTTACCGCTACAATGAATAATTTAAAGCAAGGAAAGAAGATTTTAATTTAAATTACGTTATAATTTTTGTAAGCAAAGTAGGATTGTATCATTTCTTCAATAAAGGAACAGAATCGTAAGTAGGAGATAGACTCTAATATTGAAGTTCTGAGCAAGCTATGAGCAACCCTATTAACTTACCTCCGGACAGAAGCCAGCTGATAATCAGCATGAGTAGCTTTAACATTTCGAAATTGTGACACCATAGTGCCTAACTCATTAGCCATATATCTTGAATCTTGGTAGCATTAACAACAACTTTGCTATCAGATTCAAAATGAACATTTGTGATCCCCAAGTTATGAGCAGTTTGCAGAGAGGAGAATAGCATAAAATTCACCTTTAAAATGAACTCTTGATAATTTCTCCGTGTTCATTTGTATTCACTCAACGCTTCGCCTGCAAAATTGCAGACACAAACCAGACTTAAAAGAGATCCCTCTCGAAGGCATTGGTTCCTACACTTCCAAATACTCCATAAAGTCACAGCAAACAATATTTTGCTCACTGTCAAGAACGTTGCAGACCTTGAAAATGTTGTTTGGAAAACTATCCACTGTATAACAATAGGCCATATATGTCGCCAAAAATATAGCTCTTGCCAACACTTTACTAGTTGAGTACAGCCAAAGAAAATATGACGCGAGTCCTCCACCAAGCTCTCACACATCACACACGAATTTTGACAAGAGACTCCTCGAGTTTGGAGGTTAATAAGATGCGTTAAAACGTCTCTGGCAGTCCTTCAACAAAAATGTATCACCTAGAGGCAATAATTCGGCGTTTCTCAGCTGAAGTTGACTATACTCTAATCGGCTCCAACTTGGATTCAATAACAATTTATGTTCATTGTTGAATTCATGCAAAGTTTATAAGCTGTTCTGACAGTATTGTCATCATCAGCCAAGAAACGCCAGATTATTGCCTCTGTGTTATCGCAAGCATGACGATAAATTTTGAGGATCACATACTACATAATATTTTAAAATAAAAACTAATTTACAATTTCATTTGTGAGTGAGTACAATGTTGAAGCAACAAACATATTTGGTAATAAAATCATGGCCTTTGCTGATTATAACACGAAAAAACGATTTTACCCCACAAAAAAGAGACATACACTTCCATATATTCTATTCCATGGGTGAACCAAAATGATATCTCAAACAGTAAAGCGACAAATAATTAAAGTATTTACTTGTTTAACATATTATGTGTCAGCATGATCTTACACATTCATTTCACCTCGTAATTTTGTTTGTAATATAGCAACGATCCGACCCTTCTATCAAGCAAGCAAGCCTCTCCGAAGTGTTGTGAATTCAATGAAAAATCACAGCAATAACAACTTGATGTGTGGAGCAAGTTAATCAGGCAACCAATATCAAAGTTGATAGCAATTAAACACAAACAAAAGTAGAAAACAACAAGAGAGAAGAAGAGACAACACAAAAGAATTTGTTGACCAGTTCGGTCCAAATTGACCTAATCTAGGGGAGAGAGCAGCCCTCCGTTCCACTGTCATAATAAGTAACTTTACAAAAGAGATATCAATGGTTTACAAGAATAAGTCTCCGCCTAATTCTACCCAAAGTCCCGATCTCTTCCCTCCCGTAACCAAGAGACTCCCAAGGTGAATCAACCCTCAAACCCTAGTGTTTGTTGCCAAGAGACAAACTCTATACAAACCCTAGTTTTGTTGTTGTCTTTCTAAACCCTTGTTTCAGCCACCTCTATATCAAGGTTTACTCTGTATCTGATACAAAGTCTATATTTATAGTAAAAGTAACCCTCATAAAATTGTAACAAATCTGACCCAAAGATACGTTTCCGGAAAAAAAAACTGTCACGCGAAATCGCGCCCCGAATTCCTCCATTTGGGCGCCGATTTTTCACGAACCAGAAGCCTTCAACAGGCAGCCAAAATCGGGCCCCGAACTCCACAAATCGGGCGCCAATTTGGGTCTTCCAGCAAACTTCAATTTTGCACTCCAAACTCCAATTTTGAGTCACTTCTACGACACGAAGCCCTAACAACGAACATAAGTTTACTTCAGTGGATGACAGCATCAAGGGATGGGCTCTAAGCTTGAATAAATCTAGGCTGGAATCTAGATCTTCATCCAGTTCGCCAACAACACTTCTGCAAAATACAAACGAGAAGGGTTAAGATGTTAAAAGACGGGTCTCCAGAATAGATAAAATTGAAAATATATCGGAGAAACAGGCATGCATTTTGTCACCCCTATTGTAAGATATAAACACAAATGGATAGTGTAACAAGTTTTGATACCAGGTGTGTCCAAGCTAAAATATTTGTTACTTTATAATTTGAAAAACTGATTGAGTGCTAACCGGCCATCTATCGTCTTTTTGATATAGAAGCCATTTAGTAAAACTCTTTCACGACAACAAACTGAGAAATTGTGAAACACCATGTCACCAAAGTTACGACTAATCAAATTTTAAAGTTAAACAAATGCAGAATGTCGTTCATACCTTGGTAGAATAAACGTGTTTTTGTGAAGAAAAAAAAAAAAGAATAAACGTGTTGATCATGTGACTCATCAAGAATAATATTTCTTTATTAAGAAAAACATAATAATTGGAAGTCAGAACATTGTTGCATGTAAAAATCACATGCTGTCAAGAGTTAACTTCATGCAGAGTACACAAGGCTTACCAGTTACAACTATGTTCCGTCCATCATTTGTAATGACAGAAATTGTCTCTGCCAAAGTAGTTAAAGCTTTTGTGAATGTAAACATTGATAATCTCATTTAAACACATTTTAAGTAAAATTCAATGAAATAACTGAGTAATATATAACTTCAAAGAAAAATATTTGGCATCATATAAAGAAAGGTATTATGTTAAATACTCCATCCGATCACATTTATAAGAAAAAATAATTTTTTAGATTCATTTAATAATTATTGCATTTGAACACATTTATAGACCATGTACATTAATCATTCAATGAATCTAAAAAATTACTTTTTACTTATATATGTGACCGGAGGGAGTAATACTTACGATCTACAAGGGAGCTAGGATGTGAGTTCAACTTCTACTTTTGGCATGAGAACATCTTTGATGAGAAATTTGTAAATAGTTTTATAAGAGCATATTAAGTATTGAGGTTTGTCATGACCCTTGTGAGCGGAGAAGGAGCTAGGAGGATTGGGGAGTTGGAATATCAGAGAATTTAATTTGCCATTATTAGAAAAATGGCGTTGGAGATTACTTGTTCATAAAGGAGGATTGCGGTATAGAGTGTTGACAACCAAGTATGTGAAAAAAGATGGTAGCATTAGGCGGGGTGGTTTTTAAAGTGTCTGGCTGGTGGAAAGATCTTTGTGGTGTGAGAAATGGTGTTGGGGTTCTTGAAGGTGGCTGGATTATGGAGGGAGTGAGGCGTCAAGTAGCTAGGTGACAGGGAAATTTCTTCTTTTTGGAACGGCCCTTGGTTAATTGGAGGGCCGTTATGTTTAAGGTTTAGTAGGTTGTTTGATATTCATAATAGTAAGAATATCTTAGTTGCTAAATTTAGGAGGTTACGAGGGTGGGGTGTGTGTTAAGGGTTAGTGATGGCATCACATGAGGAGACTTTTTTATATGGAGAAGGATCTTTTAGGGGAGTAATTCTTTGCTGGCTAATATTGTTTTGCACGCTTCTATAGCGGATTCTTGATTTTGAAAATATGATCCAAAACATGGATATACGGTAAATAGAGTCTGTAATTTGTTGACCGCCAAAGAGCAACATGTTCATTTTCCATTCATGGACTTCATTTGGAATAAAACAGTGTTTCTCAATGTTTCTTTATTTGTATGACATTTTATGAATGAAAGAATCCCAACAAAAGACAACTTGGTTTGTTATGGCACCTTACATTTAGGGTTTTTGAAGTGCTCTGCAGGGTGTGGAAAACAAGAAATGGTTAATCATCTATTGATGGATTGTAATATTTTTGGGTCCGTTTGGTCGTTAATTCTATAATGGTTGAAGATATGTAGCGGGCTTCCCTCTGATATATGCATGCTACTGAGTTTGGGGGACCTTTTTAGAAAGGAAACTCATCATTATCTTTAAGTCTTATGACTAATGTGTATTGGAAGGTGTGTAGCATGTAGATTTTATGAAACAAACATTCATCCATTAATCAGGTGATTTACAGAGTTAAAATTCATTCTTGGTGGTAGTTAAAGGCACGTAGGCGTAACTTCAATTTTGATCTTCACTCTTAGTGGACGAATCATAGTGTATGTTTAGGATTGCCCACTTTGTAATGTTGTTGTTGGTTTTTGCTTTCTTTCAATTTGCATTATAATTTATTTTACTTTGTTTTGATCCCTTGTTAGGCGCATCTTGTGCTTAATTTAGCCTATCTTTTTCCTTTTTTTATTTATATATATATATATATATATATATATATATATATATATATATCTTTTGGCCTCTTAAGAAAAAATACGTAAAACGATGTTTTTTTGGGTTCAAATATATGTATAATGAATGATGTTACTATGTTAGAAAACCACATTACAAAATTTAATTATTTTTTCTTTTCATACCTTGAAACATTGATAAATACGATCTTTAATTTAATTTGTGAATTTTTCTCAAATTAGAAAGTGAAAGTGTACCAAATCAGTATGAGAAAATCAATATTCAGCTAATTTTATGGTTATGATCGGTTGACGGTGTAAAAATATCATCTAAAGCTTGAATCTCTTGTAAATTTTAGTGTTTAAACCTCTTATCCAATTCTCAAAAATTTGTACTTGTTTAATGAAGTTGTTGGTTGCACAAAGTTTATAAAAAAAACACATTTCATTCAACAACATTGCTTGACCAATAAATAAACAGGTGGTGACACTAAAATTAGAATCCAACTATAATGTTTTGTATCGATCTAGGTTTGTCAATCACAAAGATAGTTTATGTGTAAACATTAATCTTCAATTTTATAGAGAATGCATAATTAGTGGCACAATGTACTTCATCTTCGGGTATCCATGCATAGTTTCAAAGTTGCACATGATTGATAAAGGGTTGCTTGAACAAAATATCACAATCACAACTCAAGGAGAGAAATACCTTCAAAGATCAATTGGTTTCTCAATTCAACTTTGCAACATCTCTACTGATTCTAATTTTTACCTTCAATTGAATCAACCTCAACACTCATTGACAAACACTGGAATCCATATTCAAGAGCAATTTTCATGTAAACTTAAATCTTTCATGGATGTGTATAGGCAATACTGTTGTGAATTTCGGACTCAAATCTCAAACTTCACACCAATGAAATTTAGATTCATGGAGCAAGTATCAATGGCAACCAATAACCAACTTAAATAACCACAAGCAACAACAACAATCTAGACCTAATCTAGGAATCAAGTGCATAGCAAAACCACAATCGAATCAAAGAATAAACAAGATAAAGAGAGTAGAGAAAAGATAACAACACCAAGAAATGTTCACCCACTTCGGTCCAACAATGACCTACTCTGGAGGAGAGATTGATCTCTCCAATCCACTATCAATGAGTTCTTACAAAGAGATATAAAATAGGTTACAAGAAATTAGCTTCAACAAGCTCACAAAGAACTACCCTAATTTCTACCCATTTTTCCGATCTCATCAATGAACAAGACAATCATGATACAATTGTTTTCCATCACTAGAATCTAACCCCCAAAAGAGAACCAACCCTTAGCCTTTGATTTCACTAATGATCTTCTCTTTTGGTTTCACAAGACTCACTCATGTTGCTCACAAAAGGCTCTCCACTCATGTGTTTCCCAACCCCATGAATCTTCCCCAAAAGGCGCCAACCCTTTTCACAAGAGCCCCCTTTTTTGGTTCTCTAAGATTCACATCTTGAAGCTTTGAACCTCACCCAAAGACCCTCAACATTTAGTATCTAAAACCCTAAAAGTTCCCTCCTTTGGTTTCCATGAGATTCACCAAGCTTACCCAACAAATGGGTCAAAGAATGCCTTTAAAGTGTTTAGATCCGGACAAAATCGTGTCACGTTTTGCCAAATCGTGACACGGTTGGTACGTACTACCCAAGGTACGACCAACCTTATCCTGAAAACGTGCCCAACAAGCTGAAAATTGTGTCACGTTTTCCCAAAATCGTGTCACGATTGGACACCCTGCAAAACATGCTCACTGCCTGCTAAAATCGTGACACGTTACACGAATCGTATCACGATCCTGAATTTTGCCAAAAAAACATTTTTGAGGCACTTTGCAACAAGTACTATAGTCCAATAACACTTATGTAAAGGTGTGTATAGTACTATAAATCAAAGGTTGATCCTGATCGATGAGAAATAACAATGATGTTATGCTCCTTGATTTGGGTGATCCACAATATCAATTAGATTTAAAATCTATCAAGTATTGACACATTTATGGTTATTTGAGATAATCAATCAAGCAGGGGCGGTTCTAAGGCCTGGCTACCTCGGACACTTGCCCGGGCTTTGGGCTAATTTTTTTGCAATTTTTTATGTAAATTCCTCTGATTTCTCGTATAAATTGGACAATTTCTTTAATTTTTTTGATTATTTGCTTGCAATTTCTCATGTAAACCCCTGTAAATGTGTTGCAATTTTTTTTTGCCAGACTTTATAATAATCTTGACTCCGCCACTACTATCAAGTATTGACACATTTATGGTTATTTGAGATTTTGGGAATTTTAACTCAGATTTAGGTTTTTGGTTCAGATCAAAATGGATAAACTCTCATTCAAGTCCTTTTTATAAACAAGGTTCCAATGTCACAAAAGATTGGATTCAAATTTGAATTTCGCAAAAAAATGTAATAGACTATGTTTATCGAAAATGACTAACAAAAATTGATTTTTGTAACAACGACAATTGATTTATTCGACTACAAATATTATCGTGTAGTTATAACCTAAAGAAATCGATTTATGTAAATAGAAAGACAGTTTTTCCATTGAAATTTATTTCTGAATCCCAAAAATCGATTGCAGTTTACTAATTTGGGATACGATGTTTTCTTGGTGGTTGAGTGGATAGTTAAAGAGTGAATTTATAAAGAAATTTAGGGTTCTTTTGGCCAAATCCACAATAGTAATAACACTAAAATATATAGTTGCCCTTAAAAAAATTCCCTCAAAAAAAAAAAGTTGCCCTTAAAAAAAATCCAATCAACACAACACAACTATTATTTTACTCAAATTTTGCTTTTAAATTGTACTTATACTATTCTTTAACCAGTAGTTCTTTCTTTTTCATTTTTTTTAAAGGGTTAAACTAGTAGTTGTTTTTCACCGTTTGTCTATACATAAAACCCCCAACCAAAGAAACATAATTAATTTCTTTGCATAAAAATTAATAAGTAATCATTTGAAGAAAAAAAAAATCACTATTGATAGCTTTTAGCCAATTTCTTCAAATTAACATTCAAGTTCAACAACAAAGTTTATTGAAGTCAAATATTTTTTTTTTTTACTTTTTTTTTTGTACTAGAAGGAATATATCTTCCTCATTGACTTCCTATGAGAATATGCATGCCTTTGCAGTTGCTAGCTCATTTTGATGTTTATTCAACTTTTGCCTCATTCTTATTCTTATTATTCTCTCTCACTTTCATAAAACTATGTATGAATTATCTGTCACCGGAACAATTATTCTAATAAGGCTATTTTATGTACCTTCATCAACACCGTCATTATCAATTCAATCATCATCTCCAAAATAATCAACCATTTTTTTATTACTTACTTGTCCTTTTACATTATATAATATAATACAAAATACTTCATTATAAGGTTTGAATATAATTTGTTTGTTCCTCGCACAATTATATGAAAGCAAATAATATAAAACAAAAAACTTATATAATGAAGCTTGTTTAATTTAACCATATTATACATGTACTTATATATTAATATTTTGCTGGGGAATCAAACTTGGGATTGCATTGCCACCACCCTATCATGTCTCTTGGGATTTTTGTTCTTTTCCTGTGCAGTGATGATTGTAGGGACCCATGAAAATAGACCCAATAATTTGCTTCACATGCATGGCTATTATTTTAAACATAACATAACATCACTATCTCCAAAAATAAATTAAAGAACAATTTTAAGCTTAGAAACATTCAGCTTGTAAATATAAAATGATTGAGAAGACTAATTGAAAATATATGTATTCACATGGACAATCAAGGAGCAAAGATTGAAGATGATGGTTTGTCCTTACTTATGAATAAGCAAATTCTAAATTTCTAATATTTAATATTAATTCACCTTTTTCTTATAATAGGGACATCTCTGATTAAATATGACCTATGCTTTTGGTAACGTAGTTTGTAAACTAGCCTTTTGTTCGGTAAATTGGATAAATGTAGTATGTTGAAAGCGAAAATGAATCACTATCATGCGTTGAAATAGTTTGACTAATTGCCAAACTATAATGTGCACCATAATTTTTTTTATTTTTTTTTCCTTTTTAACTAGTATTTTTTAACCTTGCATCTAGTCAAAGTGTAAATTCAAAGTCAATATTTTAATTATATAGTTTCTGAGTTTACCAGCCATTTATTATAACCTTTAATATAGACAAGAGACATGTAACTTTTTTTTGTTGATTTTGAAGTGATGATTTACAAAAGTGAAGGTAGTTGACTGCATTGTTTTGTCTCTCCCGGTTATTCCTGTTATGTCTGAGTGAATACCCCATGCCTTCTCTTTATTTATGATACAACTTTCTCTTTCAGCATTAGTACGTGTAGATACCCACCCAAGGGACCCGTTATCTGATGCAACGTTCAAGGCTTTTAGAGGTATAGGACCACGTTGTAAGAGCATTCATACAGAACCCTTTTGTTTTCATTTGAATTGGTACAATGGTACATTCTGTGTCACTTCCCAATACATTACAATTATATGTTTCTATTTTTTTCTTTTCAAATATGATAAACGTTTTTGGAATTCAAAATTTTAAGTGCATTGCATGCTTCAACATATTTCAACGTTTAAAGAGCGCGATGTACTACCCACTAACAAGGTTTTTACGTTGCGTGGGTTGAACCTACACTCTTGTGAGTATGAGTCACCTCTTTATCAACCGAACGAATCTGCATTAATATATGACAATTTAATGTGTAATAAGTTATGATGAAGGGATGATGGTGATGCTATGTCTAAGGAAGTCAAAACCTTCTTGTATATAGCTCATATGGTGAAAAAGTTGTAGAAATATCTGATATGTTGGGTGTAGATTCAGATCGGCAATATATATTATCTTTGTATTTAGTCTGTGTGAGTTTTATCATCATACGCTTTGAAAAAAAATAGATTTTTATCACCTAAAGGGACTAATAAAACAACCCTTTGGGAATAATAAAATATCTCCTTCTAAAATTGATTGCATTACTGTGTCCGTACAACAACTTTAATCAAGGAAATATGTTAATAAGTTATTTTTTGTGGCCTTTATTAAAATGAACTGAATTTCATACCTATATAGTCGGTGGTGTGTCCATAAGTGTTTGTCTAAAGTGTGTTTTTTTTAGTACAACTGTGAAGGACTATTTCAAACAAACAAGAAAATCAAAGGAAGAAAATGATGTATATATTTGTATACATACATTCTTGACTTTCAATCACTATGAAGGAGGGTTGAGCTCATGCTCATGTTTTTCAAAAAAGTGGTCCCTGCTGCAGCTTTGATATTGTAAGAGAAACTCAATGGATTCTAAATTTGAAAAGGACCAACTCACACACACGCTCCATAAACTTAATGCCAACTCTTCAACTATGGTACAATTTAACCTTATTATATACATTGAATTGAACCCTTATTATAAAAAAAATGCATTCAACTATATATACACAAAACTCACTTGATAATACATAACCATAATAATAACTCAAGAAGAATTTTTCAAGCCTAATTGGAACAAACCTTTATTCAGAAGTATTGCCTCTATGCTTGAGGGAAAAAAAATGATTTGGAACAAGATAGAATAGAATCAATCATAATTATTATACTGTTACATATTTTTTTTGGTATCAGACACATATACAATATGGAAGATTTATCAAAAGGGAAATTTACAGCACACACCTGTGGTCAGAAACATAAGAAACTTCTGACCTATATAGTTCATATAGGAAATTTATCCATCACCATCTTTGTCTCTTTCAGACTACATAGTTTGTCCAAAAGCCACTGAAAATCTCTGCAGATCCTTGCTATATATATCAGAAAGTTGAAAATTTTGTTGCTGCTGCTGCTGCCAACTAGTACATGACTCATCTGTTATGAAACCTGTTTCTGGTTTAGCCTCGGTGTACATTGACGGAGAAGGTTGATTCTGCATAAGAAACGGTGTGTTAAGATACTCAGACCATTTCATTTCTTCTTGTAACGGTACAACGCCGTTGTTTGTGTTGTTAATGTTGGTGTAGTTACTTGCTTCCCAGTTATGAACTCCGTCCGAGGAAACCGAAACAGTTGGTTTAACATGTGTTGGAGTTGAGAAAATTGAGGGTGATACAGAATGGAGCATATTGGAAGTTATAACAGAATTTGTATCAGACATAATTTGTGAAGAAGTTGAAGTTGGTGTGAAACAAATAGATGCATTTGGATTTTCAGAAATCCCTATGTTTGATCCATAGTTCAAGTTCTGGAAAGAAAAATAACTTGAGGTGCTACCAAACCTGGTAGTATCTAGGAATAATTCATGGCTGCTGCTACTACTGTTGTTGATCTTTGAGGTAGTAGAAACTTCTAGAGGGTATCCTTCTATAGAAGTTTTTGTAGGTTCAATCATCAAACTCATAACTTCATTAGATGAAACTGAAGCTTTTTGATTGGTTTTGTTGGATGTGAGTGATTTTTCATTGTCATTTTCAACCTCAGAGAGTGGCTTGTGTGTGTTTGGATCAATGCCACTTTGTCTCAACCTCTTCTTGAGACATGAATTCCATAAGTTTTTAATCTCATTGTCAGTTCTTCCTGGTAATTGTGCTGCAATCTGAGACCATCTGATATAAAAAACAACAATAATTAATTCCATCACATAATTATAATCCAAAACTATATTATAAAAAAAATATAAAGTACTTATGAAAAATATTTATTATAGTTTCTCAACAGAATTACAATTACCTGTTGCCAAGTACTGCATGAAGTTCAATGATCAAATTCTCTTCTTGTTGTGAGAATGCTCCTCTTTTCAAATCAGGCCTCAAGTAATTTATCCACCTTAACCTGCAACTCTTTCCACACCTTTGCAAACCTGTCAATATATACAATATCAGATTAAAATGTATGAATGAAGCATTGAAATAAACAATATATACAATATTAATATATAATATATGTAGGTTTGTACCTGCTAGTTTAGGGACTGAACTCCAACATCCATGACCATGTTTGGTAATGTAATTAAGAAGTTTCTCATCTTCCTCAGGAGACCAAAGTCCTTTCCTTAACTTCTGCTTGTAGCAGCAAGAGTGTCTTCCCATGTGTACGTTAATCAAAAGCTTATCTTCAACTCACAAACTTTGCTTTGGAAGAAACTCTTTTTTAAAGATGTTAAAGCTTTTTCTGTCCAAACAAACCTACGTGGAAACTAGGGAGGAACGTTTGGTGGGGTGAGGAGAAGAAAGTGTTAAGAGAGACCCTTAGACAAGCAAGTTGAAAAAAAATAAAATGGCAGCTTGATAGGGAATTGAATAAATAGGAAGAGACTTAGAGGAGAGAAAGTTGTACTCAACAGGTTATTGGACAGGTACCATTTAATAAAGATATATATGTGACATTTTTTTATTAATAAAAGTTTAAGTGAGTTGGGTCCTTAGTATTCATTAAGGCCACATAAATCTTCAATATTGAGAGACCGCTAACAAATATACTTACATATTACCACTAACGAAGTCCTTATATCGATAGTGGTATTCGAACTCATATCTTTATAAGATCCGACGAATTCTTATGAAGTAAACTAACCTAGAATATATATATATATATGACAATTGTTGTCCCCACTTTTGAGATTGTTAAAAAACTTATCCTGCAGCAGTTAACTACCGAAATTTCTTGATCCGCGACAATTAACTGTCAATATAACTTTTTTTACATATAAATCCAACGATAGTTAATTACCGATATGAGTAAAGATATAATTTTCAAGTGTTTCATAGCCTTAATGAAGTGCGAGGAACACCAAGATTCTAAACATATATGACTTTACTCCCTTCTTCACGGGACAAACAATCTACATACTCAAATGGGACCCACCAATCATTATCGGACGGTCCTAATGTAACTGTTGCTACATCATATCCAATGGTTGCATATATAGGAGAGTAGTGCAAGTACATCACAATGTTATTTAGCTAGTTTGACTTTGTAATGTAATTGTAACTAATATATTATATATTATATTGTAGTTATTAGTTTATGAGTAGTGATGATCATTATTATATACCAAATTTTGCTAAACAAATGCTACAAAGCTAGCTAGGAAAGTTCTCACTTTTAACCGACCTTGGTTGTTATGTGCCATGCTGCTTAGACTTGAGATTCTTATATTGTGCATTTGAAAGTTATAAAATGTGACGAAATGTCCCCATTCTCGCATGATATAATAGAAAAATAATGCTATATATGGAATTTGAAGGGGTAGCTTTGCTAGTCTAAACCTACTCTAAGTAAAGTAATATGAATTAATATAAATTAACTAAAAGATATTAGAAAGGAAAAATTCTCTTATGGACAAGTACATCCTGAGAGTAGCAAGGTATGCAAAATATAGTATAGTGCAATAAATTGATGATAACAGAAACCTTAATTCTCTAGGTTCTTTTGTTCCCTTTGGTGATAAGGCTCAAAATTTTGAAAACTCTATCACCCTTTCCTTTTCTTGAATAAGTTTCTATTTGTTTTTGGCTTTTATGAGATGATTTATTTATTTTTCAATATCATCATCATTTGGGAATAAATAATGCAAAATTGCTTTTGACATATGAGAAGGTTAAGGTCATATTTCTTACCTTAGAAATTACTGAAAGTTCAACTAACTATCTCAATGGTTCATTTTTTTTGCAATATGAAAATTAATTATCTTTTGAATTAAATATGGTTTTCTTCAATGTCAATTTTCTGACTTCATACGACTTCTGTGTGGTTGTGTGGAAATATACTAATGAAAGTGTAGTTTTTTTTAGGTAGGGTACTAAAACAAATGTTAATAATAGAAATAAACAACTGTACTTCCATATACAAATGAGACAGTCAACAATAATGTATTTGTCCTTTGTTTATTTCTTGTAGCCTGCATTTCTGCCTCACAAATGTATACGTAAACAGGACAATTTTGGATGTTTGAATACTACAAAATACAAATGGCAACCATGCTCACACGGTTAATGAATCTCCACCACTGAATCAATATCAAACGATTTAGTGCATGTTTGGATTGGTGTTCCGATCCTATGTGGACTACCGATGTTTTATGGCACACCGTAAAACACCTATAGGAGATTGAATTACCAAAGGACAGAGAACTGCTGTAACTTTGGCATATATAGACTTTGGAGGTTCGTGACATCACGATGTCAGCGTGTTTTTTCCGAACTCGTCTTAAACTTAAACATACACTTCGACTAATATTTTAATTTTACCAAATTAACTTTAAAATATATATTATACTATGAGTTACTAGATATTCATCTAACATCTGAGATCCATTCCTATGCAAGTGACTACAAAGTATTCAAATACAAAATAAAGAGGGAAGAAAGATATGCTATATCTTATCAAAAGAGAATGTTGTGTTTGTCACTTCAAAAACACAATAGAATGGCAGACCAAAGTGGCAATCATACATCTAGCTAGGTTGTAGCTGTTGCATAGACATACAATAAAAAATTACCATTCTCTTTCATAGTTAAAGTGTTTGTCTTTGGAAAGAAAATGGTTATGTGGTTTTGGTCTTGAAAAACCAAACTACCTCGTCGAAATAGTTATTAGGGATAACTGAACCTTTGATCTTAAGAGGATCATATTTCAAAATCTCAAGTCTATACCACTATGCCAATGCAAGTGAGATATACGATAACAAATAGTTAAAAATATTTTATAAAATACTAAAATATAATACTACTAAAGTAACAAAGTTTGTTAATAGTTACGTGTAAACAATCTCAAATGACAATTTAAAAGAAACAAAGTCATTAATTTAGTGAGATAATGTTACATTTATGTGACCATCCTGTTAGCTAGCTACGGTATTATCGTCATGAATGGAGGACTCCCCAAAATGTAAAAGGGGGGAGGGGGATTAATGATTGCATATGCATAAACTACAATTCTTTGAACTTGGGTCTTCACTCTCTTTAGTTGAATGACCACTTGAATCCAAAGACTAACAGAAAAAGAAAACTAGATAGTTAAATCACTATATTAGGAACTGGCTAGTAATTAGCATGCATGTTTAGGGAAGGTAAGGCCATTCGATAGAAAAATAATAAACTCTTATGTTTTTGAAAGAAATAAACTCTTATGTTTGTTGATCATTTAAATAGGTACTCCATTCACAAAAAGTAACACAAAACATGGCTACCTATCAATCAGCATGAATAAATTGTTATCAAATATTTAAATTGTTGTAATATTTCAATTTCAATATTTATAGAAAATTGAAAAATTACATAAGAATAGAAGACAAACAAGCAATAAGTTGCATCATTAATCATTTATGGACGATAAGATCAATCCATTTAAAAATATCATTCATAGATCTAAAAAACACATCATGCCATACACACGATCTTTGAACTTTTTGTGAAAGATAAAATGTATAATATTACTATACTATTATGGTATAAAAAAAGTTTGTTAGTGAGAGAAGGTGTGTTTCCTTTTTACCCATTTTAAACTAAATAATCAATGAATTGATGTGGGATTTCGTAGCTAGAGTATTCAGCAATACTCAATGTATGATGTATTTAAATTTATCCTCTCACAATTAACAAACATTATCCTATTAATTTCTTAAACATTTATCTGAATTTTTATTTTTATTTTATAAATGAAGTTATAAAATAAAATTAAACAATATTTTGTTCAATTAAACCCGGTCTACCAACATGGTATGACATCAAAGACGAATCCAATTTTTTTGAACAGCAGAGGCAGTATTTAGTGAGAATAACTTTTTTATGTGAGAATTATTGGAATACATATCAACCCTTAAATTAAAAATAGATGGTTGAGATTAAAAGTCATCTTTTAAACAACACATGTTACTTTCTTCTTTCATCCTTCGGCCATCTGTCGATGACACAACAGCTCCTGCAATTTTTCGATTGACAAAGGAGCAATTTCGAAATGGTGGTTGTAACTTAGATTGATTACTTTGAGATTGCAAAGCTGACCAATCCCATCGTAATCTTGTTGTGATTGTCTTTGTTAAAGTAGTCTAAAACTCTCTTTGTATCGAGCTCAAAATCAACATTGATAAGTCGTAGATTTTTACCCTATTGTTGGTCAATATGTCAAACATAGAATGACATAAATGGAATGTTTGAGTCCATTAAATAAATTTGTTATATCAAATAATAAGTCTATATAAATATTTGTGGAACTTAGTTTACCAAAAGAAGTTAAACCTGGTCTATAAAAACTTTGTTTTGTAATTAACGAAAAAAAATTAGTATTATCCTCATTTATAAAATTTAGTTCAATCCACAATATATTGATATTGTTAGATTAGACACATTCACTTAAATTATAACTCTAGATATTACATTTGTGTGAGTTTCCCATAAGTGTATGACATTTCGTCTACACACAAACAATATTATCTTATGCAAAAGTCTGTCTTGGCTCTGACATTGTGATGCTTCCATGGCTTTAGCCATGTCCTAATGCAACCATCCAATTGTATACATTGTACTTTAAATTATAAATAAAAAATTTATGAGATGCTTTAAATATCCACACCTCGTCATAAGCTTGCAGACTTATCTTATAGTATTTCATATTTTCATATGAGCTGTTAAGCCAAGTCAAACTCCAAAAATTGTAAAATGTTGATATTTTTCCATTACTCTACGTTAATAATATGTGTCGGCTTCGTTGTCTTTTGTATATTTGCTACAATATAATATAACCAAAATCAATTGGGTCGTATAAATAATTAGTGTGATTATAAAAAAAGTTGGTAAGCTACGTCTTCGTCGTCTTTTTTTGCTTTTTATTTTGATTCCTTGCAATCAAAATTGATGTCTCTTTTTATGGGAATCGATATTCTCTGACAGCAAATGATTGGGAACATATATACGAAACAGCTAGCTATAATGTAACAAAATCTAAAATTGGACTTCATCATATATGATCAAAGTTTAGTGTGTAGAGATAATTAATTGAAAGACACCAGATTAATTAACCACGTTTAAAGACTAATGACTAGCTTCAAGGTGAAATCCTTGAACATAATTCTCTAGTTGGGTCTTTGCCCTTCACCCTTTGAGATCCAATCCAATTGTGTTGGAGTAACATTTTTTTAGCCATTATTCAATTCACTAAAAAAGGAAAATATTTCTAGATATGAGTATGACATATGTATTTTTTTAGTAACAACTATATGAGTATGACATATGAAAAAGTAGCAATTTGATTCTTGTTGTTGTTGGAATAATTAGAACCACTCATGTTTGGAAGTACCCGTATAAAAAGGGTACAAACTGAATCTCTAAGTATCTCCATGGTACAAATTAACTTTTGTGTTCACATCATAATATCAAGTAGGACAATTTTTATTTTTTTTGCTTTTATGATAAACACTTAAAAATTCAAAATGTGATTATGTATTATTTAATTTTTTAAAAAAATTACCCAACAAGAGATATGATAATTAATTTTCTTTTTATTGAATATGTAAAATTAATTTGATTAGTACTTGTACACTTTGCTGTGTATTTGTCTCACAAGAGCATGAGCTGGTATTCCTTTTGGAAAATTTGAAATTGTATAGAAATTTTAGTGAATTGAGCCACCGGTCCCTCAATATTTTCTGCACCAAAGAGAACCTGCATATGAAAAGAATTGTCTAGCATTATTGTCAATGTGAATATGTTCTATTAATCAATCTTGGTAGGCCATGTCTATAATCAAACTTTTTATTTAGGTCCAATGCATTGTGCCACAAATGAGGAAGATTAAAGAAGTGTTTAACACCCTTAATTTTATTGGACTTTATTCTTTTTGTTAATTTGCTTTAAATTAGTCTAGAAAATCATTGATTACTAATGTTGAAATGAAACATCAATATTAATCTTGTCCTATCAAGGAGCCCTCTCTCCCTTAAACAACACGGTCCTAGCAATTATAGTATTCACAAACGCCCTCCGCGTTTGACATATTGAAAAGACACTTGGCCTTGGTCCAAACTTTATTCAAGTATTATTATTTTTTCCAAATTTAAGCTGAAAAACATTAGCCATAATACTGAAAAATACACAGAATTTAGGGTTTTGAACTGTTTCATTGCAATCTATATTATTTTATAAGCTTAAAGGCTTATATACAAGTACTATAATGTTGATGGAAAATTTGTGAAGTGAAATTGATGAGGCCAAAGATTTGGAAAATCATAATGAGCATTTGAACGAGAAGGAGACATAATTCACATGCCCTTGAAAAACGAAGATGCTTCTGCATTATCCTTAAAACCATCTTTTTCCTAATCTAATTCTTCAACGGACAACTAATTGACAAGAAAGTGCAATCGTTATATCTCATTATTTCATGACATAAATTTTCTTTTTCTTTACTTTAGATAGTTCCAATAGTTCAAAAATTGTACCTGTTTGATTAAAATATGCTACATGCTGCTGTAGAAATAGTTGCAGCTTCAACGTTCCACCATCATGTTTATTTTACCCTTTTGAAGAGAAAAAAAATAGCATTATTTTTTAATTTACCTGTTCAAAGTATTTGTGGGGTGTGAAAAAATGTTTTTAATTTTAATTTGAGAAAATTGTTTTTCAGTCTGGCCTAACACATTTGTAAACCTAAAACAAACTTTTAACCGATTTATATTTAAGTATGAGTGATGTAAATTTATTTGACTATTAATATATTTTAGATGTAGTGAATTATTTTCACAAGATGGTATGGCTTTGAATCTCCCACCAAGTATGTGCTTGGAACCTAGTTTGGAGCTTAATTTTCGTATCTCAAGATGTTTTTACGTGAAAACAAAGAAGTTATACAATGAAGCTTTCATGTCAACGCAGTTTTTTGCTGCAATTTTTCTTAACGCAACCCAATACCAAACAATCTACAACACTAGTAAAAAATAGTTAGGACAAATTATTGATGTAGGAGGGCAGACTCCACGAATTGAAGACGAAGTTGCGCATAAAAAAAGGTTAGACGAAAATAGTGCAGGTTTGACATATGTCAGAATGACTATTAATATACATTTTCATCTGAAGGCCGAAAATTAGAGTTTATTATTTCAACCCAATTTTAATAATTTATGTTTTTATTTTCTATTTTGGATTTTCGGCTCATTAGGGTTTCATTAGTATTTAAACACTTTAGTTGTAGCTAGATAGACAATTTTTATTTATTTAATAATATTTCAGAGAATTTTCTCAATTTCTGGCGAATTCCGGAACCCTATTTTCATAAAAACTTGTTCTTTTTTTCTATCTAGGTTTAGCGCTTGCTCGCTTCGATATACGTCAATTGTAAAGAACGACAATGTGATCTACGTATCTCTTATTATCAATATATTTTCAACATTGCAAGCAGAGGAGAGACATTGATTCAATAACAATGTTTTGAATAAATTTAGGATTTAAACCATATATGTTCTTGTTAATCAAGAGGCATGACAACAAAACCCATATCGGCGGGTATCCACCCGACCAAACCCATTTTGACGGTTTTCCCCGCTTTGATTAGGTTTGGATGTGGGTTTGGGTTTTCCCCGATTTTAAAACATGGATATGAGACGGGTAACGGGGATATAGGTATCCACCCCAAACCCATATTCAAACCCCTCCCAAATGTAAACAATCAATTTATTATCCCTTTTATATAAATAGAAACTTAAACTCTAAATCATTTCACTCACACAGTCAGATCGCCTCTAGTCTTTCAGATGACACTCACTTATCATAGTTCTTTATTTTCTTTTTCCATATCTCATAATCTTGATCCCTCTCTTCTCCTTCACCATCGTCATCATCTCTTTGTTGGATAGTGCATTACAGCATTTCACTCGGGGTTAAAAAATACTTTTATTTTCATTACATTTTTTTATCCATTACGGGGATGGGGCAGGGATACCCGAACCTGACGGGGACGTGAATGAGATTCGATTTCTCATCCCCGCTGAATATGTATAGGGTAACGAGTAAGTATATGGGCGTAAGGGGAAACGGGGAAGGTAAAACTCGTCTTCACTCCACCCCATTGCCATGCCTAATCAGGATTAAAAATAGAACACCTTATTTAGTCAACAAGTATATATTAGGAAGTTCAAGTAGTACACAAATGATGGGGAAGAATTTGTGGCAGGCCAGCTTCCACATTCATTTAGTTGGATACTAATATATGGTTCACAGAAATTTCAAATCTGAGAAGACTTATATTATCCTGATAAATTGGCCCATTAAAAAGCTTGTTGGAAACACAGGCACATGCAAATTTCATAAGTTTTTGTTAACACCGTCTTAATTATTTTTGTCTCTATAAACATCTTAATTAATATTTGGTATTGTCAAGCAATAAGGATGATGACATAAACAGCTGAGCAGAGTCTCTTTCATGACATACTTTCGTTAATTACTAGAAGATTAACCCCTCATAATAGTCATTATTAGTATTAAGTAACTTATTCAATTAGTTACTTTGTTGTGTGTAACAAATTGAGAGAGGAAGAAGACCCAATAAACACAAAATTAACTTGAATAGCAAGGCAAAATTATAAGAATTTTCAATAATTAATATCCACAAGCCCACTACAAAAAAGTGTTAACCCATCAATCAATTAGTACTTATCAAAACCATTGTCTAGTTGAAATGTTCCCTTGTACCCCATCTTTGAATAATTACATTTTCACTTTTGCAATTTTGCTCTGTAGTCAACTTTGTTGATAAATTTACATCATTACTTGATTGTGAATTTTGGTAGACTTATTCATGAACTAATTGAGATTCTAATAAGGAGTTACGTCTTCTCAATCAATTTCATTTCAGATGTTTTGTTAAAAAAAATAGAGTTATGCCAATCCATTATTTTTGTGTCCCTTAACATGCCTGTTTTGTTGTCCGAATAATTTCATTATCTTTTTGTTCACAATGCTTGCTTTAAGATTGGGTCGCATTGGAGACTCATCGTTGTCGCATGATTAAGAGTCATGATAACTTGTTTTTTAAAAGCACAATAAAATTAAAAAATGTATATAAAAAAATAACTTTTTAACATTTAAGAAATTGAATGCACTGTTGTTAAGACAATATTTTTACTATATTAAATTCTTGAACATGACACATTGTCACATATAGTTTCGTTACTATAGTAAAAAATTATAGTTTCATTACTATTGTTTTATGTGTATTTTAAGTACATAATATTTTTTTCTTTGACGAGGTATAAAGTAAAAAATTATATCACAATATAAAAGTGTTATTATATGCTTAATATTTATGTTTTGAGAGAGAGGGGAAGATAGAGAGAGAAGTACTAACATCAATGAAATCCATCTTAATATTTTCTCAAATGAAAAATACTAGCAACGCAATGTTTTAGTACACATGTTTTAGCATTAATTTTTTTGAGAGAAATAAGTTTTCGATCCTTATGAATATTTCAAATTTCGTTTTTAGTTCCTCTAAACTTTTTTAGCAAATTTTGGTTGCTCAAATATTTTTTGTCAAGACTTTTGTTCACTTTTTTTAATTTTTTTTTAAAGGAATTTGACAAATTTGGAGTTCAAAAATAATCATGGCCATGAACACCTTGACTCATTAACTACCTATAATTTACAAATAGCTTTACCCTCGCTTTTTAAAAATTCAGACTTATCCAGATTTACCAATCCAGATTGAAAATAAATGTTTTTGTTTTTTCGTATCCAATGGTAAATCCGGAGAAAATAATGTTTTCCCCGTTTAATAAGTAAACACAAACAAAAGCGTTTTCTAAAAATCACAGGGTGGAAAAAGAAACTTCCTAATTTGCCAATCGAAACAAATAATATAATGACAAATCCAAAGCCCATATAAAAAAAAGACTGTTTCTTTTCCCATACTATGAGTTTCTTACGCACCTTACGCAGTTTGGATCTTAAATCCGAACTGCATAAAATCTCCAAAAACATGTTGAAATATTTCGGATTTTAGAATCTGAATAGGGCGCGTGAGAAGCTCATAAGATAGGAAAAGTAATGGCAGAAAAAAAATACAAATGAAAAAACACAAATTTTGGACTTGTTTTGAGCAAACTTGGTCGGATTCAGTTTTTTAGTCCACATCAAAGACCTTCCAACACCTTGATACCCTTACTTAGCTTACAGACTTGCGTTACAAAGCTGGGCAACTTGGTCTGATTCAGTTGATGATGGATTTTGTTGGGTTTGAATTTGGATCAATAATGAAGTGTTCACCAAATCAAAATAATATAGAAAGAAACTCGGAAGCCCAAATTCTATTCTTTGATGGGACAATTATTAATTAGGCTATACTTATCTCACTGTCAAACTTCAAATTATCTGGGATCCTTCAACTTTAGAACTAGAAGGCTAAAAAAAGGAATAATAAAGAAAGAAAGATTCAAAGTGCTTTCATATGAATGCATCTGAATTTAAACTAGAAGGTTAATAAAATTTCTCTACAGGCCTCCACAACATTTCATTTATATCTATCTCTCTTACCATTTTCCTTCTTCCAATCATGTGCATATTTTCTATCATCTTTGCTCTTCTTTCACTCTTCTTTATTTATTGGAGAGAGATGCATGCATGAGAGGATCAAAATCTCAATTCTTATGTGGTTGATGAGAATATTGGTACCATATGGATAAATTACATTTTTAGGACGTATATTCATTTATTTATTTTATTTCAAGATATATACACTCATTTCAAGACATGTCAAATTTAATTAACTTTTTTAATAAAAAAACTCTAATTTTACATCCTATAGATTCTTTTGAATTTTTTCAATTTTTTATTGTTTGAATAATCTCAAACCTTTCATTATGTCCCAAATATACTTTAACTAAAGAGAATATATTTTGGTGTATTTTAAGCAAAAAAATTATTAATATTTTTTTGGTTAAAATAAATAGCAACATCAAAAAGCTGGCTAACACATGAGAAAAGAGATATCTAAAGCATAAGTAGAGGATAAATCAAGAGGGGTTATATAATCACCATTCTCTCAAAATTTCCAGCATCAAAATGGGTACAACTCAAATCAACAATAAACAATCCAATCTTCACTCGAAATTCTCAACAAGCTTATCAAATTACCAAATCTATAAAACACATCCAGGGGATTTCAAACTAACTATAGGGAATCTGAACAACAAACAATCTGTCGATAACCAACACAAATTCATACCATGGTAAAGAACAATAATCCCAACATAAATAATGCAAGAAGGATCAATATTACCATAGAAACCATGCAAAAAGAAGCCTCATGATCTCTAATAAGACCACCAAACCCGTCAATCTTAAATTCGTAAACACACTACCATTTATATTAAGAGCGACCGATCTAGGAGGTAGAGCCTCTTAGGACACACTCCTTATCAAATCTTGGATATGAATTGAATCAATGTTTCCAAAAGCCATCGTAACATGATGCAATAATATGGCGACAATTTGAGCCAAGATATCCAACCCATAATGCATCGAGCCGTCAAACAATCAAATATTTTATTGGGTTAATACCGCTTTTGGTTATTCTAATATTAGTGAATTCCGTTTTAGTCTTTGTAAAAAAAATAATTTAGATTGTGTCCCTGTAATTTTAGATTCTTTCACTTTTGGTCCTTTATTTAACCACGTTAGCAAAATCTATACATAACACGTGAACCGAGGGACCAAAGGTGGAGGAATATGAAATTACAGGGACTAAAAGTGGATGAATCTGAAATTACATGGACGTAATTTATGCAGATTCTGCTGATGTGGTTAAACGAGTTCAAAAGTGGAGGAATATGAAATCACAAGGACAAAATCTAAACTTTTTTTTATAGGGACTAAAACCGGAATTCGATAATATTACAGGGACCAAAAGCAGTATTAACCCTATTTTATTTAACAATATAACCACATTAACTTTAGTTTTCAAAATAAATTAATGATTAAAATCATTCAAAATATTATCATTGAAAAATATGTCCCACTCAGTCCATAAAAAAAAAAAAAGCTTAATCAAATAAGAAAAATGCAGACATGTGCTTGGTTGGCTTTCTCCATGGAAGCTCTTATGTGTTTGGAAGAAAAGGGAAAAAGTTTCATAATTTGAAGAAAGGAAGATGGGAGATGCGGTATGAGGGTTTAGTGGCTAACACAAAAATGCAATAACAGCAAAGAGTATGACCATAGAGTCAAAGGAGTCGAATACCAAACTTGTCTACTTTAAACGAGTAATTTGTTCCTTTTCTATGTAGACTCTAGGAGACTCGTTTTTCATGGATAAGGATCCTCTCAATTTTGTTTTACTCTCATGTTTTATCAAGTTCTGATTCTAACCTTTAACAATTTTTATTTTTTCAAATTCCAAAATCCCCTCCTTTTATATATTAAGGGTTTAGAACTTGTACATTATTTCCTCAAGTTTTTTTTTTTTTAAACATGAGAGAATACTTATCCATATCATATTGGTGAATTAGTTTTTAAACATATAATAGATGTCTCAATGACGTGTCAGCTCAATAGGTACGTTGGGTTTAAAAATTATCACTTTTTTTTTTAAGAAGACAATAACTTTATCAACTTCCATACTTCTACAAAAACCTTCTGAAATTAATTTTCAAACGGGACAAAAACTGTAATTTTATCCAAAAGTATACATATAGACATCACAAAAACTGTAACAAAAAATTTGTCAAAAATAAATAAAACAAACTGTAAGCAGAAAAAAAGTTTACCCCTTTTGGAAACACTCCTTTTTTAAAGGAAATAATTGTATTAAGCATGAAATAAACTCAAATCCAAAAGAATTTAGTTCACAATAGAACGGGGTGCCAATCAGAATTGGAATTCTGCTCTGCCCCCAGCAAAATTTGCTCGCGCCCTGCAGCCCTGCCTATTTTAACCCTGCGCTAGTTAACTAGCGCAGCGCATGTTAAGTGGCGCAGCGCAACTTAAGTGACGCTGCACACCTTAACTAGCGCATGGTTACTGTTTTGGTACAAAACCCATCAGTCCGAACTCCAAGCACCATTTTCTTTCCCTCCACCCTCGAAAACCCAAAAAGTGCGATTTTTTTGAGTCAAAATCCTCATCCCAAATCATTGCAAATCGTCAGGAAGCAAGTTTCTACGCTCATCAAGCACCAAATATCAGGTATTGTATCAGGTAGGTTTGTCATGTTTTCGTAGGCACTAGGCTAGGCACGCAAGTTAAGTGGCGCGGGTAGTAAGTGTGCGCCACTTAACTGGCGCAGGGGTTAATGGGTTGCGCCAGTTAAGTGGCGCAAGGATTAATGGCCTGCGCCAGTTAATTGGCGCCCCGGTGCACAGTCCCTTTTTCCGAATTTTTTGTCACTTTTGTTCTTGGTTAGCTTGTTCTACAAGTAATTTATTTTTTCTTCCTTTGTTATTTTTTTTATTCAATAGATATATAGGAAGATGGTTGACAATGTCGCGGATGATGACGTTGAACCGAAACCGGCCAAAAATGAAGGTTCCGGTGAAGGTTCCGGCGATGTCAAACCAACTGTTAATTTGAAACCGTTTAAAGCCCAAATTCCAATGCAAGCTCGCATTGGTAAAATTGTAGAACCTAAACCGGTACCTATCGGTGTTATTTGTAAAGCTCGCGACACCGCCTCATTTTTTACAACAAATGCAAGATGGAGAAAGCGAGAAGAGTTACTTACTTGGGTTTGTGGACAAGGGGTAAAGGCCGGATTTGGTGTTTGTATAGATAAATCCGTTTTAAAAAGATCGTACTTGACAATGCAATGTGAAAGGAGTGGGATATACAAGCCACCTAAGACAAGGAAGAAACCGAACCTTGAAAGCATCGGCTCAAGGAAATGTAATTGTCTGTTTAGGTTGAAAGGGTTCTTTGATAAAGATACAAATGATTGGTGGCTTGGAATGCTTTGTGGAATGCACAACCATGACTTGGAGGAGGAGGAGGGAAAGTTACAAGGACACCTAATTGCGGGTAGACTTAGTGCGGAGGAGAAGAAAAAAATTATTGAAATGACAAAAAGCTTGGCGGTGCCTCAGAATATTCTCATCAATTTGAAGGAAAATAACAACGAAAGTGTGACAACAATCAAGCAAGTGTACAATGTGCGAACAAGATGGCGCAAGGGGGAAAGAGGTGACATGACAGAGTTGAAATTCTTGATTTCGAAGTTGGTGGAGCATAAATACGTCTATTACACAAGATGCAATAGTGAGGAAGTCACTCTTGAAGACATCTTTTTTGCTCATCCGGATTCAATTAAATTGCTCAACACCTTTCCGACCGTTTTGGTCATGGACTCCACATACAAAACCAACAACCACCGAATGCCGTTGTTTGAGATAGTTGGTTGCACCTCTACAAAAATGACGTATTCCGTTGGTTTTGCGTTTCTTCACTTTGAACTAGAGGATAACTTTGTTTGGGCACTCACTATGGTGAAAGGTCTATTGTCCTCAAAAGACAACATGCCTAAGGTGATTGTCACCGATAGGGATGGTGCTTTGATGAATGTCGTTGGCACAGTTTTCCCTGAAACATACACTATGCTTTGTTATTTTCATATTGGGAAGAATGTAAGGGCTAAGTGCATCACGGATTGTAGAGTTCACGCAAAGCCTCCTAAGGGTGCAAAAGTTGACAAGGAAGAATTGAAGAAGAACAAGGTGAATAATAGAGAAGTTGTGGAGAAAGTCGTGATTGCTTGGAGAGAGTTGGTCGAATCCCCTACGGAGGAATCATATGCAAGTAATTTATTGAAATTCAAAGAGGTATGCATGCCATTTCCAGAATTCATTAAATATGTCGAAGAAACGGTCTTGAACCTTAAGGAAAAATTTGTGAGGGCATGGACGAATAAAGTCTTGCATCTAGGGTGTAGAACCACTAACATTGTTGAATCGGCTCATGGAGTATTGAAAAAATATTTGAGGAGTAGCGTGGGTGATTTGGCATCTTGTTGGGATGAAATTCACAAGATGTTGGCCGTGCAATTTGGTGAGATACAAGGAAGTTTTGGGAGGAACAAAACGGTCTTTGAACACAAATACGCAAAAATCAAGATGATGAAAGAGTTGGAGGGTTATGTTTCTAGAAAAGCATTGAGATTTATCTATGATGAATTGAAACGCTCCAAGACATTCGGCTTTCGTGAGGAAGATTGTGGTTGTGTGCAAAAGACTTCGTACGGGCTACCTTGTGCGTGTATTATTGCCATGAAGATCAAGCAAAAATTGCCTCTTGTCTTGGATGATATATACCCTCATTGGAAAAGGTTGTGTGCACAAGGAGAAAAGATTGATGATGATTTTTCCGTGGTGGAGGAGTGGAATGACATTCAAGAACTTCTCAAGAAAAGCCCTTACAATATGAAACTCCACATCAAAGAGATGATGCGTCAAATAACATTTCCGGAAACCACAATTTTGTCTCCGCCTTCGACAAAGGCGGTAACCAAGGGAGCACCTAAAAGGAAGAGGACTACACCCAAAGTGTCATCATCGGGACGAATCCCCTATAGGTGGGAGACCATTGATTCTCAAAATCCGGATAGTCAACCTTCACAACCAAAGAGGTCACTTCCAAAGAGGAAAGATGCACGCCTTGGCACTTACTCCCGCTCACAAGCTTCATCGTCTACTTCAAAACCGCTTCGGAATATCCCATACATTTCACAAATTCCAAACTTCATGAGACCTTTTGTTGAAGACATTGTGAATGTTAAAGGGGATGGTCATTGTGGATTCCGGGTGATAGCTAGGCACTTGGGGAAGGATGAAGAAGATCATGTTTTGGTTCGGCATGCACTTATTAATGAGTTGAAAAATCACAAGAGTGACTACATGCCGATATATGACACGGAGGAGCGTTATAACAAAATCTTGAATGGTTTACACCCTCCAAAACGTACAATTGGTGTTGCGCCGATAGATAAGTGGATGACCACTCCGGATAAGGGTCACATTGTTGCTTCTTGCTACAAAAGACCCGTTGTTCTATTGACTTTGCCCGAAACAACGGGTGGTGTATGTGAGACATATTTCCCAATCCGAAGTGCTCCTCCACTTAATCCACATTCCAACATTATGTGTCTTTGCTTAATTCTCGACCACTATCTTCATGTGATCTTGAAGGAAGGTTGTCCGTTACCACCGAGTTGCATGAAGTTGATGAACAACAAGATTGGTGAGGCGGAGAATTGGCATTTTGCGTTTTTGGATAGACAAAACGCTTACAATGAACTCATGTCCAAGGAGCCAAAGCCGCCAAAGAAACCAACAAATGAGCACAATCCAATTGTTTGTGATGATACTCCCACCCCGCAAAAAAAGGAACAAGAAGTTGAATGGACGGAAGACATGGAAGAAGACGATAATTTAGGAATGTCACTAGACCTCTTAGACAGGTTATTATAGGTTAGGACAGTTATAGGTCGGTCGGTGTTCGTCCCATTTTTTGGTGGTATTACACCCCGACGTATTTTTTGGTGGCCGGTTATGTAATTTGGATATTTGTGGCCAATATGTAACTAATATTATATATATATATATATATATATATATATATATATATATATATATATATATATTAAATGAAATGAAATGAATATTTTTTTGGTGGCCGGTTATGTCACACCAATTATTGCTCGCATTACTTATTTTGTCAACTACTTATTTTATATCATTTCTCTCATATTTGTTTTTCATTATATTTTTGTGAAGTTTGTGAGGTGAAACATGTCTGAAGATGCACAAACTCCGGTTAAACTTGAAATCCGTTATGTTGATGTGAAAAAGAGGGGTTGGTTCACTGTAAACCCCACCGACAAGTTGGATGAGTTGAAGACAAAGCTTGACGACTTCTTTATCTATATTGGTTCAAATCATAGAACACGTGATGTGATAGTAAATGTGTCAGGCCTGGACTTGGGGGAAGATAAGGAAGAGGACTTCTGGAAGACAGTGTATCATCCACAACTCCTCAAAGATGATAGCGACATTGATTTCATGTTTAGCGTAATGGTTGAGAATAATACTTTGTATCTTTTTGTTCGATCCGTTGAAGTGTAATCCTTATTTAAGTGTAATACTGTAATGTTTGACCGTTTATGTGAGATTATGTAATTTTATAAATTAATGGACAAATTTGTGTTATTTGAATGAATGTTTGAATGAATGTTATTTCAATGAATGTATGAAAGAAGGATTGAAAAATCAGGGAAAATAGAGGTTAGCACATGATTGTGCCGTAAGCACATACTGTGCGCCACTTAACTGGCGCATGTGCTAAAAGGTTGCGCCAGTTAACGTGCGCAGTGCCAGTTAACGCGCGGAGTGTTTTACACATGCGCTAGTTAAGTGGCACAGCGTGCGTTAACTAGCGCAGTATTTTGCACTTGCGCCAGTTAACTAATGCAGGGGTAAAATTGGCATCGCTGCAGGGCGCGAGCAATTTTTGCAAGGTGGAGAGCAGAAATCTCAGAATTGGGTTCAACAGAAGAATGTCTGGCCAATTTATGGGCTGCCTAATAATGATCTCTCCTAACAACTGAAATACGGAAATTTCTATTTGGACCTCTCATATTGTTCACAGGTCCTATTGACGTCCACTGTGGGTCAAAGGGGAAAATTGATCAAGTGAGTATAACGTGTTCAGAGTGTAACACCCCAATTTCCCGTCTTAAAAATTTCATTAAATAAATCATACATCAGAGTATTCGCCATAAAGGAGTGTCACATTTCATCTTTAAAAACAGCTTAGATAATAATTTATCAAATCACAAAAGTATTCATTTAAGCAGCGGAATTCAAAAAGGTTTCATCCCATAAATGTCTTGGCTTAAAAGCCAGCAAACCGTCTCAAAATATTAAAGTTTCTACATCATAAAGTCAACATCGTTTATTCAAACACGATACATAAAGGAATAGACTCCACTAAGGCCCCATCCCGTTACATATCAGAGCAACCCTAACTTCACACAATCCTCGCATCATCGCAACTAAGACTGGGTACCTGCACTTGCCCACAAGGCGGCAATTCCAGCAGAAGGGGTGAGATTCATAACAATAATATTAATATAAAAACATAAGTCAAGATTAACAAAACTTATATCCAACTCATCACATATGCATTATAGCACTTCATGGCATCATCATAAATATCATCATATCAACATCATAAACATCATCTAAAACAACATTACATCACATGTCAACGTCTCAATCATCATCCCATATATGTCACAAATGACTCGACTAAATGCAACACCTAACGTCTCAACATCATGCATGTGGTACCATATAATTATAGCATTAATATGCTGCACCGTCGCTTTGAGCAAATGCTCCACCGTCGCTTTGAGCATAAAGCTCCACCGTCTCATAATTATGCAATGCATGGACTCGTCATTTAACATCTTAATACACCGTCTCAACATCATTACATTTTCAAGAATGGCACATGCAGTTAATAATAATTACATGGCAGAACATCATCTCAATTATGCATACACATTGCAACACATAGCATCATCTTATTCAATTAGCATCATACGCATACAACACTTATATTCAACAACACATCATTTATCAAAGGTATAATAGAACCATCATCATTCATCTCTACATAACTCATCTAAGGGTATATAACGGCACGGTCTCTACCCCAAGGGTTCCTCTAAACGTCTTATGCAAAACAGCTTACAAAAACAACAACACAGTCCTGAACCATCTAACTCGCCACGGCGAGTACATCTGCTCGCCACAGGCGAGTACTCCCAGCAGCTCACTCGCCAAGGGCGAGTTGGGGGCGAGCTGGAGGCGAGAAAAACTGGGTGCTTCGGCCTTTTTGACATTTTTCAACAAAATTCTCATTTTTAAGCTCCCTAAATCAAATTTGACCAAACTAACTTCACAGGTCATCTCTATAAATACAGGGACACTCAAAACCATCTAAAGTTTGGCAAAAATCCTAATTTTAAGGGTCAAGCTCGCCACGGCGAGCTACACTGCTCGCCTCGCGAGCAACCAAGGGTTACTCGCCACGGCGAGTGATCTGCTCGCCTCAGGCGAGCGATCTCAGAACCACTACGGGTTCAGTCCAATTCACACCAAAACTTGCCAATTCTCTTCACTTAGGCTTCTAATACATCAGCAATAGCATCCTAGGGGGTAATCTAGGTTCTGTAACACATCTATACAGCAATGCAACACCTTCTCACCTCAAAATCATCAAAAATCACAATAACCCTAATTCTCAAAACTTCTCTCAATTCTTCCCAATCTCTAAGCTAATCAAGAACAAATGATCTTACATTAATACTATTGAAATTAGGCTCACCCTTACCTGGAAAAATTGCAGAATTTGCAGCCTAGCTTTCTCTTCTCTCTTGACCGTTCTTCTTCTTTTCCCAAATGTGTCTGTACGCGTTCTCAATCTTTCCTTTCTTAACCTACTTCTCTTATATACTCCCTCACAACTTAATTAATTCCTTCTTAACCCACACAACTCTTCTTAATTATAATTATAACCCCATCTCTTAAAATTCTATCTTATTCCACCACATCTATTTAATTACTAAATAAATATTCATATAAACATCACTAATATTATTTTATTAAACAATAAAATAATAATACGTCACACGTCACAAATACGTCACATAATCATCAAAATCATATAATATATAAACATATATCATAACATCTAATAAAATAATTAAATAATTAAAGAGGGCGTTACACAGAGTGGAACATTGAGAAGTTCACTGAAAATAATGATTTTGGATTGTTGTGAATTCGTAACTTAAAATCAAATCGACAAAATTAGATGTGTGGAGCAAAAAGAAGTAGTAATCAAATCAAAGTAGCTTCAAGCGTAAACAACAACAAACCTATATTTAAATGTGAAGCAAAACCACAAACATAATCAATGCAGCAAAAATAAGGGAGTCGAGAAAACCAACACACAAAGATTTGCTTACCTAGTTAGAACCAATATGTCATACATATGGGGATAAAACAACTATCCAATCTACTATGAAATGAGTGATAGAAAGAGGTTACAAGAAATAAGATCTCAAGCTCACTAAGAACTACCTCTAATTTCAACCAATTTTTTAAGTAACTTAACCCACAGTGAATCTTAAGAGAAAACATGAGAAAAAGTCTTTTCTCTTATTGAATTTTATCCGAAAGTAGAGAGTTGATTCCAATTTTGTTCTCATTATTTTAGTTTTTCAAAATCCTAGGCTTCGATGCAGGCGTGAAATAGTTCAATCAAAGTTGCCTTTTGATGTCCCTTTGCATGTGCAGGGAACATTGTTTGTGTGCATGAGAGGTTTAAAATCAACGGAAACTTCAACGATATTTGGTTTCGAATCAATGAGAGGTTCAAGTATAACTATAAACAAATCAAAAAACAAAACAAAAAAGAACTAATTATAAAACATGATCTTAGATCAAGATGTAACATGAATTGTCTTAAAAATTAAATCCGGTATGTTACTGATGTAGAACAGAAGATACAACATGATCTTAGATCGATGTAACTTCTAAATTGTCTTAGAACTTGAATTTGATATGCTAATGATGGAGATTAGATTGTAACACCTGACATGAGTTATGAGCAATATGTGGAAAGTTGGGACCCAAGGGGAGCATTTTGAAATTTTTGAGGGGTTTCTGCGCAATCCAAATGACCTAAGGGCAATCCTCTAAAAATACATAATTAACACAAATGTCCCAAGTCCTCATCACACAATCTTGCTAAATTATCCATAAGTCTTGACAATTAGATCCAAGTGGAAAAAGTTGGCCTTATCACCTATCTTTCTACATTTGTCGGATTCTCCAATTGTTAAGAAAGATACACTTTTGCTAAAAAAAAAAAAAACACTTAACCACCTCTTGGAACGAACATTTGGACTGTTTTTCCAACATACCATTGTTGTAAATTTTGTTTATATTTTAAAAGTTTTAAATACATTGAGCCTCATATTTTAAATGAGAAATATAAAAAATATTTTTTGTAGAAAATCATTATTATTATTTGATTTTATTAATTGCAGATTCAGAAATTTTAGAAAATGGGGTCAAACTCGTTTTATAAATATGTATATAAAAATATATAAAACCATAACCATTAAAATGATAAAGTCATTATCATTAAGCAAAACATTGAAGATTACAAAAAGTATATGAATGTATAAAAAAAAACTAAATGCATTTTAGTGTCGAAGAATTACAATTGCTCTCTTCATGGCTTCCTATTTTAAAAGCATTGTAAGATTATTTTTATTTTTTTTTCATTTTTAACACTATCAAATATGCTTAACTTTTCATCTTCTTTCTACTAGATAGTGAGTTAGTGACTAGTTTTCTTTTAATATTATTTTTTTAGAGAATTTGATTTTGTTTTAAATAAAATCCAAAGGTTAGTCAAAACTCAAATTATCTGGTAGCTAGTACTGATCCACTTTTTTAATGTATAAAGTAGTAATAATTTTTTTAACAAATAAAATATATTTCCTTTGTTGCAGATTAAGTGAGTCATTTGCTCATTCTATATATATATTAAGAAAAATGTATAAATTTGCTAAAAAAAAATGTATAAATGAAAGAGAGAGATAAATTGTTTCAAATGCTCTTGTCAAGTATTGATGTATTCTTCATTATCATAAATGAAAAGTGAAATATATTGAACTTAGTGTGATGGAATTAGTATTAATTAGTTATAATTGAAAAAAAGTAATTAATATTGTATTGAAAAGTAAAATGAGTTAGTTATTTCAGAACAATATTTTTTACAAAAGGTTCACATATTATGAAATAGAGGGAATAATAGTTTACATTGTTTGTCTCAAGTGTATAAATTAAGTCATGTGTGGGCAACCTAAAAATTAAAATGGGGTCAAACATATAAAAATAGGGTATTACTGGTTACAAAAATTGACAAAGAGTGGGGTCAACTGAGCCAAACCCTTATACCTACATCCGTGCCTGATTAATTGTGATTAAATTGAATTGGTTTAGTTGTGTTACTCTCATGTGTTTTACACACATTATTTATCAACTTATTGTATCCTGGAGAGTTGTGCAATGTTGTGAATAAATTATTCATTTTAGTGACGTAACGCTTCTGGTTTTATTTTACGGTTTATTGTTTTGCATATTTATAATCCTACGGTCATCCTTAACAACAATCATCCCTCAATTAATTTTTTAAAGTTCTATACATATTTTTTTCTTTCAATTTGCTACTTATGATTGCTTGTCTCTCTTAAGTAGAAAATGTTATTCTCTCTGTTTATCAGTACGCAATATTATATGCCTCAGTATACCTTACAACCTTATTTTGAATCATCAAACTTGAGTATGCTCCCTACCATAAATTTGATCTCAACATTCCTTGATGACTGTTGTTCAACGGTGACACTACACCTACTTGTACGATCTACTACCAACAAACAACAAGATACATCGAAAGTAAAACTTTCAATATAATGATCAACACACGAATCTACCTCCAAAGCGGTTCAATACTCGTTTGAGCGGATTATCCCTGGTCGAACACCAATGAATTATAATCGATCAATGTAAACCATTAACTCTGATACCACTGCTGTTGTGATTATAGCTGTCAATTTATGCAGTCCCTCAAAACTTGGCCCCATTCCACATAAAATTATAAGAATCTGTAAACTCAAGAGTTAAAAAGAATTATAACACTCACACCCTTCTTCTCATCTACCACATATCAACTTCGTATATGATCACAAAATGATTGGATATGTCTCAAGTCTCAATTCCTCCTCTGATTATACAAGGTTAGATATACTACAAAATGAACTTTGAATGTCAAAGCTCTTTTTAACTGTAATATTCTCTAAGGGTGTGTTTGGATGGAGGGTTTAGGAGGGGAAGGTTTACTTTTTATTTTTATATTACGGACACTATCAAATGTTTTATCAAAAATTAACATATTAACATGATAAACAATCATATAATACTTCAATCACACTTTATTTAATTTAGAAAAACATGTTATATAGTCTGTAATTTAAAAACAAAAAATAAACCCTCCCTTTCCCTCCCAAACCCTCAATCCAAACACACCCTATCGTGTCAACTCAAGATACCTACATCCTCCTCCTATGTGGATGGATATGGAGAGTTTATAAATTTCTAGATATTTACATTTAGTTCGAATTGATTTTTCAACATAATTATAAAACGTATTTATTTTAAATGTTATTTATACTACATTCGGTCTTTTTTATAAAAGACAGTGGTCAACAAGATGTATTTGGTTAGTGTAGGTAGTAAGTATTATTGTTAGTTAGCTTTTTTTAATCATTTATTCTAGCTTCTAAAATTAGTTTAAAACATAACGAAATAATGGAGCTCGAATGGTTAATGATCTTCATCAATATAGAATTGTTCATAAGAATTAACAAAAAGAAATTAGTTTAAAAACATAGTATTTTTTTTTCAGATAATGTTTGTTTTCTCAGAAGAACAAAATCTTATATTTTCAAACAGTTTACAATATTTTGAAAGTCATTATTTGTCAAAAAATATATTTTGAAAGTGATTAAAGTAAACAAAAAGAATCCAAAACAAACGCTATAATACATTATCCAAAGCATATATAAACACAGCCCTCTTGTGTTTTTGTTGGTTTCTTCTTATAATCCTCAATTTTTCTGTGATGTTAGCAATCTGGATTTATTGAATATAACAAAACATGTACAGCAAATAATCCTATTGGAAAGCAACATAATATCACTTATATATACAATGTTCAAAAAAGTTTATTTGATCGTAACAAATTAGAGAAGGGGGAGCAGCCACTCAATGACCCACTAAGCAAACACAAACAGTGTTCTCTAAAGTGACATGAGGCAACATCATTTTCATAGAAGTGGTATGTCTTAATCTATGTTTGAAAATCAAAGCAAATTCGACTGCTCAATCGTGGAACAGACCTGACCTTTAAATTTATCTATTTATTTTTTAATTGGACCTTCAAATTGGTAGAATTTTACGTCTGTTTTTTTTTCCTTCTTTTTTTTGTCATTTTGAAATGAATTTATAATGGGCAGTTGGACCTTAGTAGCACATTAATTAATCCTAATATGTATGCATAAAGATGTTTTACACTTTGACAAAAAAAAGAAAAGAAAAGATGTTTTACACTTTATTTATTTGTCGTTTTAACATTTGAGGTGTTAGTTTACTGATAGCTCAAAGACAACTACTTTTAACTATTTTAGTTTTCAAAAAAAGAAGACCGGTAATTCAGAATTCTGTCGAAAAATGAGTAATGACTGATAAAAAATTAAATAATAAAAATTTCCTCCTAATTTTTTCAAAATATTGTGATTCTAAAAATTCAATACAACATTAATCATTATTATGTTAGAAATATTCTTAAGTATTTATGCAAAGAGAACAAGAAGTGAAATGTAAATAATAAATACTGTATTGTAGTAGAAAACATGCAAAGGAAGTAGGTTTTTTTTTTTGTTGTTGACAAAAACACGAAGGGAAATCAATGTGAAGTTTTTGCAATTAAAAATACTTTTTATAAAATAAATCTTATTAATGTAAAAAAAAAGTACTATACCAGATTCTTTATGCCCCGGTGTAAAATGAACATATCAAATCCTATTTGCTGCATAAAGTTTTTTTTTTTATAAAAAAAACGATATTTATTTATTCAAATTGATAGAATACATCATTTCTGTAACAAAAAAAATACATCATATCCAATAACATAATCAACATCACTAAAAATGTAAATGGTGAATCTGCGAACAAACTCACAACACCCAAATTAATAACATACAACGACAACATTCCTACAAGTAATATGATAAAACTCCTTAAAAAAAAATTAATATGATAAAGTATAAATCAACAAAATATTTATGTTTCCAGATCTGCAATGTTGACGTCTAAATCATTGATTGAATATGTGATTGACTGAAAATGATAAACACCGTAATAAGACATGAAATCAAACAATACCGCACAATACGACAAACAACAACACTACACTGCACTCGGACGACGAAATCACGAAAAACATATATATATATGTGTGTGTGTGTGTGTCTATGAAAATCACTTATTTAGATCGATGAGAAAAAATATGCGGAAAGTTGATGTAAATAAGAAATAATGTCTCCGTAAAAAAAAGTCCTCAAGCCTTCACTATTACAGGACAAAAAATTAAAAATAAAATATTGTCGTCACACCTTAATTATGATAATTTTTTAACTTATGTTAGCAAGTAGCAACAACTATAATGATGTACTAGTCCATAGAATCAAAATAAAACAGACAACAATGGCTGTTTAATTAAAAAAAATAAGTTGCCTTAAGATTACTATTATTATTATTATTATTATTATTATTATTATTATTATTATTATTATTATTATTATTATTATTATTATTATTATTGCTAGTTTTCTTTGAGGGAGTTTTATTATGGATAGTTGTTTTATATAACATTGGTCGGTATTTATTTATTTATTGTATTATGCTGTACATAAATTTCAATTCATCATAAATTATTGCTGAGTTGGTAATTATCCGATCTTGCAAGGAGACGCATCTTCCCTAATTAATTTTTTTAATTCTAAGAATAGTATAATATTTATTAATCATTTCCATAATCAGAAAAAGACATTTAATTAAAATTTGCTTAAGAGGAATCTTAACAAAACCACAGTCCACAAGGAGATATCATATGATATATATCTAGTTTGACAGAAGGGCCCCAAACATTTTCCAATTTTCAACCGGTAAATGCATGCAAAAATTTCTTGGCACTGATCTGGTCCCCATTAATCACTCAAATAAAGCTAGTCACTTTGCTACAGCTCAATCCAGCTATATCATCAACTTTTCTATTTCATATACTTTTTTGTATTTTAATGTGAAAACTTTAGTAGCACATTAATCCTAATAATCATCTTCCCTAAATCATTGAGTCCACAATAGTATACCACCAGCTCATGTGATATACAGTCTGTCCTTCTTTTATTGCAAAAACAAGTTGTAATTCTTTCCTCTTTTTTCCTGGAGTTGTTGCCAACCATATTATTCCCTTCACTTGAAACTTTCTTTATTTGTTAATCTCTACACTTTAAGTTCTCAACAACTTCACTTAGAAGTTCACTTTTTTTTCTTACTTGCTAGCTTGGATTTCTCATCATGGCTACTGAAACTGTTGAGCTTGCATCTGATCATGCTTCTACTACTCATGAGGTTTGTTTCTATTCATAGTTCTTATGATCTTGAACTTGTTTCTATTGTATCTTGTTTTATGCACAAGTTATTTTGATCAAGCCTGCATGCAGTGTTTTATTTTTTATTTTTTTGGAATAAGTTTATATGTCTTAGTGGATAACTTATAAACAAAGTTAAAAATATTATATCTTTGAATTTGTATTGGTGGCATAAATAATAATAAAGCTAATCCTAAGATCTTAAAAATTCGTTAAAGTTTTGTTCATTCATGTAACATAAAGGGATTTATTGGATTCAAAACTAATTGTTCAGATATTTATGATTCTAAATTTTGAAGTTATGGAAGTCAGTATAATTGATCAAGTACAGATAGATTTGAGTAGTTTGTATGACATCATAGAATATTATGGTATCCACAAGTGAATTCAGATATTCTTTTGTACATCATGAAATTGTAAATCTAACATAATCTTTGATCATGTAAAAAATGAAAGGAGAATAGCTAGAAATTTAAGAATATCAAACACAAAGCATATAATTTTTTTATTTTTTTTGAGGGATCAAAGCATATAAAATTGGAATTCAGAAAATAAATTTATGGTAGATAAACTTGTAGTCCTATGGATATGGTCCACATGGATTAGGTCCTATGACACGATGGAAAAGCAAGAAAAAAAAGTGTTTAACTTTTATCAAAGTTCAATGATTCCTTCCCTCTTACAGGGTTCTTTTGAACAAGAGTCTTAGACAAGTTAGAATCATGCAAAATGTAACACTATCAGTATTTTAAGAATCTTCTTGTTTACGCAAACTGTTTTCTGCAAACTTACAAATTATGAATAAGCTAAAGAACAATATGGCAGTAGATCAAAGATATGACAAAGATTCACTAAATGCTTTCTTCTATATTGGAACTACAGTGCTTTTTGCTAATATAAACCTTCCACAGATTCCTGCATCTATGTTTTCTTGTTAGTGAGAATATGTTTCAAATCTATTTATGTGGAAAGAAACCTTCATATCAGTGCTTTAGGACCTGTTTGGATAAACAACTTAATTATGTTTTTGTTGCATAAGCTTTTATGACATAAATGCTCTTGTATAAGTTATTTCTATAACGAAAGATAAAATAAAACTATTTCCATATAAGCTATCATTGGGAGCTTATGAAAATAAGCCGAGAACAACTTATGGAGATGTCATAAATTGTTTCTATAAGCTCTCTCAAACAGTGTCACAAGTAACTGCTTATGCAAGAAAATAAACTGAAATGAGTAAATCCTAACATCCTTAGTTTGGCCATGAGCTCCTTACTTTCACTGCAAGTTTCAAATTCTACCATGTTTCATAAAATGTTCACTAGTTTGTTTTCTTTTTCTTTTCAAAACATCCATTTTTGTTGATACATATACGTCTCTTCAGTAAGCACCACCTATTTAACTATTAATGTTTTTCATCTTTTATTATACAGCAATTTGTGAAGCAGGAAAAGGACGAAGCTATCGCGGAAAAGATGAATTCTCTAGCCAATGAAAACGGAGACAAACATGATGACAAGCCGGACAATGCACAAGGTCAAGCCACTCCTTCATCGAAGGCAGAAGATGAGGTGAAGGCTGAGCTTGCAGCAGGAGAGATTGAAAAGTCTGATGATTCTTCAGCATTGAAGGTTTCAGTTGAAGATATTGTGAAGCAGGAAAAGGACGAATCTATCGCGGAAAAGATCAATTCCCTAGCCAATGAAGAAGGAGACAAACATGATGAAAAGCCGGACAATACACAAAGTCAAGCCACTCCTTCGTCGAATACAGAAGGAGATGAAGTGAAGGCTGAGCTTACAGCAGGAGAGATCGAAAAGTCTGATGATTCTTCCGCATTGAAGGTTTCTGTTGAAGATATTGTGAACCCGGAAAAGGACGAAGCTATTGCAGAAAAGATCAATTCCCTAGCCAATGAAGATGGAGACAAACATGATGACAAGCCGGACAATACACAAAGTCAAGCCACTCCTTCATCGAATTCAGAAGGAGATGAAGTGAAGGCTGAGCTTGCAACAGGAGAGATTGAAAGGTCTGATGATTCTTCCGCATTGAAGGTTTCTGTTGAAGATATTGTGAACCTGGAAAAGGACGAAGCTATTGCAGAAAAGATCAATTCCCTAGCCAATGAAGATGGAGACAAACATGATGACAAGCCTGACGATGCACAAGGTCAGGCTACTCCTTCGTCCACGACAGAAGGTGATGAGATTAAGGCTGAGCTTGCAGCAGCAGAGATAGAAAAGTCTGATGTTTCTTCAGCATTGAATGTTTCTGTTGAAGATAGTCTGAAACCTGACATAGTTGAGGATGCACAAAATCCAGGTGTAGAGAAAGAAGATGAAGCGAAGGCTGAGCCTGCTGTTGCTGCAGAAAAAACTGATGATTTTGTGCCATCAGAAACTGTTGCAGATAATCCGAAAGAGGAGAAAGATCTGATAACTGAATCAGAAACTATCAGTGTCATAGAACCAGTACATGACCCAGCGATAAGCCATCATGATGAGACACCATCCACTGAATCTGATGTGAAAGAAACATCACAGCAGATAGAAAAGGAACTTGTAGAAACCAGTGAAGAGAATCAACCCAAGATAGATGATATTCCAGAAGCTGAAACCATTGAAAAGTCAGTTGACACCACTGCAAAATCAAGTGATGTGACTGAGACTAATCAATCTGAAGAAGAGGAGGTGAAACAAGCTGAAATTTCAGAAACAAGTGCCGAAAAGGAAGAAAAGCCCGAGCTTGAGCCTCTAGCCACAGAAGAGCCGAAAGTAACAGAAGAACCGGAAAAAGAATCACAAGAAAAATCAGAAGAGGCAGAGCAACCAAATGCAATTGCAATTATTGAATCTTCAGTCGAGGCCAATGAGGAAAAGACAACAGCAGCTATATCGGAAGAGACCAAAAACATCGAAGTAGAGCCTACAGAAACAGTGAAAGAAGAACCCGTGGTTACCGAAGTTGAGACTTCAGATATAGTAAAAGAAGAACCCAGGGTTACTGAAGTTGAGACTACAGAAACACTAAAAGAAGAACCTGTGGCTACTGAAGTTGAGCCTGCGGAAACAGTAAAAGAAGAACCTGCAGCTAATGAAGTCGAGGTTGCAGAAACAGTGAAGGAAGAACCCGTGGTTACCGAAGTTGAGACTGCAGAAACACTAAAAGAAGAACCTGCGGCTACTGAAGTTGAGACTACGGAAACACTAAAAGAAGAACCTGCGGCTACTGAAGTTGAGCCTACGGAAACAGTAAAAGAAGAACCTGCAGCTACTGAAGTCGAGGTTACAGAAACAGTAAAAGACAAACCCGTGGTTACTGAGGTTGAGACTACCGAAACACTAAAAGAAGAACCTGCGGCTACTGAAGTTGAGTCTACGGAAACAGTAAAAGAAGAACCTGCAGCTACTGCAGTTGAGGTTACAGAAACAGTAAAAGACGAGCCTGTGGTTACCGAAGTTGAGACTGCAGATATAGTAAAAGAAGAACCCGTGGTTACTGAAGTTGAGACTACAAAAACACTAAAAGCAGAACTTGCGGCTACTGAAGTTGAGGCTACGGAAACACTAAAAGAAGAACTTGTGGCTACGGAAACGGTAAAAGAAGAACCTGTGGCTACTGAAGTTGAAGCTACAAAAACAGTAAAAGACGAACCTGTGGTTACTGAAGTTGAAAAAAATCAGAAAGAACCAGAACAACATTCAACGGAACAGAGGGAAGAGGAGCAACCAAACACATCTTCAATTCCAGAACAGTCTACGGAAACCAATGATGTCATTGCTGTAGAAGAAAAATCAAGAGAATTAGAATTTGAGGCAGTGATACTGAAAGAGACTAAGAACGAGGAAGCAGGGCCAGCTGAAACAGAGAAAGTAGAGCCTGTGGTTTCTGAAGTGGATGAACACCAAAGTGAGCCAGTAATTCAATCATTCAAACAAGAGGAAGAAGTGAAACCAAAGGAAGAAACTGAAAGTCAAGAACAAACAGCTGATATAGCAGAGATTCACCCTCCAAAAGACTCAGATATTGAGGCTGTGAAAGAGACCAACAACTCTGAGTCAGAAGCAATTCTTGTAAAAGAAGAGAACATTGATACTCTGTCTAATGGAGTGGAGGAAAAGCTAAGTGAACAATCACAAGTAGGTGAGGAAGTTGGGGAAACTATTAAGGAAGTGGAGCCCGAGCAAGCAACTGAAAAAAGTGAAGGATCTAATGGCACCATCAAAGAGGAGGAAACTGAACCTAACACAACGGTTAATGCTGCACAAGTTTCACTAAATGGGGAAGTTCAGACAAACCCTGCAAATCCGGTGGAACCTTCTCCTGAAGTTGAAGAAAAGATTGTTGTAGAAGATGGCAAGAAAGAAGTTGTTGGTGATACGGAGAACACCACCACTGTCGAGGAAAAGGTTGTTGTTGCTGCAGAGGATGAAAAGAAGGAACCAGAAGCATCTGATGCTGTCCAAGTATCCTCGAGAGAGGCGGAGGTTGACACCAAGAAGATTGAGGAACAGAATGAGGCAAAGACAGCTACAATTGAAGCAGGGGAGACCGAGACAAAGGTGGAAGAAATCTCTAAAGCTGTAAATGAACCCGTTAGAGAAACACTGGCATCTAAATTCGAAAAAGAAGAGGAGGAAACTATTCAAACTGGAGCGGATAATTCAGAGAAAGAACGAATTGAGGAGCCAGCGAAAACTGAGGTTGAAGCCACCAAGCAAAATGATACAACAACAATATCGAAGGACCTTCCAAAAGAAACTCCAGCCAAGCCAGCTCAGAAGCAATCAAACAACATTATAGCAAAGGTAAAACAGTCACTGGTGAAAGCAAAGAAGGCTATCACTGGAAAATCTCCATCCTCCAAAAACCTGTCCTCAGAGCCAAAGGGGGACATCAAAGTCAAATAACGGGACAGAGTGAATTAAGTTTGCAGAATTACATATTCGTTTTCTTTTTCATTTTCGTGGTGCATAGCATTATATTATAGCATGTAAGTTGGTTTTGCTACTTCAATATTTTCTCTTGAATTTGTTTGAATGCAAAAAGGTGTGCAGAGTGCAGTGTATATAGCAGATGGTCTAGGCCATGCTTTAGGCAGTACTGTAAGATTTGATTATTTTCTTCTGCTTTATTCTTTTGAATATCTGCAGTTTGTTATTGATTGTTGTTTGTAAACCATGGAAGCAATTTTAATTCTGTGGCTTAAAAATGACTTGCTTGTACTTCTGTACAATTAGCTGTGATGAATGATGATTTAGTATTGATTGTTTATTGCCAAATTGTTTCAATTCTTATGTATCCAATGTACTTGCTAACTAAAGAAGTTTTTAGAATTAGAATAACTACCACTTCTCATATGGTTGTAAGCCATATAGTGTGGGAGAGAAAAGGCCTCTTGAATGCCTTACGAGAGTTTGTTCTCATTTTGTACTCTGGTTTATCTCTCAACCATTTCTTGTGAATAATACTAGTAATTCAATTCAGTGAATTACCAAAACTAACAGAAAGAATGAAAATTTCAAAGAGAGAAAATAGAGAGATAAAAAGTTATTGCCAGTCATGTCATGAATGTGAAGGATGGGAGTTTAGGCGCAAAAGTCGAAATTGTTACTATATGACTAGAACGTCATGGAGTTTTAAGTCGTGATTCGTGAAATTAGCCTCTCGCATAATCTTTGCAAATGTGAGGCAAGACCTCCTAAAATAGATTCACAGTGGGTTGAACCTTTTCTGTACCCTGCCATGGCAGAAGCTTTGTAGCAAATGATTAATGTGTTAAGTTATCTCAATCCGACTCACTACCATTTCTATACAAAAGTATATGAAACAAAGATGTGATACAAAAGAGAAATACTAGCCTTGATACCAGGCCGTTTGAATAGATGCTTCTCGACCATTTATAATCACGACAAATCAAAACCAAGAGATTCTTACTGAATGAACTGTTTTTTACAGTTTATGCCTCCTATCATTTGTTATGAGATCTTGAGTACTAGCATTTGTTATGTGAACACAAATCTAAGCTTTTTGACCAAATGGGAAAAATAAAAATGATGGCAACCTGTATGATATAATAAACAAACAAAAACTTGAAGTACTCAAGAAACACTGAGATGACATGCACAAAAGTGGCATCACACTTATCCACATCTCAGTGGACCTAGTGGACCCACTTTCAAGTATAATATGACCACTTCTCTAATTTGCAAGGCAGTGTGTGTGTGTGAGAGGGAGGGAGGGAGAGGGAGAGAGAGAGAGAGAGAGAGAGAGAGAGAGAGAGAGAGAGAGAGGGAGAGAGGGAGAGGGAGAGGGAGAGAGAGAGAGAGAGAGAGAGAGAGAGCCAAGGAAAATAAATTATTATTTCATTAATCCAAAGAATCACTATGAAAGATCTGAATAAGGCATTTGATTATTATTCATTCAAATCATTTGAATGCATAATGTTAACATATATAAGTGGATGTACAAATGAGTGACAAGCCCACGATACCAAAATCTGTGCAATTTTCTAGTTTTGGAAATCAGAATTCCCATGGCTATTTTGACGGGTAAACCTCGATGACTTCAAAATATCCTCTTTAATAATCTGGATTGAATTTGCAAAGACGAGAAACGAAATTTTGGACTCAATTTCTGAAAACCTGATTCTTCTACTAGCCACGATCAATGTGGAGTATCAATCATAACCTGCCGGTACAACTCAAACAATAAGTTACTTGTTCAATAATGAAACTCCTCTATGCTTTATGTCAAAGTAAACGATGAGTTTGAATGAATTTGAGTAAAACGCCTACTGATACATGTTCACAATACTTACCAATCACAAAGTGATATTGCCAGGATTAGCAGCTTCACTGTCATCAGCCACAGAAGCATGGCCACCATTATGCACCAAAGTTGACTGTTTAAATCCAACAAGTTAGTTCACACACACTAGTATAACAGAAAAGGGGAACATAAACATCAAGCATAAGAATAACAATTATTCTGGAAACAATGTTTTAACTGATGTGAAAATTGATCACATAGACCTGGTTAGGGATAAACAGACCTGGTTGGGGATCTGGCTGGTAGAGTCACGACCAGCAGTGTTTTGCTTAATTTGTGAGTCCACATCTGGCCTTCGATCTTTTGAACCACACGCTGAAGCCGGATTCACAGCTTCAACATGTCCTGTGGATCCATACACAGACGGACCTGGAGCGGATGAGTTCATAAGAGGCCCTCCTGAAAAGGGAAATACCGGAGCATGCGGCACTGGCATGGAAATTCCGTGTCCTGGAAGTCCAAACCCTTGAGTATTCGATCTGGCCATCCCATGCATAGCAGAGGGTCCGGACATATGTGCAACGGGTATATGATTTCCTTGCATCTGAGGCACTTGAATCATTGGAAATCTAGACGGCCCGCCGTTCATGTCAGGCATTCCCATTCCATAACCCATACCTAACCCCATATGCATGCCGATGCCCATCTGTGAAAATGCGGCCATGTGTGGTGCATGCATGTGCTGCATTCCAGCAGGTAACATCATTTGAGGCATATATAAACCAGCTCCCATTGACATCATCTGCGTAAGAAGATAGGAATCACTCTCGATATTGTTTATAATCAGAAAATTTAAAAGTAAAAGATTAATGCCGAGAGGAAACGAGATTTACTTGAACTTGGAGTTGAAGTGTTTTCAGATACTCAATAGCCTCATCCAGCATAGAAGCTTTATCCACCTAGTCCGTATGAAGTCAGAAAAGCCAAAATAAATAAGGAATCAAGTATGCATACAATATAAAGTATTTTAATAGTTTGTATTGAACTTCAGACATTTTATTGTGAATATTGAATACACTTAGAATACACTAAATGATTGACTTCACATTTGATATTTATTGCTTTAACTTCAAATAATTTCATAAATCTTCAGTACTCAAAAAGAACAAACTTCCGTAACTAGCTAAGTTTGGATTTGTAGTTGTAACCAACATTCCATATTTCTCAACAACAAAAAAAGTCCATAATTTAATACAGTTTTTCAGGTGTATCTTAGAAGAGCAAAATCAGAAGGAAAAAAACTAACCTTATTGCAATTAGGTATGAGTTCTTGCAATGCTCGCATTTTCTCATTTATCCTGTCTCTTCGCCTCTGTATACATAAATTATGATCATCAGACAAAATGGAAATAAAATAAGCTCAAGAGGGAAAATATGTGTGGTTTCAAAGTTAACATGACACAAATAACAGATGGCCTTGCTCACCCTTTCAGATAGATTATGCACTTCAGCAGCACGGCTTCTTTTGGAACCTGCAACTCCTCGTCCAGCAGCTCCCTTTTTAACTCCCACTGATTCATCCTCAACATCCTTCAATTAAAGTGTTTTCTTGGTTTATAGAGGGAAATAATAAATTAAGAAAACAATGTAAAAATATCTATATTATTGACTTACTTCGCTATGGCATTCAGAGTCCTCAGTGTCTCTACTTTTCCGTTTCAAATCTCGATTTGGATCATCCGAGCCTCTGTCTGCACCATTGCCAGAGCAAACAGAAGAAGAGGCTACCGCCACCTCCATGCCTTTTTCAGCAGCTGTGTGTCCTTTAGCGCCATTGTCACCAAGAACTTGAATGGAAGGTTGATCATTCTTAATTCCATTCTCTTTGCAAGCAGGCTTTGATTGTTTAGTAGCTACAGCATTCGGTTCAAGTGATTTCGTCTGCAAAGGATTCAAATCAGCCTTGGATGGCTCCACCACCTTATGACAGCGCATTTCCGGTTCCTTTGAACACTCACCGCTTGGATTAACAAGAGTTGAATCAGGAGGATTGCTGCTAGTCGAAGCAGCGCCTCTATTCTTAACTCCCATAATATCTGATCTTGCTGAAGCTGAATTCAAACCAGACTTCAAGCCAATGTTCTGAAGATTAGCTCTCACAATAGCTGCAGGCCTTGCAAAATGGGAAAAATTCATTACATTGGAACCATTGCCAGGCATTATAGGATCTTGCTTCTGCGCTTTTAAGCTAGAAAAATCACTCGAGGAAGATGGCATGTGAGTAATATCCCCATAAGGCACGTCCTGGTTACCACTACTAACATTATTATTTTCGGTTATATCCGATGCCCTAGATCTAACAGTTACAGATGTTGTTTGACATTGATTCGACGATGGCGGATATAACTGACTGGCACTAGCTTTATGTCTTGCAGTCTCAACAACCTGTTCAGCTGAAGAGCCCTTAGAAACATTCATCGGTTCTGCAGAATTTTTATGAGAGTCCCTAAATATCTGATTCCCATTACTCCTTTTATCCAATAGGGTAAAACTATTCGAGGCAGGAAGGTCATTCTCTGTAAGTTCATGAAAGAAATCAGAACCATATTCGTGTTGCAAAGAGCCATCCATTGAATAATCCAACCAAGGCATCATTTCATCTACTTCGCGAGATGGCACCGATATTGGAATCTCATTCATTCCAGAGTCTAAATCCCCAAACTTTCCTATCTTTGGATTGTTGTTACTAAATCCTCCTCCTACGTCTTTATCTCGACCTCTAGGACTATGAGATGGTAAACAGTGAGATGGCAAACTCCTACAAGATGGACTCTTTCTACCTCTACTTGATTGACCTTGGCTTGAAATCTGACCACTCTCCCAAACCAGCTCAAGAAAATCATTCTCAGGCCTACACATTCAAATCAAATCCAAAACAAACAAAACTAAGAAACAAAAGAAACCATTTCATTTCATCAAACACATCAAAAAAGTTAATAACACAACACAAGTTACAACAGCTTATGTTAATGAACTTACGATGAAGGTTGATCCGCTACACTTGTGCCGTTAGTCTCGTTATCAAGCTTCTCTCTAGCCAAACGGTATAACTCATAAAGAGGCATGATGAATAAATGAATCAAAAGCTCAACAGAACCAAAACCTCAGCTAAAAAAACCACAAATCAAAAAACCAAAGCTCTTAATATTAGCATTGCTTCCAACATATTCTTCAGTGTTATCTTTTTCACCTTTGGAATCCAAATGAAGTTTGAAGACAAAGCAGAAATACCTGACGTAAGCCACAATAAACTATGAGTGAGATAATCATATCAATCTCTATTCAATTTAAAATGAAACAAAAACTAGCCTACATAATAATTTACAAAACTAAAAAAAAAAAAATCTTTTTTAATACCCTAAAAAAGTCTTTATCAATGAATTAACAAAAGTTACAAAACTATAATACAAAATTAAGTTAATAAAAACAACATCAGTCAAACAAATTGTTTATACTAACCTTGTCAAGTAAAGTAAGTGACTTTAATCCAATCTTAATTTTTTAATCTTAAAATTTAGCACTAATCAGCATTTAAGTCGGTTAACAAAAATTCCACCGAAGACAGTGACACTGATTCTCGGCTGAGATCAAGGAAAATCTATGTAACTGCAATGACCCAGTTATCATTTTTCAACTGGGTAATCAAAAAGTTTCAAAATTTCATGAAAACTTTAGCTACAAGAAGGTTTTTTTGATATTCCAAATGCAACTCAGAAGTTATCAAAAAAGCAATCTTTGAAGCTCGAAGAAAGAGAAAATGCAATATTTAAGAAGTTTGGGAATGACCCAAATGGACGAAGAAGGCGGCGAAAGATTTGCAGAGTTTGAAGAAAACCAATGCAGTGACACACGCACACAACTGCGAAGACAAAAACAGGGAGAAAAAGGTTTCTATTCTAAACCATGGTTAATGTTTGGTTAAGTGTTGTTTCTTCTTTATTCATTTTTGGATCAATTTTTTTAGAATCATTTTCTCTCTCCCAAGCTCGGATACTTCAAATATAAAAGATATATTTGTATCGATTATCTATCCGATACTGATATTTTGTAGATACTTATGAATACATACTCATATGATATTAGAATTAATTATTTTAATTTAAAATGTATATTGAAGAATGCTAATAAGTGTCTTTAGACTTTTTAAAAAAAAAACAAGTGTCTTTTTTTTTTGGTACAAAAAAAACAAGTGTTTTTAAAGCATTGGCAAAAATACTATAAGTAGTAAATTTATATCAAAAAATGTGTAATTATTGCATTGACGAAAATAACAATTTGTATTTTCATGAGAATTTCCTTTAATGGAATCCTTTAACAACACCCCTATGACAATAGTTAGCAAGACTCATTTATTTTATCGAATACTTATATGATACTCGACGTATATATATATACAAATAATTACTCCATCAGGTCCTTATTATAATAAAAAAAATGATTTTTTAGGTTTATTGAACAAGTGATGTATTTGGTCTATATTTATAACAAGATACATGAACTATTCAATGAACTTATAAAATCAATTTTTCTTATAATAAGGACCGGAGTATAAAATACTTCATTAATATATATCCTCGAAAAAATAAAGGGTAAAAAGTAATATATGAATTAGTATAATTATTTTTCAATTAACCAATTAAAAATTATGTTTTTGTGGATGAAGGTAACAGAATAGAGAAGATTCAATCAATCAACATTAAACAAACTTTAGTTTGAGTTCTTTTATTGATGCATTTGTTTATCCTAATATATGAATGACAATATAACATGATTTATACAAAATCTTCACATTTTTTATTTTATGACATGTATTTATTTTTATTTTTTAAATTGTGACTTTTATGATTATATAGTAATGAAAAGTAATCGATACTTTTTTTTCAAGTATTTTACATGCATATAAGTTTTAGTATACAAATTTTATTAACGTATCTTAGTCGCATCGCATCTTAAATTTAAAATTTCTGCATATTTGCGTACCTATATCGTACATGCACCCGTACTATGTATAATGGCTTCATAGCTTTCACTTTATATTATTATTTTTTCCTCTTTTAATTTAAATAAGTGGTTTCAAATAGATAAGTCTTTTGTGTTTTTTTTCATGATTTTGTCGTTTATGTCTGTTGTGTTGTTTGAAATCGTGTATGACGTTGATGTTTTTATTTTTATTTTTGTGTTATTGCGATGTTTATTTGATTCATATTAAAATATTTATTTTTGTTAAAAAATATTAATTTTAATCATTATAGATTGAATAATGACTTAAATGTCAACATTGCAAATATAAATACCTAATTATTTCAATCATTTTGATTTTATTATATTATTCGTAAATAATCTACCGTTGTCGTATACTGTTAATTGAGCATTTTCTTTTTTAAGGAACTATTGATTCAATATTGTAAACTTGTGATATATTCGATACTTTATCAATTTAAATAACAAATTTTATTATTGTTTTTTAAGAAAAACAAAGTTTTCTTAAACCTTTTAAAAATCCAACGGTTACCCTCCTTTTAAGCGAGTGAATCACACGCTTCTATTGTTGTCTGAGACTTTTTTGCCCTAAAGTGGGTGGGTAGGTTTGTTTCCCATAATAGTGTGTGAGACCATGGAGTGGACCATGGTAAGATGAGAGAGAAAATGTCCCTGTACTGTGTATTTAATTTATAAGTTCTTTTGTATATATTATCCTTGCAAATTGGGTGCATCTATAATGCAACACAACAAAATCATATCCATATCATTATAACTTGTTTGGACAGTGACACTCTTTAGTAGATAACCTTAAAAAATACATAATTAAATCTCTTGGTTTGTTAATTGAAGTTTAAGACATTAATAAAGTCATTGACTTGATCATTATTTTTTGTATTAATTAAAGAAAGCTTAATTGACAAAAGGAGCAATCTTATTTCCCTTCATTGTTGGAGAGACTTTGGTTTAGGGATAATTGAGTGGTGGCCTATGATATTTGGCAATGGCAACTTGGCATTGCAATCATGCTAGAGTGGTGTCCTTTTTCTGATTTTCTATGTTTTCAAACTTTTTGTGAGTCTTAGATTTGTTGTAACAAGGGTTTTGGAATAATTAATTAGTGTGTGAGTTGTTTAGTTGTTTTCATGCGAGCAAATCACTTAACGAAATAGATGCGTTCAAATAGTTAATGAATTTTAGTTAAAATAAAATCATATGAAACAATTTAAATTCAAATCCCAACTAAAACAAAAATTGATCATAATTTATTATTTATCTTGAACAAAAACTCCGAAATATCATTCCTTCTTCTGCTAAAAACTCGAGAAGAAGTCAAAGAAAACATGAATAAATCACTTTAAAATGTAAAAGTAAGTATTGTCAACATTTAATAATAAAATCAAATGTACTATTCAGTTTTTTTTTCTTTTCATATACACTTAATTCACTTTATATGAGTTAAATTCTCAATCATTTAAAATCTAAAGAATTAAAGACAACTACTTTAATTAGTTGTAGTTTTCTTTGAAAAAGTATTAATTAAGGCTCCTTTGTCATCAGGTAGAATCTAACATGTTCCTAACCAAATAAATTATATAGTTAGATTAACATGCGCGGTCCCCATATTTTATTGTCACTAAAATGTCCCCCGTGACCTTTGTGTTTAATTAGGCAAATACAACATAATATAATACGAGTAGAGGTTTTTATTGCCATTTTCTAAGAATGCATATATTTTATTAAGGCACGGATTAGTTATGGGTCAACGAGATAATCTGCAAGGGATTGGATGTCTGCCTGTCTTTTAATTAAAAAGATAGTAGTGTGTATATATATATATATATATATATATATATATATATGATTTTGTTAGAAGACACATTTTATAAAGGTGTTTTTTAGTAAGTTATTCTATGAGCATTTGCTAAAAGACACCAACTAATTTTTATGAAGGTGTCTTTTAGTAAAGTTATAACTAAAAAGTAGAAATCACACCTTGAGGTGTAAGTTGCTAAAAAACACCTTTATGAGTGATTTCTAACAAGACTCATATATATATATATATATATATATATATATATATGTGTGTGTGTGTGTGTGTGTGTGTGTGTGTGTGTGTGTGTGTGTGTGTGTGTAGTGGAGTAGCAAATTGTGTATCCCCCCTTTCTAAGTAACTACGTCAAAGATATCGATAAGAGGAATGATACTTTGATATCAAAGTTCTTTGATTTTTGTGTATTTTTATAATATGTGTAATTTACAGTAGATAAATAAGATAGATATATAGAGATAAATATATCCGATGTCGTATGTATTCTGATGTTCATGTAACATACAAGTGTTGATAGGTGGTAATGACTTTTTTGGTTATTGCCAAATGCCATCGTCATGATTGAGTGATAGTTATAAGAATTTTAAGAAAAAGAAAAGTAGATAAATAAGATAGATATATAGAGATAAATATATCCGATGTCGTATGTATTCTGATGTTCATATAACATACAAATGTTGATAGGTGGTAATAACTTTTTTGATTTCTTTTGGTTATTGCCAAATGCCATCGTCATGATTGAGTGATAGTTATAAGAATTTTAAGAAAAAGAAAGATACATACTTAACAAGTACTACAGCCTAAAAGAAGTACTACTTTAATAATAGTATTTAACCTTGCAGACTCTGGTTGACCCATAACCAAATCTGTGCCGTAATGAAATGCATTCTTAGAAAATGGCAACAACAATAACCACTATACGTACTGTGTGCCGTCAAAAAAGAAACTCTATACCGTGACAATAACTAAGTACATTATACCTTTTTTATTATAGGAACTAAGTACAATATTAGATATCATGTACTTAGCTGTCATTTTAGTGAAAATAAAGTAAAGGAAGAGCGTGTAATCCAACTATAATTGATTTATATGATTAGAAATGGGAGCTTCTACGAAACATCTGATAAATTTAGGTGTATCAATACTTTTATTTCATAAATTTATAAATTAATGATCACTTAATGAAATAAATAGCTATTGTTAATATTTATATTTTAGAAAACATTATTTCATAAGAAAAAATATCATTTCATTGTTTATAAGAATTATATTAAATTTTTAACATTTTCTCATGAAAAAATAATCAAAATTCTTTCTTATGGGTAATAAAAAAAATTTAAAAAAAAGTAAATTTTATTTCATCGACGCTTTCGGTAAATGAGATTTCATTATTATAATTGTCAATGATAGAAAATAATTCTTTTTCTTAAAAAAAAACTCATTTAATAATTAATTTAACAATTTGATGTACCGGTACACTCAAATTTGTTAGGTGTGCCGTAGAAGTTCCCTTTAGAAATATGTTAGATTCTACCGGTCTAAATGATAAGGGACTTGTGATCCTTAAGTTGATGGTCAGTGTGGTTTGATCTGGACTTTTAGTATGAAAAAAATTGATTAAGAGGGAGAATCCATTTTGTATGTCTCACATATCCCTTGATAGAAATTAGTTATCTTCGATAAAAATTAGTTATCGATAGATGACGGTAGAAACTTCGTACCTATAACATAGTAAAAAACCATGTTAGATTCTACTCGATGAAAAAAGAGCTTTTACTTAAAAAAATACACAATTTTTTTTTGTTTGCAAACTAGGTGTATCATATGCACACAACTGCATAGAGTAATCCCTCAATATGGATAGTACTATAATGGGTGGCAAAGCCCTCCCTCAATATATTTAACAATGTTAACGGGTGGTGGCGGTTAACATGATTATTGATTTGACCCGTAATTCTAAGAAAAAGTGACTTATTTTTAATGTTGATTTTGAAAAGGCTTATGACTTAGTAAGTTGAACTTTTTATCGACTATATGCTGAGGAGATTTGGTTTTGGGGAGAGGTTGTGGAGTTGGATTAGTGTTTATGTTTTATGTAGAAACCTCTATCTGCTTGCTATTGGCAGCCAAACTGAAGAGATCAACATCCAAAGGGGGTTGAAACAAGTGGATTCATTGTCTCCATTTCTCTTCCTTCTCGTGGTGGACGGCCTAAGTGGGGATGTTAGTAGTGCGGAATAATGTAATATATTATTTGGGTTTAGGGTGGGTAATGTTGATTTGTTTATGGCTCGCGTACTATATGCAAATGATATATGTTCTTATTGGGGGAAGCATTGGTTAGGAATATTTAGTCTTTGAAAAACATCCTAGTGTGCTTCAAGCTTGCCTTATGGTTCAAGGTCAACTTTTACAAGAGTCATGTGATGAGTGCAAATATTATTGATGATTTTTGGGTTTGGCATAATGATTTCTCCATGGTAGACTGAGATTCTTGTTGTTCATCTATCTTGGTTTACCAGTTAGGGCAAACCCCCCACAAGGAGTATACTTAAAAACCCTTGTTAGATACTATTTGTAGGGGATTAAATACATCATTTTGAGCGGTGGGGGTGTCCTCCTTAAGTGGGTACTAAACTCTATCTTAATCTGAAGGTGAGAAAAACACAAGAAGGGGGGGTTGAATTGTGTTAAGATTTTCTTCGTTTTCTCTTAAGCCGGAGGACACTGTTTAGAAACAGTTCAAGAACAACTTCTGAAGTGATGTTCAGAACTAGGTTGCAGCGGATAAAAACAGAGAGAGAGAGAGAGAGAGAGAGAGAGAGAGAGAGAGAGAGAAGAAAGAAAGACACAAAGCAATTATACAGGTTCCTTCCACAAACTGGAAGTAGTCTTGTCCCCCTTGCACTTCCAATGAGAGTTCACTAAAATGTAATATCTGATTACAAATGCTCACTGCTAAACTTAGCAAGAGACTTCAAATGTTCAAGCACAACTGCAAGAGACTTCCAATGCTCAAGAACACAATCAAGAGACTTCAATGCTCAAGCACACAAGCAAAAGACTTCTAATCAAACAGAATTACAAAGAAAAAATGTTTGACACTGAACACTTGATATACAATCAGAGGTGCTCACAATACAAATCAGATACAGACTCTTTAAGACTCTAGAATTTCTAAGATATGAGTTTTGAAAAGAAATTCTAAGTGAACTTTTGGATGCTGAACAATTCAGAGTTTAGGCGCTTTCAAATTGTTGTTAAGTCTTATTGTTCTTCAAGTCTTCACTCCTTTATATAGAGGTGTGAGATGAACGTTGTGAATTGCAAGCACATCCAAAAAGAGTCGTTTGAAGCTTTGATCAATCACCAATGATTCATTGCCTGATATGGTTATTGTCCTATGAAGGATCAATTTCAAATGCATTCCATGTATGAAGGAACATTGTTGCAGGCAGAGCTGTTATCCTTGTCTTGTAGCAGAGACAAACTCTGTGTAGTGGAGGTAGTGGTTGTACACTTCGTACAATTGTACTTTGTCAACGCTTTGCAAAAGAACAAGCATCCAATGCCTTTGAATCCTTTTGAATTAGTCGTTGCTCTTCTTTTCCACTCTTCTGCAATACTTAGATGACATTGAATCCATTGAACAACTTTTGAATCTTTAAGTTTGCATCTCCTAATGAACTTTAGCTTCTGGTGATTTTCAGCTTCTGATGAAATCGCTTATGATGATCTTGCTTCTGATGACGTCATCACTTCAGGAACGCTTTGTCTTCAGGAGCACTTTGACTTCAAGAGCAGTTCTCTTCAGATGTTTTTAAGCTTCCTTGTTGTTTATTTCTTTGCTCTCTTTTGTTCTTCCAGAACCTATTAATGATCTCAAAATTTTTGTCTATGATCCTGTACACTTGAACAAATATTAGCATATCCAATTGACAATTTTTAATACCTTGTTATCATCAAAACTCTTAAGGATAATGTTAAACACATTTTGTTCTAACACAATCTTCTATCTTTCTTTCTTGGAGTTGCCAATGAAGGCGTGAAAGCAGGTGAGGTCATGCCCCAAAGGGAATCTCTGTATCGAGTGGCCAGGCATAAAATGAAAGTTTTCATGATTAGGTGGAAAAAAGTTTGTAAGAGTGGAAAAAAAAAGGTTGGTCAATGTGAGGAATCTTCATTTGGCAAATCTTGTTATTCTTTGTAAATGGATGTGAAGGCTTTTGCACAAGGGTCACATCTCAAATCAAGGTTTGATTTCTTATCTCCATCTCATCATCTTTGGGGTAGCCCAAGGGCATTCTAGTGGTATCCTCTTGGTGGAAAGAGATGTCTATCATGGGAGGCACGAGGGAATCAGTGTTTGATTATTTCTCCATAAGGGGTTCTGGAATAAGGTTGATAATGATATGTTGACGTCTTTCTGGCATGAATTGTGGGTCAGAGGTATTTCGTTACGAGCTAGATATCAACGATTGTTTCATGTTTCTCGGTAGAAGTTAGGGGACATGAGACACTAGGAAAGGAAAGTGTTGATGTGGGAACATGTCTAGAGGAAACCACTCTTTTCTAGGAACGGATCTTAAAGATATATTGAATGTTTTACCTCAGCTAGGGCCTCCCAAGAAAGGGGATGCTTGGCGATGGAAGCTTGATTCGATTGGGGTGTTGTCGGTAAAGTAAGTGTATATGACCTGGATATAGGCATTGGCGAGGGTCTGGAAGTTATGGGTCCCTTCGAAGGTGGTTGTTTTTCGCTTGGCAACTTATGCATAATAAGGTCTCAACTAGTGTTAACGTTCTTAAGCATATGGTGCTAATTATTGGGGATACAACATTTTTTTTTGCGGTAATTAACATGAGGGAGTGAACTTCTCACCTATATATGTCTTGTGGTCCCATCATCTTTGTTTGGTATGGTATTGTTGGGTGGTTGGGGTGGCATTTTGTTCCCACCATGGTCATTTTTGTATCCTTTTCGGGTTGGGGCACAGTAAGAGGATTATATTAGGTTTGAAATGATGATTTATGGACTATTTGGAGCTCCCATAGTAATCTAATCTTTGTTGCGAGGTCTTTTTCTGCTGAGCAACTTCTGGATAGGGAAAAGCTTTTTTCGTGGAAGTTGTTCCTTAGTAAAATTCTATCTCATACTATTTCTATGAATGAAAACTTCGTCATGTCATGCGCTGGAACCATTAGAGTTTTGTGGGTGTCTATTTGGTGGCCTCGATGGGCCTATATGGTTCATCTCCCAATTCCTCTGACGCCCATTCTTGTGTGGTCTCACTCGTTCTCTAAGGTTAAGCAACTTCTAGTTAGGGAGGTTGTTTAGATTTTGGGGAATTCTTTAGATGTTTGTGGGTGTTGATGTCTTTTTGGTTGTTGTGTTTAGGGTAACTCTGACATTCAACTTGATGTGTTTGATTTATATTTCTCTTGTTTGCTCTTTATTTCATTTATATATCTTTGTCATTAAAAAATATAAAATGGATTGTGTCATTCTTTATAAATTGAGTATTTATATATCTTTGTCATTAAAAAAAACAGATTGTGTCATTATTTATAAACTTTAATAAGTTCCCATATTTTCGGTGTGAGACTTTTCTCAATACGAAATATATATATTAATAAAAAAACAACTTTAAAAATTATAAATGCCATTCATGGAATGATAAGTGTCATTCTAGTTTTCTAGTGAGAGAAACTCCAACTTCTTTCTAAACTTCTTTCTCCTTCGTTCATCAAGGAAGGGTGATTTTAGGTCATTTTTTGACCTAGGATCACCCCTTCTACATCTTTTTTCCCCTTTTCTTTCAATTTAAATAAGTGATTTTCACATACATCAAGTTTTTCTTTTTGTGTTTTTTGTGATTTCGTCGTCTAAGTGCGGCATTGTGTTGTTCGTCGTCTTGTGCGGCGTTTGATTTCGCGTCTTGTTGCGGTGTTTGTTTAATTCCTATTGAAAGATCGACATCAATCAATTACAAATTCAATCAGTGATTTGGGCGTCAACGTTGCAGATCCGGAAGCATGGATATTTCGGTGGTTTAGAATTTATCATATTATTTGTAGGCATTTTGCCGTTGTATGCTATTAACTTGGGTGTTGTGAGTTTGTTCACAGATTCATCCTTTATGTTTTTAGCGATGTTTGTATCTAATACAATATACTCTATCAATTTGAATGAATGAATATCGTTTTATTTTTATAAAAAAAAAAAAGTGTCATTACAACGCATGGAGCATGCAATGTCTGCATGCACTATATGTTCTGTTTGACTATTTAGCCTTTGAGGAGCCAACAATCCAAAACGAATATTTTATATCTGGAGAGCCAAAGGAATACTCTGCAAAATAAATAGAGATTAAAGCTAGCTCATGGTGTGGACCCGATTGAGCCAGACATGGGAAATGCCCAACGTCCACTTGGACCCTTCCTGACCTGGTTAAGGGACTTGGCTGCATTCATGTGGACCTCACTTGCTATCTTTTTTGTGGTGGATGCATGTTCCATAGATACAATATGAGCGTTAAATATTGTACTAGGTTTAGTGTATATATGAGAGAAAGGAATGAGTGAAGAATTTGCGGTGCAGATAACCATTGGATTGGAGAGTTATGGTTTTTCTAACTCATTATAGATTTGAAATATATGCTTTTTAAATCAACAAACTACTATCATTGTCTTAAATATTAAAAGAGAAAATTTGATCAACAAAAATTGATACATTTGATTCAAATTTTAAACGAAATACATAAACTTTATTGATTTAGCTTTCGTTTTCTATTTAAGACTAAAGAAAGTGTTCGACAGACGGTGTAATTAAAGGAACAAGGAGAGTATCATAGGTTCAATTCCTTTGTTAACAAACTAATCGATTAGATGATGCATATGTATCCAACAAAAATTTAAGGTGTCGGAGTGTTTACTGTTTTAGTAAATAATTAAATCTCTCGACCCCATTTTTTTATTATTATAAAATTTATTTTTTTACTAAAATTTAAGGTGTCGGATGTTCATATTAGCAAACTCTCATATTAGTTATATTATTGGCTCTTGTTTTTCTTGTAACTTGTTGGTTTGCTGGGCTGTGTTCTTTTCTTTTTGTGCAATGGAGGAGTCATTTGTATTATATTTTGACATTGAAAAAAACATTTTTAATAAATTTAATTATTCTAATTTTTTTAAAAGATATTGTATAATGAAATTATATACATAATTAATCAGATATTCATCTTTAAATTAAAAAAAAAACTATTGGTTCAAACTTCAAAGAACAATAACTGATTCTCCAAATGTACGATAGAAGTTCTCTAAGTCGTTATGACTGTAATTTAGAAACAGCTGAACTTCACATGCATATATGCATGCATTTCATATGACACGTTGCATCAATTCCATTCCTTTTTTATGTCACATATCATATATGACTCTAAGAAGATAACACTTTCTTAATTTCTCTTGGTTCCCTGCAACAGCCACTGATTTTTTTGGTTGTTGTTATATGAAATGCTGTTAGTGCATTTGATTTGTCTCCTTACAACTTGCATTCAACTTGGATTTCTTCCCTTACGAGCTAACATAATTTTTTTAAACTAAGGACTCTAAGAATATTAGATTTGAATCGTGAAAATTCATATAAAAATAGACTAAAAATATAAAATTGAAATGAAAAAAATAAATAAAAGATCAAACTATTACCTTAAATTAAGTTAAGAAACTAAAAATATAATTTTGTCGATCGGATACAATAACAAAAAATATTTAATTTTTTGGTATGTGTAAATTCTTCAAAAACGACAAATATAATAAAATGGGAGAACTAGTGTGTAAATTATTATGTCATCCAATTGAAATCAATGCATAACAAAATTAATAATTCAATCTTAAAATCAATGCATCCAATTGAAAAAATAAATAAAACTATTTTAAATAAGTAGTTTATTTAGCAGTCATTGACAATATTCCTGGCAGTGGCCTAATAAGTTAGACCAAGTATAAATCATGTTCTCTCTCTATGCTAACTATTTATGCAGGCAATTGCGTGTGCTCCTTTTCAGACTGCACATGACTGCTTGATAGGCACATCTAAAATGCACAGATTTTTATATCACTGAAACCTTAAATAGCTGCATGCGCAGGAACATACATAGAAAAACAAGAAATTAACCGTAAACAAATTACCAGTCGATATTTGTCGGTAGTGATTATGTGGAGTTATGAAAAATTTATATAATACAATGTTTTTTGTTGACAAGTTATACAATAGTATAATGTTAGAATCAAAAGAATGTCCATCCTTATCAAGTTATCAAGTGCTTTATTGGACATATATTAATACCATATTTAATTATGTGCTGATAAGAAGGTTTCACTTTTCTGCATATATCTAAAGCCAATATGTAAAGAGCCAGCATCCTTTTGCAAGCATGCTTCACAGAACAGAGGAACAGCAGCAGCCATTATGTTACAAAATTCACAAAAGGTGTCATTTTTTAAGGAATAGAGTTTCAATTTGCTGTTATTATATTATCCTGCCCATCATACTTTGATGTTGGGAATTAAATGTTAAATAAATTCAACTGATCATATAGTAGATAGATCCTTTGATATGTTGGAAAGTCTTTCCTCCTGTCATATTAATAAGGAAAAACAACTTTTTAGGTTCATGAATAACTAATGTATCCGGTTTATATATAGGTTAGATACATTAATTATTTAATGAACATAAAAAACTCTTCTTTTCCTTATAAATGTAATCGGAGATAGTACATGTCTTGTTCGGTATAACCAAAATCTTGATCTAAGTGGATTGGAGGAAGAAGTTTCTCCGTTCTTAGAGAATTTGCCAGAATGTATGAAAGAAGCTTCGTCATGAAGAGTGAATGTACCTGCAAAAGACATTAGGACGCTAACTTAGCAAGTGAACAAGCTAGGTGAGAGGCTTAAATTGAATGGATGAACATGTGTTAATTGGTAATGGTGTGTCTCTTATATAGAGTATTGAACTTGGCGCCTTATTGGATCTTACCTTGCGAATGAATTATTATCATGCGGATTGGATATTTGGTCCGTCCGAAACAATATTACCATGTTACCATATCAATCTTTCAAAAAATAGATAATAACAATAATAACAATAATAATAATAATAATAATAATAATAATAATAATAATATAGCTAATGAGTTTGTTGTTTTACAACTCTGGATCGCAAAAACAAGTATTTGATATGACCCTTTATTTGGAAGCATGGAAATAAAAAGGTTTGGAACAATATCACTAAATCAGCTCAAACCATATGTTAATGTGCAAGATCTTTTCTTACTAGTTGGATGAATGCCCAACATATTCGAAATCATACTACTAGACATCTCACTTCTCAAGGGGATTTGCAATGGCATAAACCAAGTTCCGGTAGGTATAAATGTAATGTTGATGCTTCCTTTTTCCATTCTTTGAATCAATTGGCTTTGGTATGTGTATTCGAGATGATGAGGGTCAGTTTGTGTTGGCTAAAATTGAATGGTTGACTCCACTCCTTGATGTGGACTTGGGAGAAGCTTAGGTTTATTATCAACACTTCATTAGTAGCGTGATCTGTTGTTGGGTATTGTGGATTTTGAGCTTGATTCCAAAATTGTAGTGGATAATCTCTATGGTGGTAAGAGTGATGTTTCTAATTACAGTGCAGTGATCAATGCTTGTAGACGTTTGATAGCTTCTGATTTAGTAACCTCTGATGTTAGGTTTATTAGGAGACAAACCAAAGAAGTTGCACATAGTTTCGCTACGGTGGCTCCATGTCATGCTAGTTTCCATATTTATATTAAGATTCTATCTTGTATCTCTACGATTATTTTAAGTGAAATGCAATAAGTTTCTTCTTGTAAAAAAATATATAGCTAATGAGTTTGTTACTTATGCATTTACCTATTAAGTACTATGTCATGCCATATCTCAACCTTGCAGCGTCATTCATTGCAACATCCAGTGGTAGTACTTAGAGGTGTCAATTAAGCCCTAAAACATCGGTCCTACCTACAAAACCCCCTCACCAAGTCTCCCTTAATTTTGAACCATGTTGAAGTTGATTTGTTTGGTCCACTAAATTAATTTTTATTTGTTGGTTTAGTCTGAAAGGCTTTAAGAATTTTTTTAAAAACAAATAACTTATAACAATTATTTAATAATATTTTTTTATTAACTAAAAATCACAACCAACACCATCCACCACCACCGAAGTGTCGCCCGCCCGCCACATACATCATTTATATGCATTTTAACATCCTTTTTACATTGTATTATTATAGTTTGAAATTGTAATTATAAAAAATGAGAACATATCTGCCTTTTTATTTGAAAGTATAGCTACCAAATGTATGTTACAAAAGAAAGTTTTAAAAATTAATATATATATATATATATATATATATATATATATATATGAATTAAATAAAATATGATTTCGAAGAACATGTTAGATGTACATGGTGAGTTCTTTCTGTTTAGTAAGAGAGAAAATAGAAACATATGATGAAACCATGTGACTAAATAGCATTATGAAAGGTGTATTATATAGGAGATGTTACACTTAATTACAAAAGAAATATTCTATATAATATTCTATGCCAAGTAACTTAGAGGGTAAGTTGGAATGTATTTACAACGTAAATATAATTATTTACTATTTTTTTTTGGTAGATAATTATTTACTATTTAATTAAATATCAACACTCCCCCCTCGAGCTAGAGCATATAAGTCAAATGTCTTAAGTTTTCCACATATATAACTTGTTTTAGGACCTCGTAGGGGTTTTATAAATCATCTGCCAACTGATCATTTGAATTGACAAAGTTTGTGAAGATATCGTCTGATTCAATCTTCTCTTTGACATAATGGCAATCTATCTCAATATGTTTGGTCCTCTCATGAAAGACTGAATTCGAGGCAATATGCAAAGCGACTTGATTATCACATATAAGTGTCATTGGTCGTGTTTCTTCAAATTGAAATTCCTTGAGTAACTACTTCAACCAAATGAGCTCACATGTTACTAGTGCCATAACCCTATATTCTGCCTCAACGCTTGATCTTGCAACTACATCTTGTTTCTTACTCTTCCAGGATATCAGTTTTCCTCTAACTAGTACACAATACCCATAAATGGATTTTCTATCAATGGGTGAGCCTGCCCAATCAACAAACGAGTAACCAACTATATGAGTATGTCATTTATCCTCATAAATGAGACCTTTTCATGAAGTATCTTTGATGTATTTAAGAATCCAAATTACATCATTCATATGTTTTTGGTAAAGGGAATTTAAGAATTGACTTACCACACTAACTGCAAAGAAAATGTCTAGACGAGTGACTATGAGATAATTCAATATTCCGACCAATCACCTAAATCTCTCTTAATCTGATAGAGGCTCACTGATTAAGTAGAAGTTAAACATTTAGATTGAGATACTATTGATAAACATGTTTCTTCAAGAATATCCATATGATATTTCCTTTGTGAAATAACAAGGCATCCTTGGATTGAGCTACTATTGAAAATACATGGTACATGTTATGATAGAAGTATATTGATAGGAATCGAGGATAAGAAAATAATAACTCTTTTAGTATAATTTAAAAGGTATCTTTTAAGTATACTCTATTAGTTAGTTATTAAGTAATGCTATTATGTAGTTGTTGTAGTTATCTTATTATGAGTATGCATAAGTTTATATAAGTGTATCGATCTGAGAACTAGCATTTATGTCTTGGAACACTTAAAAAGAAATTGAAACACAAAAATCAATTGTACCCAGGATGAAGGGAGCATTTTCTTACGCCTAGTTCTTTCCATCACTCTAGTTTCAACAACCTGGATCTCCTCTATAGTTTCCTCATTATAAAACATCCATTCTAACAAGCTTTGGACCCAAACAACATAAATTGGTATGCACAAGGAATGGGAGTATAGTCTAAAAGGTATCTTTTAGGCATATTCTATTAGTTAGTTATTAAGTAGTGCTATTATGTAGTGTTATAGTTATCTTATTATGAGTATGTATAAGTCTATATAAGCATTGTATGTCTAATTATTGAAATCAATGAAAAATATAATGACTTTTCTTTCTTTTATCTCTAGTTTTCTTCTTAATTTTTAGAGTGTAATCGCTACTCGAATTGGGTCGTATCATATATGCAAAGATTGAGTACAAATTTTGATTTCTAGTGCAATATTTTTGTCATTTTGGTTTCTTACCAATAAGCTAACATGTCAAATATTTAGGATCTATTTAAGTGGGATTATTTACTTGATTTCATTAGGGTCGGCATTGCAACTTGAGTTAGGCCTTTAATTTTTTTATTTTTTTTTTATTTTTTTATCTATAGGTGGGTTTGCCACTTCACGTACATACAAAAAAGGAAAAAGAAAAATAGAATATAAAACTTATCTCAACTAATGTCAATATTTGCTAGAACACTTTTAATAGATACAAAGCTATGATCTAGCAATTATATGTTTATGTTTCAATGGTGTCTACCATTGCATCTAAGAAGAAAAAAAAAAGTACAAAAGCTTTAATCTTTTATTTTTGGCAACAAAAGCTCTAATTACCTGTTAAAATTAAAACTCAATTGTATCATATAAAATAAAAATTATTTTTTTGAGAGGAAAATAAAAATTAATTGAATAATTTAATTGGGAATATTTTTTTAAAGGAATATAATTGGAAATATCTAATGCTTATCGTATGCGAACAAATTTTGAAAGAAGATATACACGAAATTCTCATATGGTAGTATTTTTTGAAAGGAATTTTTCTTTTTTATCATTTTTTTCTTTGGATAGAAATTTGACTATCCTTTCTTAAATCATTGAATTTTAAAACATTCAATTATGTGAATATAGTCAATTTATCATACACTTCATCCGATCACTATTATAAGTAAGTATTTAATCTCTAAATCATTAAATAACTGATGTATGCGGACTATATTATAAACTAAATACATCATTTATTCAATAAACCTGAAAATGAATATTTATTATATAATAATATATTTTATCCCTCCATCAACATAGTATAGCATATACCAGTATGTGTGAAATTAAATTCAATATTTTAGTGGAACAATTTGTGATTAGACTATACCTATCAACAATACACTAATGAATATTTTACAATTATCTCAATATAGAATTTTTAACTTTGTCCTGAAATTACAAAGTCAAGTTCCATAAATGACGAATCAGAAATACAAACCCCCAATCTAGAATATTCATATTTGGCATATTATCATATAGAAATGAATCATATTTAGCATATTATTATATAGAAATGAATCATATTTTACATTGGTGTTATGTCCTAATATTATTTTCTAAAATATTAATAAGGAGATATGATTTGATATATTTGTAGAATTTTTTAACATTGTCCATGTATAATAATAATTGAATTATAATAGGAATACATTGAAGTGCGATAATTTATTACACGCGGTTAATCATAGATATGTTTTCGTTCAGCGTAGGTCTTTATAAACCCACAAGGTATGAGAGAAATAGTGCAAAAAATATTCTAATACCTCACTTTGTTCTTTGCAGTTGCATCGCAAGGCCATGACTAGGAAGAAGGTGAAACTTGCTTTTATCTCTGATGATTCGGCAAGAAAGGCAACCTATAAGAAAAGAAAAAAGGGTATCATCAAGAAGGTGAGCGAACTCACCATTCTTTGCGGTATTCCCGCATGTGCTATAATTTCCAATCCTTTTGATTCTAAAACAGAGGTGTGGCCAAATCTAGAGGAGGCTAAGCAGGTGATTGAGAGATATCAAAGTTCATCGGTGAAAGATGAAACAAAGAATGTGAACCAAGAGAGCTTCCTATTGCAGAGGATTACCAAAGCCAGGGAACATCTTCAAAAGCAAAGGCACGACAATCGTGAGAAGGAGCTGAACATTCTTATGAATGGGTACATGAAAAACAGAAAGCTGCCAGATGGTTTGACCGTTTCGGATTTGAAAGAGTTTGATAAGCTAATTGAGAAAAATATGAAGGAGATTGATAACAAGATTGATGAACTCGGCTGATCAAATTAATGTTGTCTTAAACTTTCGAAACTTTTTGTTTTGTTGTGTTGCGATTTAGATCATGTTATTTTAATCGAAAATATAATTGTTGTCTAGAGACCTATCGAAAAAAATTGATTGTTGTTTAGGTGCATTTGAATAAAACTCATGGATTTTAAATAAAATTGATTATAAGTTTTGTCCTTCCAAGTCCTTGCTTATTATTTTTTCTTGTTGATCACAGACCTTGCTTAAATTTGTACTTCTAAAAAAATAAGAATTCATCGCAACATTAGAATCATAATTAAAACATAAACATGATTCTATTTCCAATTTTATGAGAATTGGAATTAAGTTAAAAGTATATTTCTAATGCTAGTTAAACAACATTTATTTGCAAGATTTTGTTGTGATTGTGTACTCTATAATCATTTAAATGTAGGATGACACAAATCTATACAGTATGAAATTGAAATACAGTATGGTTGTGGTGGTTGTCACAATCGGTATGTACAAATGATCAATAGGATGTAGTCTATTTTTAAACCAAAGTACAATGCTTATTCAGGTAAATGGAAGCCCAACATCGAAATTCATAGCAGGCAAATGATTGAGATAAGGAGTTCCTCTCAGTCCAATTCCTCTACCTAATTGCGGTGGAAGGATTAACAAATTTGTTTCAAAAGGTGGTAGAAATTGAAAATATTGAAATTGGTTTAAAATTTGATGATGAAGCTTCTGGATCGCACGATTAACTCGGTTAAATTTTGGGTTTCAGTTTGTCAAAAATCGCGACCCAATTTTGCCTGTAGCTTGAAACAATCCAATGTACGAAAAGTGAATCACATATGATTAGAAAAGAATTTGGTGTGATTTAAGTCACGCAGCGTAACTTAAGTCATATAACAACAGCAGAGAAACATAATCCCCTTCATTTTCTAAACTTTCCAAATACGAAAATTCTCCCATTTTGTGCGATTTTCACCAAACTCAACCAAATCAACATCAAATCACGCAAATCAACAAGTGTTGCTTATCCTACTTCATTGTTTTTTTTGTTGTTGAAATTTTTGATTTTTTTTGAAGAAATTTGACATTTTTCGGTTTTTAGAAATTTGGCTTGCATATTAGTTTTTAGGATTGTTAGTGATGAATTAAGTTAAGAATTGTAGTTTAGATGTTGTTTAGAGTGCAATCTGGTAGTTTTAGGGTTTGGAAATTGTTTGATTTTAAGTTGATTGAAAGATGGACTCTAGGTGTTTGGTAAAATGTCTCAATGTTTTTTTTTTTTTATAATTTTTTTTGGATTGTTAATGATGAAATTAGTTAGAAATTGGTTTGTTAATGTTGATTATAGTTAGTTTGACTGCAATGTGGTAGTTTACGGATTGAAATGACACTGCCGAAATTTAAGTGTTGTTGTTGATTAGTTAGAAATAAATCATTGATTTTTTGCTTTTTGAAGTATTGTGCAGATATGTCTCATAGATCTGACAGACTTAGGTTAAGGAGAGAGTCTGCTACGGTAGTGCACATGCCGAAAGGGTCGCACAACACCCTCCTCATGCTCTTAGTAGACGGGGGAAGATGCTTGTTACGAATGATGTTGCGGAGGGGTCGACGTCACAGGCGGGTACACTCCAGATATTGGACCCGACACAATATCAACATCATCATGAGAAGTATCAGCAACATTATCAGCAGGAGACGTATCCGCCTCAGTATCAGCAGGAGGCGTATCAGCCTCAGTATGAGCAGCCTCCTCAGCAGCAAGCTGAGGTTCAGGGGGAGCCGACTATAAAGTATGAGCCCGGACCGGAGGGCTTTCCTGGGGGCCTTCTGACTTGTCGTGTGACACTCCATATTATTAACTAGAAAATAATATAGAAATATTCACTAAGATACTGGCAGATATTCATATCCTGGTGTTATTTCCAATCGAAGAACACACAACCTAATTAAGTGTAAATATGTTTATGGGTTGAAAATCACTAAATTGATCTAAACTATAAATTACTTAAACCAGCCCTGTGCATATACCAGTACAAAAAAATCACCGTCAGAATTTCCGGTGGCAATTAGTTCTACACATAGGCCATATAACTAATTAACTCAAGTAAATATGCATGCTTCCAAATTCAAATTCTCATAAATTAATACTTAATCAGAACTCAAAGTCATATGTAACTCAAAATACCAAAATTCCAATTTCATAATTCTATAACTTATCAGATGAATAAGGGATGAAGAGAAAGGAACTAACAGAAACTACTCCAAATAGTGGTACATCTCGCAGAAGTTAAATTCATGGGTTCTAACAACTCAAAATTCATTTCAACACCATTCCTCATGGAGGTTCCAGAAACCATGTTATCAAATCCTTATGATGGCTATATCGATTACCAATATATATCTGAATTACTATACCTATTTCTTTTCAGATTCTAACCTTTTGAAATCAATATTTAATAAGAACTCACCTTGTTAAGAGGGTCAGCAATGAAGAGAAGGAATGAGATTGTTCTGGTTGTTCTCAGGGAGGTCTAGCGTGAGTGAGGGTTTTAGTTATGTTCAACGTGAGACAGAAAGTGGGGAGGTTATGAGAAGTTTTCTCACCTAACTGTTGACCTGGCCTTAAGTATAGAAACTTTTGGTTGCAAAATGACAGCTATGCCATTACTCTTTATTTTCTTCTCCATAATAACTTTATTTGCTTCAATCTCACTAATCCACTCATACATTATTATTTTAAATTAAGATAATTTTAGTAAGTAGTAACTAACGAGAATATGCTATTATTTTTGGGGTGTTACATTTCTACCCCCTTAAGAAAATTTCGTCCTCGAAATTTAAAGCTTACCTTGGAACAAATGAGGATAGTTCTCTTCGTGTGGTTTTAGTTGGCGGGAGGCATAGGCTACGACCTTCCCTTCTTGCATTACCACGCAACCTAGGCCTTTCAAGGAAGCATCACACAACAGTTGATATTCTCGGGTTGAATCTGGAATAGTTAAGACTGGTGCAGTAGTCAATCTAGTCTTCAGTTCTTCGAAGCTCTGGTCACATTCTTGATTCCACGTGAATGGACTGCCCTTCCTAGTAAGGCGTGTCAAGGGTGAGGCAATCTGGGAGAAACTCTTGATAAATTTCCGATAATACCCTGCTAATCCCACCGAACTTCAGCAAACATGTGGCATGCAGGCTTTGGGTCGATAGCCAAGTAAGTAGTATTTTACTTATTTCATGTTTATGTTACAATATTAAAATTTACATATTTTAATGAATATTTTACTTATTTCATGTTTATGTTAGAATGTTTCATGTTTATTTTACTTATTATTTTTATAACAGTGCTTGTTATAATACATGACTTTTTTTTTTACTTAGAATATTTCATGTTTAATGATATATTGTTTAGTTTACTTCAAAAATTTACTTATTTAATTGTTTTTTTTCTTTGTATTTCAGTTTCAAATGGACCATAAGATGATCGATGTCTCGCACGGGAAGAAACTTAAGCTTGATAATTTGACATTTCCGTTGCCGGTAGATGAAAATGAGTGGTTATGGGACCCGGGGAATGATTCCGGTCTTACCCCCTGCTTAAGACTGGGTACGAAAATATCTCTCACGGACTCGTTTGTGCCTTGTCCGGAGGTGCCGGCTCCGCGGAGGAGAAGTAGGAGTCTACGAGAGCAGTAGGGTCTTTTTTTATGACTTGTTAACTTTGTAGTTTTTTTTATGACATTTTGTCGGATATGGATGTAATATATTTACATTTGCGCATTTGCGTTTTATTTATGACATTTTGGTTAATTTTCATTTATTTTGCGTATCAAAATTATTAAGGAATGAATGAATGGTTGAACGAATGATGAAAACATGTATTTTTGAAAAGAATGGATGTATGTATGAATGAAATCAGGGAATTAGTGCTTCTGCCTGTTCCGGAACTGAGTACAGACATAGCGTGAGTTAACTCACGCATACCCTGTATCCAACACGAGTTAAGTCACGTAGAGATTAACACGAGTGTGACTTAACTCACGCAACGTGTGTTAAGTCACACAGAATTAACACTTTAACTCATGCAAAGGTATTTTGGGAAGTTTGGTTGGGATTGAGCAATTTTTGTTGGGAGAAGAGGAGAATTCTTAATATAATATAAATATATGTGAATGAGGGTAGAATTGAATTAAAAGTTAATATGTTTTTAACCTCTGTAATAAAAAAAAAAAGATTACGTCCCTGAAATATGAAGATTCTTTCGAAAACGCCCCTGGTTCCATCTGACACATTCCACTTGCTGACGTGGCACGCCACTGTATATTTAATTTAGTTTTTTTTAACCTGAGATGTGTGTAATTCTTTAACACATCATTAATTCCCAAAAATCAAAATTGGGAAAAAACAGAAAAAATTTAAAAATTGAAAAAAAGTCAGATTTTCTTTAAAAAATTGAAATTAATGATGTGTTAAAGAATTACACACACGCGAAGTTAAAAAAAATTAAAAACTAAATTAAACACACAGTGACGTGCCACGTCAGCAAGTGGAGTGTGTTAGATAGGGTCAGAGGCGTTTTCAAAATAATCTTTATATTTTAGGGACGGAATCTAAACCTTTTTAAACTCGTCCAAATTCCAGGAGTAAAAAGATATTAACCGAATTAATTAAATTGGGGACTTCTACGGTACACTCACAAATTTGAGTGTACCGGTCCTCTTGTTTCTGATAAGTGCTCAAAAGTAACATATTTCATGTGTTAAAATAGGCATTTTAGTGACTTGTTCTGCAAGTTATCTAAGGAAAAGCAATCAATTATTGTAATTTTACCATTCATGCTTTACATGCCTGATCCTACCCAATTTATGCAGGAAATGACAAGCAAGGACCAAGAAAGAAGCCACCGAACAAAGTCCAGCACGCTTAAGCGACCACCGCTCGCTTAAGCGTGCAAGTTCCAGTAAGGAACTGGTTCGCACGCTATTGGTACGCTTCCAGCACGCTTCAATGGTTCAAGCAGCACGCTTAAGCGAAGGCAGCTCGCTTAAGCGTGCAAGTTCCAGAGAGCAACCTTTCTGCACGCTATCAGCACGCTTTTGGGACGCTTCCCCAAAGTTCAAGCTGCACGCTTAAGCGACCTCATCTCGCTTAAGCGTGATAGTTCCAGAGAGCATCTCTTTTGCACGCTTCTTGCTCGCTGTCCACACGCTCAAGCGAAGTTCGTTAGCTGCAGTTGGATAAGGCACACGTGGCAGCTCTCAAGTGGATATTTTGGTGGCACGCTTAAGCGACCACTGCACGCTTAAGCGTGCAGCACGAATTCTGCCCCATATAAATAGCTTTCTCCTCTCTTTCCAAAGGGACTTTTATGGTTTTCTTTACATTTTCTGGTTTTTAGAGAGAGAAATAGGGCATTTCTAGAGAGAGAAACACAAAGCAAGGTAGTTAAGAGTAGATTCAACCCTAGATTTAATGAGACATCTTGATCTAGGCATGGAATCTTCATCTTTTCTTCATCCTTTGCAATGCTATCATAGACATATGTAGCTACATCTACCCTTGTGGTTTTGAGGTATTCAAACAAGCTATTATGTAATTTCTTGATCTTTTAATATATGGTTCTAGCTTATTTATTCAATATTGTTGTTATTCTTGCATTTAATGTTTTATTGAGATTCAAAATGATATGGACACATACTTTTGAATCTAGAAATAGAATAACAATCTATCTTAAGTTATCACTCTAGACATGGATGTTAATATTTGATAATCACTTTTAATCAAGAACTTAATGCTTTTGGGTAATTTAATCGATTGGGAAATCGTCGATTAAACTATCCAATCGACTTTGTGCTCGTTTAAATGTTTGGGAAATCGATGTTTAAACGATCCCTTAGAAATAACGATGTCATTTGGACACGAATGATATTGTCGAGTGATTGTGATAATATCGTTTAAAAAGCTAGAATCCGTTAATCGATCGAGAGATTGCAGCTGTTACGCTTGGTTGATGTTTCTAACCACAAGCGAAATAGCCCTATCTCCTCTTGTTTTATTTTTATGTCGAATAGAAAATAGTTTTACACAAACAAACAAATTATACCCAAACCCTTAACATGATAAATGGCGTTTAAATGCTTATGATATACGCAACTCTCTGTGGATACGATCCTATTATACTCACGTATAGTTAGGTAAATGACATGTAAAAATCTTACATCAGTTTCACAAAATTTATAAATTAACAATAATTTTTATGAAATAAAAAGCTATTTGTCAATATTTATATTTTAGAAAACATCATTTCATTGTTTATAAGGATCATATTAAAAATTTTACATTTTGTCATAAAAAATAACCAATATTCATTGTTATGAGTAATAAAAATTCGTAAAAATTCAATTTTATTTCGTCGAAGGTTTTGGTAAATAAAATTTAACTATTATAGTTGCCAATGATATAAAATAATAATTTTTCTTCAAAAAAACAACTCATTTATTATTGATTTAACTACTTGCAAATTTATAAAATTTGCCAATTAGATTATGAAGGTTTGAACTGTGTTAGGGTTTGGTTCAATTCTTTATCTCTCTTTCTCTCGCTCGCCATCAACAAACAATAATCAATCATTCTCCGTTTCGATCAATCAATCGTGTTACTGAATCAGCGTCTTCCTTCCTTCCTCAACTCAACTGTGTTAGTTAGGGTTTGTGCTTCAATTCAGATTACAGTGATGAATCATCTAAAGACTAGATTCAAAATCAGAGGACCGTTAGAGACTGAATGTAATTTGTCAGACGATAGGTGCAAAGAAAATCCTAACGATGCTGAGGCAAGTCCGGCGTCTCCTCCTCTTCCTCCTCCATATTTCTGAATATTATTATAATTGATTTGATTCCGCAGGAATTGACACGATGGGCTGTTGCTTTGTTATTTTTAACTCGGAATCAGTCTTTGCCTACTTCGTCGTCAATCAAGTAAGAAATCACAAGGGACTTCTTCTTCTGCTACAATAATGGTACAACCATCTTCTCCTATAAAGGTAATGTTTCTCTTTACTTTGCTTTTCATAGTGTACAAACCAATCACTAACCAGTTACTCAAACCATTTCATCATTTACCCTTTCTTTTTATAGGCTCCTGATGCCAAAATCCATACCCATCAGCAATCAGCAGTGACATCCTGTGCCTTCTCCTGCTTCAAAGGTAATAAGACATCCAAGTTTATCTCTGCCCACCCCAATAGTATGTGGTTTTGTTCTTTATGCATTTTTAAGTGCAATTTTATTTTTATGTATGCAATAATACCTGACTTTAGACACATTCAATAAATTTTCTTGTATGGAGATAAAAGAGTTTGCTGACTATAATTCTTTGTTTTTGTTTTTTAATTTTTTTTTGCCTTAGTCATTTTCTATTGCAAAGATAGATAAACTGGGTGACTTTGGTACATTTTATTTCCTAAAATGAAAAACTAATCTTATGTTTAGTCAATGCTTCTTTTGTATGGTTTTTTGTTGGATCGTGGACTCATATCTTTATGGTTAAGTTGTGTCCACTTTTTCCCAGAAATCATGTTGTAGGGTATATATGTTGACATAGACTCTTTTCTTCATATTTAAGTTGTGTTCACTTTTCGCCTAATTTATTTTGTTATTTTTCAGGCTCAAAAACAAAAGTACAGTGACATACTTAGATGTGTTGCCATTGGCGTCGAGGTCCACAAAGAGGTATATCATTGGAGATTTTACAACCTCTCCTAATTTGGAATTTAATTATTTCTCTTAATATACATGTTTTGTTTTGTTTTTATTTTCATTTGGATTTTTGCTATTTACACATTGTTGAATGTGTAAATTTAGTGTCTGTGGTTTTATCTGCAAACCAATGTTATGTGATATGAACTCTTTATTAATTCATTGCTTTGTTCTTCAACTCTGTTGTTTGAGTCCTGTTTAGATGGATTGGCTTCTATGATTTTTTTATGGATTAAATATGTGCGTGGTTCCTATAAAATACATACAATTTTATCAAATCTCTTACAGTTCTGTTTTGCTCTAAATATATTTTGTTATTACAGGGTATTTTATTATGGTCGACTTTTGGTACTAATGGGATCTGCTAGAATAGTGGGTGTGGTTGCAAGCACTGCTGCCCATGCTGCCAACTGTTTTTAATTAATGATGATTGATTGTAGTGACATTCTTGGATTCTGAAATACTTAGGGATTAATTGTAGATTGGAGCAACTTGAAAAATAAATAACGGAATCTAATTTTTTTAATATCTTTGTATCATTGATTTTCATAGTGGATTGAAGATTTCTTTCTCCCAGACATATGATATATTGGTCCAAACTGTGACAAATATTTTGTGTTGATTTTCTTTCCTCTCTTGTCTTTGTTGTTTTAGTTATACTTGCCGTTTCACATCACACTTACATTTGGATTTGTTGTTGTTGTTGCTACTTGAGCCTACTTTGATTTGATCACTAAAAATGCCTTGGAAAATTAATTTACAAAAAGTCTACCAATTTTTTGGGTATAATAGTCTACCATTATTCTACTTCTCCTTTTAATTAATTTGTTATCCCTTCATGATCCTTTTAATTAATTCGTTATCCCTTTAGAAATATCGATTTAGACAATATTTTCCTCGTAGAACCGGGTAAAAATTTATAGATATTAATTAGGTATTAAGAATCTTCTATTTAAGGAATTGGGATTCGAACAAGCTGAACATAATGATATTCACAAAGCTTGATTGAATATGTATTCTTCATTCAATTATTTAATATCATGTCATATTATTATATTTAAAATAAATTCATACGTTAAACAAAATACTCAGCCAAACTTCTAGGTACCTGTAACAAAAAAAAAACTCCTAGGTACCTAAGAATATACCTTGAAACAATCTTGTAAATTCGGTAAATTAACCATTGTGAAATATTGTTTTAGAGAGTCACACCAATACTTGATGTGTGGAGTAAATCAATAGCAACCAAAACAAAAAAGGAACGCAAATATAATCATGAACAAACTAAACAACAGAACGAAGGAAGAAGAAAAAAAACACACATTATTGTTTATCCAGTTCGATGCAATAATAATCTACTATAGAGGAGAGAACATCTCTCTGTTTCATTAATCAAAGAGTAACTTTACACAAAAAGATACAATGGTTACAAAAAAATTGGTCTTCATACCTAATTTTACCTTTTTTCCTAATCACTCTCCGTGATCAAGATTCAATAAACTTAATGATTTTTCACAACGAAGGTGTTTGAATGGTGTTTTTAAACTCTAAAATCTACCCCAATGTGTTTCTAACGCAGGTGCTGTATTAGAAGTAAAATAAATCGAATTTTATCACTAATGTTGATCTTATAGCAACATAAAAACAAGAAATGTTGTTTTGTTTTTATATCACTTATTGCGAGATCATAAATCTAAATTTTCCGATTCAAATACTAATTATATTCGTGAGTTGATAATTGACACGATTTTAAGAATGGCCATTTTCTTACATGGTTTAGTACGAGATCATATCTCTTGTGTAAAGTGTGAACGGTGGAGCATGTGATCAAAACCAATTGAAGGATTAGAATATCCACAAGTACCTCCGGTGAAAACCAATTGAAGGATTATAATTTCTCATTCTTGTTTCTAATAAAAGTGATTTTTTCTTTCTTTCATATTCTACTTTCTATGTTTATTTTTTTTGGTGTCGTCAACGTTGGAAATTCGAAGACATGAGCATTCAGAAGATTTAGATACTCTGCTGTTTTATGATTAACATGAATGATATGAGTTTGTTTACAAATTCATTATTTTTGTTTTTAGCGACTTTGTATTTATATTGTATCGATGTACTCTATCAATTTGAATGAATGAATACAAAAGGTAAGCGGGCAATAAGCCACACCACCAAATCCTTTTGGATGACAAAACTTATCATTGTAAACACAACAATAATGGACCTAGAAGACATAATATTGCTACGCATATCCTTTGAACTATATATAGAAGGTCAACAACCTCTAGTGCTAGGAAGTCAAAAGAGTCAAACACAAATCATATAAAAACATGTTGGTTGTCAGAACAACTTTTCTAATGTTTGACAACTTTGCTTGACGTGACTTTAAGCATCGTCTGCCCCACCATAAAAGCCCCGGTCCTTAATCCCACAAGTGGTGACCTCAATCAAGTCAACACATGCATGTTTTTCACTCTACGCACCCGTGCACCATAACATTTGTTGGTCTAAGCGTCGATCTTTCGTCTAGTGGGTCAAGCAAGAAGCTCACAAGTGTCTCATTCTTCACTGATAATCATGTGCGCCTTCATATATCAAGAAGAACATCTCTAACAAAATCATATATGTATTTGAAGTCGAGAATCTCCTTACAATGAACTGTGTGCTCTCCAAAGGTATCTATAGACACGCCTTTGGACAAACAGAACACACCTCATCAACATGAAATAGTGAAATCATGATGTGATATCCGAGAATAGTACGGTATTCTATTAATGACATATGCTGGCCTAATCCATCAATAAGGATAGCAGTATGAAAATCCTAAGCATGTGCTCCTTGCATACATTAAAAAATTACTTTATGTCTAGTGGCATGTCAAATTTTACTTCCATATCTTGTACACCTTTAATAATACATTTTGAGATTTGAAATTCTAAAAAAACATAATATGGATTGGATTGAGAAAGTTATGTCCATAGATAAAGAAATGCAAATAAAAAAATAATTTTTTTGAGGGGAATAAAATAAAATATACAACTCCATATTTTTTGATTAAATTATGCTTCTTTGAAAATTCAAAGTCTATTCTAGAGGAGGGATTGAATTCAAGGTAAAAGTTCCCCGCTTAGTTAGGATCAAAATTCAACAAGATTCTCTTATACAATAACACTGTGAAAGGTGCTTATCTTCTTCAAAGTGGCAAAGTATTTTATATTTGATTGAATCAAGATTATGAAACTGTTGCTTACTTTTTACTTCTGTTATGAGACATTACTGCCACTGATTCTTGAATCAAAGACCATTTCTTATTTTCCTTTACCTTTTGCACTTATAGGATAGCCTAGGTAAAAGAAGGTCATAACATTGTCTATTTGTTGCAAAGCTTATTCTGTAACATTCAGCCAATTGATTTATTACACTTAAGCATTGATTGGCAGCATTTCAGGCTTTAATTTGCCAACTTAATGGAATATACCAAATGTCAATAAGGTAAGTGAAGATGAAAAAAATTCTAAAGGAGATGATATATAGCATCTGGTCAATTGTGACTGTTACAGATATTAACATCAGGCCCTAATCAGCAATTTTAGAATTTAAACATGCATGTATGGAAAATGATATTTTAGAGAAACAACTGTGTATTCTGTTGACTAAGAAACAAAAACAGAATTAAGAACCTACAAAATATCTGATTTTTTTTTTTATTTAATCATCTTGGTAATTAATTATAATACATTGAAGATTTGAAACAAATAGTAAGAGGACTTTTCAAAAAGTTGATTCGTGAATCTGAAGACTGAAAGCTAAAAATAATCGGTTATGAAACCATCAAAAAGAATTCTTCGAAAAAGTAGAATCTTTCACAAATATAGATGGTTGTAATTCCATCCTGGAAATTTGTAACACAAGAGGATGTACAATACTGATTTCACTTTTATTCTTCTTTTTGGTACCTGAATCCAAAAAAACAAATAAAGAGGACTAGACAAAACTCCAAAAATCACTGGTTATAGTACGTGGATACCTCATGTTTTGAAATTCTATGATGTTTACTTGTCTTTGTTCACTTTGGAGGGTACATGTAACGTGTTATTATGTTGTGAAAATGGATGTATGATGATTAATGAGGTGATGGAAGATAGTTAAAGGAGAGCTTAAACACCACAGATATAAAGGTATAAAGGTGGGTTTAATGCAGAATGTTTAAGCTAAGGCTACTCTATTTTATTTCTCATTCATTCAATTATGTTCTGTGTATAAGACTATACATACTTGCAATCTTTTTGATTTTATGTATGTTCACTTCCATGATCCATCATCCACCGTGATTGAATGAATATCATTTAGTCATTCACTATTCCTTTTGTCATAACATTATGTATACAGCCTAATAGTTAATATTAATACAATATGGCCATAAGCAATCCCAACCGAAATTGATTCCAAAGAAATTGTAAAAAAAAAAGATTCCAAAATTAATTTTGAAAAAAATATTAAATTAGGACCGATAGTTGTCAAATTTAAAACGTTTTGCATTGTTAAGCGTTTCATTACTCTGACAACAATAATTGATTGACAATGTAAAAATTTACACACACTGTATATATAAATTAAATTATTTAAAAATATTTGACTTCGATGTACTTTGATCCCCCTATTTTGCTAAAATTGAAGTTTTGAGGGGTGTGCGAAAAACTCTCTTTGCAACACTCTCTAACACGCACTCTTTTATGAGTAAAATCATTGTGGAACTCAACTTTGAAATTAATCCCGCATATACCAGTGAGATTTATGTGAATTTTATCTAGTAATAGTGAGTATTTGAGAGAGTGTTTCATAGCATTGGTTTAAAGTTTTAATCCCCCTATTTCAAAAATTGAATATTTTGTCCCATTTTCCAAAAAATTTATAATTTTTCCCCAATTCAAATTTTAGAGGTTTTATTTGTCAACTTGGTATCATCATAATGACGTGCCAACCAGGGGCGAAGCTATGCCCGCCTATGGGGTAGCTTTGACTACCCAAAAAATATATTTTTTAATTGAATAATTTAGTATATTGTGTAATTACCTATCCAAAAAATATATATTTAGCTATCACAAATTAATTTATCTGTTTATTAAAAAAAAATCACCCAAATAATATATATTTAGCTATCATAAATTAATTTATTTGTCAAAAACTAGTTGAAAAGGAAAACCAAAAGATATCAACTTGTTTGATAGATATGTATTTTCATCTTATTTTGCCACTTTCAATCTCTTAAACAAATACAAAAAGAGTTTTGTTAACAAAAAAAAAATTGTGAAGACAACACATAAAACATATATTTTGTCACTTTCACTACATCTATCATTTCCCATTCATAAATGTTCAAACCATATGTAATTTAATTGCTCAATAAACCTTGAGTTAGCAGAAAAACTTCACCTAATTAAATTATGTCCATTTATTTACTTTGAATCATACGTACATATTTTACAGACATATACAAAACTTGGTTCACCTGAGAAAGTGTTAAGGCCATTGCACTATATTGAAGGCATATATATAGAAGGGAACAATGATCAATGTTTGTTCAACTTATGCATTATAGCAGAAGCAATTGATATTAACTTAATAAATGATAATTTAGAGAAATAAACAATGAAATATATACATATGGTACATAATCGATAGCATTATGCATTCTAGACTGCTGGATCAACTTCATAGCGTTCGGATTCTGAAACGCGATTCTTGTATTTGCGGATGAAATCTTCAGCTCTCATGTTAATATTAGGCTCAGCAACACCCCAGTTACCTTTGTCTTCATCACTAGGCCATGTCTTGCGTCCGCAATCATCATAGTATCCTGCTCTCGACTTATTCTTTGATTTGAAGATTTTGAAAATTGAGAAGAAACCTGAAGAAGACTTCCCACCTCCCATGATGATTAATGCTGCTGCTTGATAAGTTATTTGCTAGAAGTGATTGTCTTGGTTTTTAAATGACAAGGTAATGTCTCTTATTTATATACAAAAATATAAGTGATTAACAGTGTGAAATTAAGAATCTGATAAAGCAGTGGTAAAGACCAATGTAAATGGTTCAAATCATGCTGAGTTGGCAGGGTTTTAACAACTTTGTCAAGGTATATTTTTTGTGGTCCGCTAGTTTCATACATGAGAGAATTCTACCAAAATCACTGATTATTATTGGTTATGCTTTTGTACTTTTCTTCTCTTCTCAAGATTCACGTTAGTTATATTATTGGCACTTTTCCACTTCTAATTCAACTACTTAAACTATAGTTTACAACTAGATTCGAATTAAGAGAAAATAATTAACAGTTTTGCACATAAGAGCCAAATACTTGGACCAAATTAATGAAAAGGCTGTGGGATATTGGTCATCTTAAATATGAACTAAACTTGATATCTTGTCCGTTCTTTATTGTATATTTTGGTTACTTCATATAGTTTTTTCTTGCTAAATGATGCTTATAGCATTCATAGTAATATGTTGGAGAATGTTGGAGAACTCTTGGTTTCTGGCACTCTGGTCGATTCTTCCCAAATCGTTAGGGGAAATGAAAGAAATTGGGGATTGCTATTGGTGAGCAATTTGAAATAATTTCTTAGTTACTTTTGTAAGTCTCATGTTCATGGAAAGTGATTGGGAAAATGATAAAAATTAAGATTTGTTCTTGGAGAACTCTTGAAACTAATTTCTTGTAAATCTTTTGTATATCTTGTAAAAACTCATTGATAGTAGATTAGAGAACATATTTTTCCTCGGATGTATGTCATTTTAGGTTTGAACTAAGCAACCAAATCTTAATATGTTTGTTGATATACTATCTCTATCTCTTTTTTCTTGCCTTGATTATAAATTTGCTTTGCACTTCGTTGCTTGTATCGTTTGGTTGTTTGTTGCCTTTGATATTTTCTCCACATATCTAAGCTATTGACGTGATTTGAGTTCGAATTCACAACAATTGCCTTTGATATTCCAAGAGCTGTCATTCACTTAACTCTTATAGTTATATTAGTAATTGTTATTAATTTGTTGCCTTAAAATTAACCATGAATTTTAAAAATCACTCAAATGTAGGAGGAGTATCAAGTGTCGTGTCAATATATTATTGGAAGAATCAAATCATTAGTGTTGCTCTTAAAAAGTTTCAAAAGTACAACTTGCTTGAAAAAGGAATCAATCAAACAAAAGTCATGAAATCAACGAAGTGCCTTCAGTAAACCAAGTAATTTAACAGAAGATTTCCTCTTAATACTTGCAACTTGGCTCGGTTCTTTATATTGGATGAAAAATTACCCGCATGTTAACATTGTTTGTTTAAATTTGCTAACTGCATTAGATGATGTTGCAACATAACTGTTGTTTGTTGCAACATGGTTTTTCTTTACGTCAAGTTTGATGCGCAAGAGATTAATACGTGAAGTCAGATAAGATCACAATAGGAATAGTTCTCAAGTGTTTTTAGCGTTGCTACATTGTAATGGTTAAATTTGAATTCAAGACCTTTTGTTAGGCTAAAAGAGGCCATAAAAAAATACATAATGTAAAACCTAATTGAAAAAGTTGAAAGACATATGAACCATAAAAGGTTTTAAGTTGTTGAAGCAATATTTGCCAATTATATCAAAAAACAATTATAATATTTTTCAAGGGTTCACTAACTAGAGAAATTTCTAGTTAGTGGAATTCTTGGGTGTAATTGGGTAGTAAGAGATTGCGAGTGGTTGTAAACACTTGTGTAAATTTCCCTTTTCAACAGAAAAGTCTGCAGCAGCCTGGAGATTGCGAGTGTTTGTAAAGACTTGTGTGTTATTATTCCGTATTTATCACTTTTCAGTAATCTTGCTATGGGGAAATTCGGCGCAAATTCTTAACATAAGACTCAAAAGATTTCATGTTTCAACTGTTACCTTGTTCGAAAAAGGATAAGAAAGACCAGGCATAATGATTTAAACGGTTAATCCCCTGTAACCTATTGATTAATCTCCGTATTGATGTTCTTTAGCAAAAAAAGAAATAAATACTATAGAAGCATTGTATCTGTATACTAACTAATCAACACAAACTTGGAATTGGAACTTGCAAAAAACTTGAAAGATTATTTACATTTAAAATTACTTATCGTGGTTCACAACTGATAATCATTAACTATTTACAACAGAGAGATACAAACAAAAATAAAAATGGATAAACAGAAAAGATTTTCGTATCCTACTGGTCAGGTTGAGCTTGCCAATGAATTTCAGATTCTGAAATTCGTTTCTTGTATTGAGCAATGAATGTTGTAGCTCTCATGTCGATGACAGGATCAGCTACACCCCAGCTGCCTCTGTCTTCATCACTTGGCCACACTTTGTTAGCATAAGCACCATTATCATAATACTCTCCTCCACCTCTTTGCTTGTTACTGCTAGATTTGAATATGTTAAAAACAGACCTGAATGATGATTTAGAAGACTTCCTTTGATTGTTTCCTCCCATTTCACTAGTTAGTAGAGAGTGGTGACTCTTAGTGACTAGATATCGATTGAATGAAGGAAGTGTGTTATGTTTTGCTACAACTTGGAAGCTAGGGGGTCTCAATTTATATAGTACTATTATTACTAAACACCCTTTTTTGTTAAACTAAGACAAAGGGAATCTGATTCAAACAACTGGGGTGAGTCCAATATTCATGGTTTAAACAAGCTCACATGGAACAGTAAATTATGATTCAACAATTGGACAAAGGCACATCAAAGTATCAATTAAAACTATAATAAACTTGATTGAAAAATATCAATCATGTCAGTCCCTCCATCAAAATATTTTCTTAGCAGACATCCATCAAAACCAATAAAAACATATATATTGACTTCAATGGTATTTTGCTGCATCCAAACAATAATAGAATCTTCAAAATTGTGGTGCATAATTTGAGAACTAGTCTAAATTGATTGATATTTTTCAATTTAACGGTCTATATTGATATCTAAATCAATAGTTTACAACCATCTATAAAATTGATGTTTACTCTTCATTACAACACTTATGAGTCATTAGTTCATTTTTCTTCTCCCTATAAGTTTTGCATTTATAGGATAGCGTTGGTACTTGGTAACATTCAGCCAGTTGATTATTTAAGCATTTACTCAAACTCTGCCAGCAGTTCTGGCTTTACTTTGGCAATTTATTAAAGGAATATACCAAATGTCCAAAAGGTAATGAAGTTGAAAAAACAAATGTGAAGGAGAAGATATATAGAATTCACTTTAACAAAAAAATATTGAGAGAGGGAAATGAATTCAAATAAATCCATATGGAAAATACTATTTTACATGAACAAATGTGCAGTCTGTTGAAAGCAGTAAAGGCACTCTTTTTTTCCTATGGAACAAAAAAATAAAGAATTAAGTAACAACAGAATATCTCAAGTAATCTTATTTAAACATCTTGTAATTAATTATAATACTTTGAAGTTTTTATACAAAATAAATTCTCTAAATTGACATCTGAGAAATGACAGAAAAACAATACTAAAGAGTACTTTTAAAAAATAATCGGTTATGAACCCATCAAAAGGAACTCTTCAAAATTACTTGAGAAAAAGTAGAATCTTACACAAACAAAGAAGGTTGATATTCCATCCTGAAAATCTCTGAATTAACTTTCTTTCTTTTTAGGTTCCGAGTCCGACAAAAAAAGAAATTGAAGACAAGACAAAACTCCAAAAATTGCTGGTCACTCTATGTTGTTTCAAAACTCTATGATGTTTACCTGTCCTTGTTGACAGTGGAGGGTACATGTAACGTGCTATGTTGTGAAAATGGATGTATGAATTATGATGATTAATGAGGCGATGGAAGAATGGCATAGAGAGAGCTTAAACACCACAGATATAAAGTATAAAGGTGGGTTTATTGCAGAATGTTTAAGCTAAGGCTACTCTATTTTATTTCTCATTCATTCAATTAGGTTCTCTATAAATATCTATATATACTAGTAATCTTCTGATTTTATGTATGATTGATGATCCATCATCCACCATGATTGAATGATATCATTCAGTCATTGACTATTCCTTCTGTCACAAGTCACCATATACAGTCAATAATGTGGCTACGTCTTCGAGTACAAAGTAACTTCAGTTTCTCTGTAATATCAGTGAAAATTAGGGTTTATGGTCTACAACTTGTATTTAAATACTACGGTTCAGATTACAACATTACTCTTAAATGGTACCCACTTGAGCCAAGGCCAAGGCCAGGTTTCACGGCCTCTACTCGTTCAACCCCTGCCCACTTTCAGAGTACCTATGACTATGAGTTATATGTTAACTTGCAATAGCAAGTATAATTCAAGAGCTCCAATAGTAACCTTTCTTTTTTTACTTTCATCTTTGTTTTACAAAATTTTGTACTTTCATATTGTGTAAATTCAATAAGAGATCTTTCCAATCTCATGTGTGTGTTGTATTTTCACGTGGAAGATATCAAACTGATTTCACCTCCTTTTAAACACAAGTTTATAATAGTTACATACGTTTATTTCTATTACAATAAGAACGGTAGCGCTCATGTTCTTGCACAAGCAACTTTATCACATGCTTAGTGCAGTACGTTTGATGTAATTCCTAGTTGTATTACCTCTATTATTATGAATGAATTGTCATAAGCTTGTATAAAAGAAAAAAAAAACTATTACACTAAGATAATTTATTTTTCATCCAGACATATTTTGACTAAAAGTTATAAAAAAAAAAAAAAAAAAAAGCCTTGCATTAATTTTAATTTATTTATAGGAAATTGAATTACAAACTAGTTTTTAGGGTAATAACATCCAAACATAAATAATAACTTCATTTCACATTCAAATTTAACCAAGTGAATTTTATTAAATCAAATTTTATTCAAAATTACACTTTTCAAATGCTCGCCAAAACACACTCAATGCCATCCTGATCAATCTCGAGATATATAAATTTTCTTTCCTTCACCTTCTATAAAGGTATAATAGTAAATTATTTTTATCTTCTCTTTGTTTTCTCTTATTCAACCAATAAAACATTCAAACCAAACAAGATATGTACTCTAGTTAATCCTTAATTAGTCATCATATTTTATTTATCCATCAACTGAACTTTTGATTATCAAGGGTTTTTCACCTATGAAAAAGAAAATCGTATGTAATTTCACTGAACTTGTAGAAAAACAAACTAGAGATATGAGAAAACTCGAACAAATTATATATTGGATCGTTTTGGAAGTTACTTCATCCAATTAAACTGTGTCCATTGATTTACTTTTAAATTTCAATCATACTTATACATAGATATATTACAAACATAAGGCAAAAATTAGAGGCGTAATTTGTGTAATGGTAACCATAAAAACATGCTAAAGGCCATTGAAATATATTGAAAGCATATATTATATTACATAAGGAAAGAACAAAGTGCAACTATATATAAGTCGACAATGCAAAATATACTTGGTTGACGAGTATTAGTTTGAACTTATGAACTTATAGTAGAAGCAATTAATATTTACGTAATAAATAATAAAATCAACAATGAAATATATGCACATGGTGATTGATAATATATATAATCATTTTGCATTCTAGGCAGCTGGATCAACTTGATAGCGTTCGGATTCTAAGATGCGATTCTTGTATTTGTGGATGAAATCTTCAGCTCTCCTGTTAATGTTAGGCTCAGCAACACCCCAGTTACCTTTGTCATCGTCGCTAGGCCAAGTCTTGCGCCCGCAATCATCATAGTACCCTGCTCTATACTTATTCTTAGATGTGAAGCAACTGAAAATTGAGAAGAAACCTGAAGAAGACTTGTTCTTCCCATTACCACTTCCCATGTTGATTAATGCCAGCTTCTGGATACGGACAACACTAATTTCTGTTTTTTTTTTGTTGCTAGAAGTGGTTGTCTTGGTTTTCAAATGACAAGGTAATATCTCTTATTTATATATAAGTGATTAACAGTGTGAAATTATGAATCTCATAAAGCAGTGGTAAAGACCAATGTAAACGGTTCTAATCATGCTGAGTTGGCAGGGTTGTAACAACTTTGTCAAACACATTTTCTGTGGTCCGATAGTTTCGTACTTGAGAAAATTCTACCAAATTCACTGATTATTATTGGTTATGCTTTTATACTTTTCTTCTCTTCTCAAGATTCATGTTAGTTATATTATTGGGACTTTTCCACTTCTAATTCACAAGAACCTAAACTATGTGAACGATTATAGTGTAGTACATGTTTTAGAATTAGATTAGAATTAATCATGATAATAGTTTAATGTTGCACTAAACTTTAAAATCAACAATTAAATAAAAACAATAAATTTCTACAAATACGATTATAAAAAACGAGCAGGTGTTGAGAAACTAGATTCACAACATTTCTAAATCTTAAAAAATTGAGGAAAAAAGTATTTGCAACAATACTCTTTTCATAAATATAAAGTTAACAAGATTCAGAAGAGTGTTTAATAACTGGTTATAGACGGGAATGATTACATCCATCTTAACCTCACTTTCAAGCGCAAAGACTAATTGTGCGAATCAACGGTAGCCTCAAACCAGTGGTATTTACAGTACCAATTTTAGTCATTCTTTTTTAATCTTCATTAATTTATCTAGAACTTTAAATTAAAGATTAAATTGATAAATTAAAGATTAAATAGTTATGTTACCAAGTTAATAATATTTTAAGATCATAACAATGACATGTTTCAAAAAAAGTCACTTAGAACAAGCAACGTGAGCTTTTGTAAAAAAGTAGGGACCAAAATTGGTAACAGAAAAAAGTATTGAAACTCTTTATAAACACATTGACAAGAAAACATGCAAAACATACGTATTGTGCCTTAAAGAAACAACTTCATGGCTGTTGAGAGGATTCCAAGAGCTGTCATTCACTTACCTCTTGAGAGGAATATTAGTAGTACTAATGACTAGTCATTTGTTGTTGCCTTAAAATTAATGAGGAATTTTAAAAATCATTAAAATGTAGGAGATGCGCACAAGTGTTGTGTCCATATATTGATATAGCAAAGGAAATCATGCATTATTATTTGAAGAATCAAACATTGGTGTTACTCTGAGAAAGTTTTCAAAAGTACAACTTGCTTGAAAAGGGGAGCAATTAAACAAGTTGCTCAAGTTCTTTAGTAAACCAAGTAATTTAGCAAAGAAGATTTTCTCTCAGTGATTTTTACTGTTCTTTCCACCAGAAGTAAAAGTAACATTCTAAAACGATTTTTTTTTAACAAAATGGTTTAGAAATTAAAAAAAAATTACCAAACTAATAGACATACATTTCAATTTTTTTTATCCAAATGGGGTAATTTGTAGGCTTGTAGCTTACACAATCGACTTACCATTTTTTCTTTACTCAAAATAGTTGGCGGCAGCCACGACTTAGCTTTTTAATTTCTTAAGGTAAATTGGCATCTAGTGACACAATATTTCACTAGCCGTCATATTTCCATAGATAAAAGTTAAGTTTAATTTTGAGAATATATTTTCGTATTTTACCTACGGCTATTATCAGTTGTAGCAATCACTATGAATTGTGTGTTCAAAATTCGAGTTTTACCATTAGTTAGTGGTCGTAAGTAGAAGTTTTTAACGTAGGTGCTCGATCAGGATCTTGACTACCATGTTCTCAACAGGCTTTAACAGCTGCATCTCAAGGCAAAAATCGAAACCAAGACCTATAATTAAGCTGGAAGGATCTCTTCCAAGCACTCTTGAACTGTTACAGCACTATTTGCCATTACACTGTTTTCAAAATTACTGAAAAATCAGCAATGAAATAAGCCAATGACACACTGCAAATGCTTTGTGTGGCAACAACCTTCATAGTCTTCATATAAATGGTTTTTTGAAAATCATCATTTTCTATTTCATAGATTAGAGAAAATTTAAAGAGTTTAGAATATCAAAAGATAGTGAGTTGCAGCTAAGGAAACTTAAGATTTTGAAGGGGGATATGAGATAAAAAAAATTACACAGCAATGAATGAAATACAACCGCCAGAATGTTCATAATTGCAAATTGCAATAGTAGTGGTCTTGACTGAAACCGCAGTTAGTGTTTTAGTAATTATTCTCTTTATTGAAGTTCCTTAGCAAAAATAAGTAACTCGCTAATGGAATCTGAATACTTTGCACTGTTCTCTAAATTAGAATTAAACAACGTTAATGGAAGAAAAAGACATGAATGGAGAATAAAATTGAAAGATTATTCATATTTACATTACTTGGCATAGTTCACAAATGATAATCAATAACTAATTACAACACAGAAAAGATTGTTCCTATGCTACTGATCAGGTTGAGCTTGCCAGTGAATTTCAGATTCAGAAATTCGTTTCTTGTATTGAGCAATGAATGCTGTAGCTCTCATGTCAATGACAGGATCAGCAACACCCCAACTGCCTCTGTCTTCATCACTTGGCCACACTTTGTTATCATAAGAAGAAGCATGATCATAATAATACCCTCCTCTTTGCTTGTTACTACTAGATTTGAATATGTTAAAAACAGACCTAAATGATGATGACTTTGAAGACTTCCTTTGATTGTTGTTTCCTCCCATTTTACTACTGAGGTATAGAGTGGTGAGTGATGATTAGAAAGTATTTGAAGGAAGGACGTGAGTTGTGCTTTGCTACAATTTGCAAGGTAGAGGGTCTCAATTTATATAGTACTTGTTACTAAGCAACCTTTTTGTTTAAACTTAGACAAAGGAATCTGATTCAAACCACTAGGGTGACTCCTACATTTATGGTTTATACAAGATCACATGGAACTGTAAATTATGATTCAACTTTTGGAAAAGTTACATTTTATGTGGCCTGATGCTTTCTTTGCTTGACTTGATTTGTCGTGTGATTGGTGTTTGTTGTGTTTTTCATTCGATGATGCATATTTATTGGGGTGACACTCTTTATAAATTTATACCGGGCTTGATCTATATTCTATGTTGAATTTGAGGTTTTTCCCGATACACACCACGTCACACCCAACATATTAAGTTTGATGTGTGGATATAAACAGTGGGTGCCCTTAATTGGATAGACACTATTACTATATTTGATTTTTATGTTTGATCAATTCAATCTTACAAAACCGGCTTATAAAGTAAAAAATGTCTTTGTATAAACTAATTTTAGACCTTGTCCCAATTATTCAGGGATCTGGGTTTTATGTTCATGTTGTCAGTACAGTATTCTTTTGTGATTTTTATTTTTGTAAGGAACATTTTCATGTTTCAGAATGAGTTTGTGTGCTTTTTAAACTAGACAGATACCTAGAAGATCTGATTTTTAACTAATTTAGTTTAGGCAATCAAATTCTTCTTCTTTCTTTGTTCAATACTTTACAAATAAAGTATCGGAAACTGTTAACTTTTTTTACTATATTTGTAATCGACTAAATATGCATTTTAGTTATTAAATTCAAGGTTGGTTACTTTAGCCACTCAAATTTACGAAGTAGCACTTTAGTCCTTTAAATTGACAAATATCATTCAATTTGGTCCCTCCATCAAAAACCAATAAAAGACACATATATTGACTTCAATAGTCTTTTACTTCATCTTGATTGATAATTTTCAATTTAATGGTCTAAATAGATATTTCGTAAGAGGTACTTGAATTTTAAGCAGAAGTTCCCCGGTTATGATCACAGTTCAAGATTCTCCAATGCAATACTGTGAAAGGTGCTTATCTTCTTAGTGGCAAAATATTTAATATTTGATTGAGTCAAGATTATAAAACAGTTGCTTACTTTTTACTACTGTTATGATACATTACTGCCACTGATTCTTGAATCAAAGACAATTTCTCATTTTCCTTTATAGGATAGCGTTGGTAAAAGAGGGTCATAAAATTGTCTATTTGTTTGCAATCTGATTCTGTAACATTCAGCCAATTGATTATTTATTCTTCAACATTGACTGCCAGCAGTTCTAGCTTTACTTTGACACTTTAAAAGAATATGCCAAATGCCCAAAAGATAAGTGAAAGTTAAAGAATTTAAACAAACCCATGTTGAAAATAATATTTTACAGAAACAATTGTGTATTCTATTGAAAGCAAACAGAATTATGCAACAACAAAATATCTTAATTAATCTTATTTAATCATCTTGTAATTAATTATAATACTTTGAAGATCTGATGCATACTAAATTCTCTGTATTGAAATCTGACAAAGGACAAGAAAGCAATAGTAAGAGTACTTTTGAAAAAGGTGATTCTTGAGACTTACTGAAAGCTAAAAATAATCGGTTATGAAACCATCAAAAGGAATTATTTGTGATTCTTTCAGAAAAAGTGGAATCTTTCACAAATATAGATGGTTGCAATTCCATCCGGAAAATCTGTAACACAAGAGGATGTACTATACTGATTTCACTTTTGTATTGTTTTTGGAATCTGAGTCCAAAAAAAAAACGAAGACAAGACAAAACTCCAAAAATTACTGGTTATAGTACGTGGATACCTTATGTTTTGAGATTCTATGATGTTTACTTGTCTTTGTTCACTTAGGAGGATACATGTAACGTGTTATGTTGTGAAGATGAATGTATGATGATTAATGAGGTGATGGAAGATAGTTAAAAGAGAGCTTAAACACCGTCGATATAAAGGCATAAAGGTGGGTTTAATGCAGAATTTTTGGGCTAAGGCTACTCTATTTTATTTCTCACTCATCCAGTAATGTTCTTTGTAAAAGACTATATATACCAATAATCTTTCTGATTTTATGTATTTTCCATGATCCATCAGCCACCATAATTGAATGAGTCAATTAATATCATTCAGTCATTGACTATATTCCTTCTGTCACAAGTCACAACAGTATAATTTATATACAGCCATTAATAATTAATATTAATACAGTTTGGTTTTTATGACTCAAGGGCCTCTTGTTTGATGTGATATTACCTAAACATATGTTTGTAAGTGGTGGACAGGTCCTCATCTTACAAGCTAATTTTGTGTTGGATTAGGCGAAACCTAAATTATTTATCTTCACGCACCATGCTCAATATTTGAGTTAGGTCCAACCCAATTTTTAAAATGATATCTCTAATTTCTAACATGTGTATAAGTGGTGCATAGTCCTCACTTTACAAACTGATTGATCAATTTTTCTCGCACTTCCAAACCTTCTAATTATAACCAAACATACGAATAGGCCATGTATTCATTACGCTTTGCTTAAAAATCGTGGTTGGGCCTTACACTACCCCACAAAACTGGCTTATGAGGTGAGGATTACCCCTACCTATAAACATTTAACCAAACATACGAATAGGCCATGTATTCATTACCCTTTTCTTAAAAATCATGATTGGGCTAACACTACCCTACATAATTGGTTTGTGTGCCCCCACTTATAAACACATTGTCATGCAATGTGGGACTCTTTTAACACACCGCGTCACGCCCAAGAATAGACATCTAGAGCGTGCATATAAATGATGGCCCGATAGCGAAAAACTAATAGCAGGTGGCCCAACGAATCTTGGAGTAGAGTGTGCTTATAAATGTTGGATGACCCAATAGCAGAAAACTGATAGTATAGGTGGCCCAACGGATCATTGAGAGGCTCTGATACCAACTTAAAAATCGTGGTTTGAGCTAACACTACCCCAAAAAACAGCTTGTGGGTGAAGATTTCCTCCACTTATAAACACATTGTCAAATCATATCTTATCCGATGTGGGACTCTTTAACATCTTTTAACTCCACTCACTTTGCTAGGCTTGATCAGCTGTCTAATCACATATCCGCTTAAAAGCGTCATACTCAAACAAAATTATTTAATTTGTACATCTTACTTAGTAAGATGATCTAATTTTTTTTTACAATTAACATAAATAGAGGAAACAAGATTAAAGTTTCGGACTAAATTAAAGATATTAGTCATTTCGGAAAAACAAATCAAGTTCTTGTTTCAAATTTTCACTAGTAGTTGTAACTCGTTTAGAGTGTTTAGAGTGTTCCACTCGTTTAAGGAAGACTCATACAGCGTAAAACAACTGGGTTTACGAACAGGGGTTATTCCCAAATATATGGATGGATGTTACTTTTCTGCTTCATGCTTGATAGTTCCAATAGGTAAGTGGATACTACCCATTCACTCACTGTGCCATTTCGGCTGACCCTTGCTGCTGGTTAACGTAGTAATGTCCATCCCTACATTAGTTTAGACCCTAAGAAGGTTTCCATTGGGCCACTCTACTCCTAGTGTGTCTTTCAACAGGTTAAACTGCCTTTCAGAACAGAAGCTGAAGCCTTTTTTTATTCTTTTTAGGTACGGGAATTCTCTATCATAAATTGGAAACAAATAGGAACCCGCCCTTGGCGTAGAGTAACCCATCCTCTAGCCAGTACCTCTGTAGAGTTAGTTCTTTCACTTGGTGAACCAACATGTTAGTATCTTTTCTTTCTCATTTCTCCTGCCGCCCGCCTTCGATTGGAGCACTATTCAACCCGTTATCGTTTCCTGATTAGACGACTTCTTTTCCAGTAATTTTAGTTATTCACCTTAGAAGGCCTTCTTTGTTGTCCATCCGTGTGAGAGGCATTCTTCAACTTCTGGCCCGATTTATTATTGTTAATTTCAAACCCTATGTTGTGCACTAAGAATTTTAAGAAGTTTCCTGTGTTACGTCAAATGCACAATTATTTTTACGAGTTCATCTTCAAGCCATAAGATTTGGGTAGACAACTAGATACTTCTAATATTATTAAATAATTTGATCTAAAGTGACAAATCTGAATTATAAATTTTAGTTTCTAGATTAAATCATAAATATTTAGGGCGCCTATATGATATGCCTATAAGATGGCACCTTAACACTCATCTCCACTCTGCTATTCTATAACTGACTAATTTTCACAACACAACATATTTTGGTATCTAACAGTTACTCCAAATTTTGAATATTTTGGGTTTGTGTGTTCTTTTTTTGCTACCTCCATTGACATTTACAAGCTTGAAATACCAAAAAAAGAAAGATGAGACTGGTAGATAATATAAGGAAGGAATAAAGATAGTTAAGAAAAAGAAAAATTAAAAAGGAATTTTCTAAAAATATAAACATATTAAAGGACGTACGAAAGAAACATGCTTCTTCAGGAAACATGCACAATCCTCTATTTGTTGAAACATGAAGGATTCCACAGGCTGGCTAACACTTACTAAATGTTTGGTTCAAGAACAACAATGGAAGGTGAAAGAATTTTAATTATTTTGTATTTGATTCAAAAGTTTGGAGGTAAGAGATACGTTATAGACCAGTCAAGACTCAAGAGTATAAACATAAAGTCATGAAGCTTTTTCAAATACATATGTTAGTTAAATGCCTTAACCATTAATCTATTAAGTTATGCGCGTAAAACTTTGGCTTTTAAATAAATTTTTAATCCCTATAAATATATTATATTTCATTTTTATCTCTATAAATATGTTAGTTAAATGCCTTAACCTTAACAAGAGATTTTTTTTTGATTAAACAAAAGATTAATTAAATATGAACTTTATGCACCAAAAACATAAAAAATTAAATTTAATGCATTTATTGTTAAAAAATTATTAATTTTTACATGAGAAATTTCTTTAACGTATTAAACATGACAACAAAAAATAATTCCTTTCTCTTCCACCAGCTAGAGAGTGTGGTTTTTGGGCCAATCTTTTGGTTCAGAATCATCCCTTTTGCATCATTTATCTAAAACTTCATCTAAATTACTGAGAGAAAATTTTCTTTGTTAAATTACTTGGTTTACAAAAGAACTTGAGCAACTTGTTTAATTGATCCCATTTTCAAGCAAGTTGTACTTTTGAAAACTTTCTCAGAGTAACACCAATGTTTGATTCTTCAAATAATAATGCATGATTTCCTTTGTTATATCAATATATGGACACGACACTTGTGTGCATCTCCTGCATTTTAGTGATTTTCAAAATTCCTCATTAATTTTAAGGCAACAACAAATGACTAGTCATTAGTACTACTAATATTCCTCTCAAGAGTTAAGTGAAAGACATCACTAGGAATCCAGCAGAGAACAGACATCCATGAAGTGGATTTGTGGTTTCTTTAAGGCACAATACGTATGTTTTGCATGTTTTCTTGTTAATATGTTTTTAATGAGTTTCAATACCATATTTTAACAATGTTTTTTATTTTCAGCCTCACCTTTACTCTTTTCTTGCTTGTCCTTAAATATATGATCACTGGACTAAATAGCAAATTAATCTAGCTATCATTCGATCTTAGTATTGTTAGTTGCACAAATATCAAACTGTTATGATATTAAACATATAATATTTTGAGGTCTTATCAATGATATTTCATCAAAAAAAAGTCATTTGGAACATGAAACATGAACTTTTGTAAAAAGAAAAGACTAAAATTGGCACCCTAAAATTTAAAGGGACTAACACTCGATGAAATTATTTTAGAGAGACTATAAAAAGTTAATATATTTAGAGAAACCAAAATCATATTTAATAATTAATACATTTGAAACTTTGAAGAGTTAGTTGAAAACAGTTAGCAACTTTTATTGCTAGGTGCAGGCCGTCTCAACCTTTAGGCTAGTAAATCCCTTGCTTTAGCCCCCAAATTTTTAATTTTTTAATTAGTATATATTTTGTGATTAATATTACATTAGCATGTATGGTTCCGTTGTGATACATTGCGATTTTCAATGATTAATGTTTGTAGTTTCCTTAGTTAACATTGAGATAGGCCCTTGCGATTTTTAATTAGTAAATATTAATCGCCTAGGCTAGGTGGCAATTTCAGATTGGAGATTTTATTTATGCAATCCCCTACTTTTTCTGTTCTTGTAGTGTTCCTTTCCTTCTATTAAACATGATATCCTTATTTATTAATTTTGTTAAGTCTTAACCTAATTTTTTTCCCTCTATTAATCACTTATTAGGTTTGCAACAACTCTATCCTAAAATTTTGGCTCTAAATGTGCATCATATATGTTTTTCATTTCTCTCTCTAATAACCATGAATATTTTTCAAAGCAAAAATTTAATAAATATCTTAATCCTTATCTTTATTATTTTATTAGGTCTGCAGCAACTTAACATATTGTTTCTGTAGATTTTTTTTTTTGCAAGTTGTTGTACACTTATTTAATACGTTTACAAACAGAATACCCTAATTTCCATGCAAACTCGGCTACCCTAAATAATTTGTTAGGAACCATGAACTGCATTAATTTTTTATGTTTAACTATAAAAGTAATAAATAAAATTGACCCACGCAACAACATCATTTTGTATTCTTTTTATCTCTTTTCTTTATAATTTTTTTATTATCATTTGATTGTAATATTTGTATCTCCAATAATCTAATTTGCGTTTATTGATCGACCCACGATCTTACGGGTTAAAGATTATTTATTGGTCTCTATTATAGTCGAGTATACCCGTGCGTCGCACAGGTCAAAAGTCTAGTATAACTAGTTTTTCAACATTTTAACCTAATAATTTTCCTCTAAATCGTTATATTAGGTTACCATTAATTTAACCTAACAAATTTCATCTAAAAAAAATGCATCGCACCAATTTCATTCTTATCTTGTTGCTTTTTTTTGTTGACAATATTTTATACACTTATTTAATACTAAAAAAATGCATCGCACCAATTTAATTTCTATCTTGTTGCCTTTTTTTCGACAATACTTTGTACACACACTTATCCTTGTTTATTAATTTTGTTAAGTCTGCAGCATTTTAACCTAATAATTTTCCTCCAATTTGTTGTATTAGGTTAGTAGTAATTTAACCTAACAAATTTCATCTAAAATGCAGCAATCTCTAATATTTCTCCTCACTGATGAGCTTTTCATTCATATCATGTTGTGTCATCGTTTGTATATATCTATTGTTTTTGTAGACTTTTTTTTTTAACAAGTTGTTGTACACTTATTTAATACGTTTACAAACAGAATACCCTAATTTTCATGCAAACTCGGCTACCCTAATTTTCATGAAAACTCGGCTATCTATAGCAAACCCTAAACCGTGTTTCTCTCAACAAAAAAAGAAACCCTGAACCGTGGTAAATTACACAGACAGCAGAAGAATCATATATTTTGATTTTTGCAAATGGAAGGACGTGACCTTACAACTTCCTCTCATACCACTGCTTAACTGGTATTTTAATTTAACATGCATTTTATCGATATGCATATTTTTTTGAGAATTGGAATATTCTTTTTGCGATTTTTGTTTTTAGTTTGAGATGTTTACACCAATTTTGGCAGTCTTCCTATTTAGTTTTGTCGCAATTTCTTGGTCTATTATCTAAGGATTCAGATTGTGTCATGTAATGTCATGTTTTTTGAGACTGTTCTTTTTTCACCATTACCAATTATATATTACATTTTATTATTCGTATGCCAATTTCTTAACAATAAACTCGTGTCACGCACGGGTCAACAATTTAGTTATACTTATATTTATGAACGGAGTAGGGTTGCATGCTAGCTAATGCTTTATTTCTCAATCTTTTAAGATTTAAAAAATGTCTAAGATTTTTTTTGTTTTTAATTTAGTTGTTGTTTTTAAAATTCAATATAACATTAAATATTTTCTTGCGTAATTCCATTATAATTCTAAAATATGTGCTAAACTATAATCGTGCATATAGTTTAAGTATTTCTGAATTAGAAGTGAAAAAGTCCCACTAATATAACTAAAATAAATAAATTCTCTCATGTACGAAACTAGTGAACCATAGAAAAAGTGCCGTGACAAAGTTGTTACAACCCTGCCAACTCAGCATGATTTGAACCATTTACATTGGTCCTTACCACTCCTTTATAAGATTCTTAATTTCACACTATGCAATTCAAACCTCCTTGAATATTATCATTGTATATAAATAAGAGATATTTCTTTGTCATTTGAAAAACAAGATAATCACTTCTAGCAAAAAACTTAGCCATTAATCATCATGGGAGGTGGTAATAGGCAGAACAAATCTTCTTCAGGTTTCTTTTCAATTTTCAATTGCTTCATATCTAAGAATAAGACTAGGGCAGGATACTATGATGATTGCGGACGCAAGACATGGCCTAGCGATGAAGACAAAGGTAACTGGGGTGTTGCTGAGCCTAACATTAACAGGAGAGCTGAAGATTTCATCCGCAAATGCAAGAATCGCATTTCAGAATCTGAACGCTATCAAGTAGATCCGGCTCTCTAGTATGCATAATATCTATCACGTACCAGATGTATATATTTTAGTGTTTATTTCTAGAGATTATCATTTATTATTTTGTGTTAATATTATTTGCTTCTACACTATAAGTTCATGAGTTCAACTAATATATACTACCAAGTATGTTTGCATGGTCTTGTTCATCGTTTTTTATGTAATAGATATTTGTGTGTGTGTGTTCAATTCAAGATATTTTATGTAAAGAAAATTATGGTTACCATATTACACATTTATGCCTCTAACTTTTGTCTATGTATTTTATATATGTCAGTATATGTAATATATTTGATTAAAACATAAAATAATCAATGAACATATAGTTTAATTTGGGTGAAAGTACTTCCGACTGAACATATATTTCCGATTTACTCATATATCGGTTTTGTTTCTCAACACATATTCAATTAAACTACGTACTAATTTGGTTTAACCCTATTATCATATTAGAAAAAAGTCATATAATCCAACATTTTGTTAGAAGATAATTCGTAAAACAGGAGGAACGATTATACCAATCACATCAAATTTGGGTATTTTTAATCGATTCAACTTTAACTAATTTTTGTTTTTTGACGCAACGTGGTCTGAATTAGTGAGTCCAAGCTTGGTCAAATTACAAACAATTTGAATATTTAAGCTTGTGACTCTTGTTAATTGGCTTCACAATGATATGAAAGGTAATTAACAGTATCAATTAATACTAATTATAATTGTCTGGTTCATGTGCCTAATGCTTCTAGCACTTAGGAGGTGCTGTAGCAGCCCCCCATCCTTAACTGAGTCAAGTGTAACATATATCATGGTACTGCTAAGGGTTATCCAGGCTCTACAGCTTGTAGTGAGATTTTCAGGGATAATGAAAAATGCTAATTTTTTAAGTGGATTTGTTGTCAATTGGCATATCACTATGGCTTTTCAAGTTGTGGTTTAGAAGCTGATGAATACAATTGAGATAGCTTATCAGAACAATTGGATTAAACTTTGTTAGAGATTGACTCTAAGCTAGTTACTATGTCTTTCAGAAATTCTAGTTTTGTTGTTTGGCACTAAAGAATAGATGCTTGAATTCTTTGATATTTACAAAAAACATGCCGTTTTACATTTCTCATATTTTTAGAGAGGGCAACCAGTGTGTAGATAAAATAACTTTGTTGGCCTTCTGATGGATTGTTGTACTCCGTATTGCTTTTTATATTCTTTAAATTGAAATATATTAGGATTTGATGAATTCAGATTTTGTTTATGTTAATCTTCTCAGGGTTTCTCCTCCATGTTGGTTTTGTTGTTGTTTGCTCTCTACTCTTTTTTCCTTGTTAAGTTTTATCTCTCTCTTTGTTTTCTTGAAAAGATTTTTATTGAGGTAGATGATGAGTTTTCTTGGTTATTCTGCCTTGGGTTTTGTTTAGTCCCCTCAAGTGCTTTTGCATCTTTCTCTTTATTTTAACAATATTTCTAGTGTGTGACAAATGATAGGTTGTTGTGGCCAAGAGGCGTCAACGTAGTTGAAATGTCTTGGTTTGTCATATGATGTATTTGTGCTCTTTTTTTTTACTTTAAAAAAAAAAAAGATGTCAGGTTGCTCTACCGTGCATGTGTGAGGTATACATAATTGGGTTATGTTAACTTGCGCCCTTAGGGCACAAGTTAAGAAGTTTAAAATAGAAATTAATAATAAATTTTATATTGAAAGTATAACTTTTGCAACTTTTAAGATATTGAATACACAAGTTCCAAAAAAAACTTTCTACAATTGATTTCTTAACTTATGCTCCAAGGGCACAAGTTAACACTTCTCTACATAATTTAATGTTGTTTTCTTTAGACAAATACCATTCTATTCACCTCAAGACTCAAGTTCTCCGCATTAAGATTCATCAACAATCTATTCTAATTTCAAGTAATATTTGACTTTGGATATGTTATATAAAAGAAACATATTAAGTACTACTTAGTCATGTATGGAAAAATACTGTTTTGTACTGAATATGCAAATGAGTGAAGGTAAGGAGAATGGAACGGGGATACGAGAGGAAGTAGTACATGAAATTTCTCTTGTTTGGTTGAAAAAGAGGAATCGAGGTAAAAAAAAATTACTTTTTTTTACTAAAAATAAGGTATTCAATTAAATTTGTAGAATATATAGAAAACAACTCAAATTCAATGTCAGTAAAATTGAAAAGAATGAATCTGCGAACAAACTCAAAGTAACTAAAATACTCATGTCACCAGACATGTAACGTTGGCGCTAAAGTCATTGATTAAATTTGTAACGAATCAATATTGGCCCGACAATCTGAATAGAAATGATACAACACCTAGACGAAAAATCAAGTAACGTCACACCACCAAGATGACAAACAAAACAATCTTGCATTCAAGCGGTGAAGTGATGATAATTAATTATTTGTTCAGAATTCGAGTTTTACCTACAGTCAGTGGCTGTAGGTAGCCGTTGTTAATACAGTCAACAGCCTTCGTGGCTGAGCAAGCTTTGTATAAATCGTGTTTTGATAATCTTATTTTTCTATTCATAGATTAGAGAAAATTTTAACAAGTGAATATCAAGAGATAGTGAGTTGGCGAAAAGGGAAACTTGAGATTTTGGAGGGGATAGGAGATATAAAATTTCACGCTGCAATGACTACAATACACATTAATTACAACATCCGTTCATAATCGCAATAGTAGCCATCGTAACTGCAACCACGACCGCAACCACAATTTGTGTTTTGGTAATTATTCTCATTATTGAAGTTCCTTAGCAAAAAAAAGTAACTTACTTATGGAACATTTTTTCTGAATACTTTGCACTGTTCTCTACAATAGAATTAAATTATGATGTTGGAAGCAAATGGCATGAAGAGAGAATAAACATGAAACATTATTCATATTAACAATAATTAACGTGGTTCAAAAATGATAATCAATAACTAATTACAACACAGAAAAGATTGTTCCTATGCTACTGATCAGGTTGAGCTTGCCAGTGAATTTCAGATTCAGAAATTCGTTTCTTGTATTGAGCAATGAATGCTGTAGCTCTCATGTCAATGACAGGATCAGCAACACCCCAACTGCCTCTGTCTTCATCACTTGGCCACACTTTGTTATCATAAGAAGAAGCATGATCATAATAATACCCTCCTCTTTGCTTGTTACTACTAGATTTGAATATGTTAAAAACAGACCTAAATGATGATGGCTTTGAAGACTTCCTTTGATTGTTGTTTCCTCCCATTTTACTACTGAGGTATAGAGTGGTGAGTGATGATTAGAAAGTATTTGAAGGAAGGACGTGAGTTGTGTTGTGATACAAATTGGAAGCTAGGGGGTCTCAATTTATATAGTACAAATTACTACTAAACAGCCTTTTTTGTTAAGCTAAGACAACGAATCTGATTCAAACCACTGGGGTGAGTCCAATATTCATGGTTTAAACAAGATCACATGGAACTGTAAATCATGATTCAACTTTTGAAAGAAGTACATTTTCTGCGGTCAGATGGTTTCTTAGCTTGACTTGACTTCATTAGTCATCTAATTGGTTTTGGCTAATAAGTATTGGAAGCTGTCACTTTTTTTTACTATATTAGTAATCAACTAAATATGCATTTTAGTCATTTAAATTTAAGGGTCGGTTAATTTAACCACTCAAATTTACAAAGTAGCAATTTAGTCCCTTAAATTGAAAATATCATTCAATTTAGTCCCTCCATCGAAAAACAATAAAAGACATATGTATATTGACTTGAATAGTTTTTTGCTTCATCTAAACAAACATATACTCATTAAAACTGTGGTGCAGAATTTAGAAAATGACTAAATTGATCGATATCTTTCAATTTAAGGCAGAAGTTCCCCGCTTACGATCACAATTCAACAAGGTTCTCCTATGTTCCAAAGGTGTTTATCTTCTTCATGGTGGCAAAATATTTTATATTTGATTGAGTCAAGATTATCACACTGTTGCTTACTTTTTACTACTGTTATGAGCCCTTACTGCCACTGATTCTTGAATCAAAGACAATTTCTCATTGTCCTTTACCTTTTGCAATTATAGGATAGCGTTTGTAAAAAGAGGGTCATGCCATTGCCTATTTGTTGGCAAGCTGATTCTGTAACATTCAACCAATTGATTATTTATTCTTCAACATTGACTGCCAGATTTTCTAGCTTTACTTTGGCACTTCAAAAGAATATACCAAATGTCCAAAAGGTAAGTGAAGATTAAAAAAAATTAGCTACAGAAGATATGTAGATTTACTTAGCAAATCATGATTGATAGAGGACAATTGACCAAAAAATTAAAACAAATCCAAGTGGGAAATAATATTTTACTGGAACAATTGTGTATTCTGTTGAAAGCAAGTACTCTTTTTCTCCTATGAAACAACAAAATATCTCAAATAATCTTAATTAATCATCTAGCTAATAATAATTAAAACTTAGAAGATTTGATACATAATAAATTCTCAGTATTAAGATCTGACAAAGGACAAGAAAGCAATAGTAAGAGTACTTTTGAAAAAAGTGATTCTTTAGTCTAATGACTGAAAGCTAAAAATAATCGGTTATGAAACCATCAAAAGGAATCCTTTATGATTCTTTCATAAAAAGTAGAATCTTAGACAAATATAGATGGTTGCAATTCCATCCTGAGAATCTGTAACACAAGAGGATGTACTATACTGATTTCACTTGTTTTGTTTTTGGAATCGGAATCCAAAAAAAAAAGACAAGACAAAACTCCAAAAATTACCGGTTATAGTACGTGGATACCTCATGTTTTGAAATTCTTTGATGTTTACTTGTCTTTGTTCACTTTGGAGGGTACATAGAACGTGTTAAGTTGTGAAGTTGGATGTATAATGATTAATGAGGTGATGGAAGATAGTTAAAAGAGAGCTTAAACACCACTGATACAAAAGGTATAAAGGTGGGTTTAATGCAGAATGTTTAAGCTAAGGCTACTCTATTTTATTTCTCACTCATCCAATAATGTTCTTTGTAAAAGACTATATATACCAATAATCTTTCTGATTTTATGTATGTTCCATGATCCATCACCCACCATAATTGAATGAGTGTATTAATATCATTCAGTCATTGACTATTCCTTCTGTCACAAGTCACAACAGTATGTTTTATATACAGCTATTAATAATTAATATTAATACAATATGGTTTTCAAGACTCAAGATCTTCTCATGTTTGGTTAGATATTATCATATGTTTATAAGTGGTGAATAGATCCTCGTCTTACAAGCTAATTTTGTGATGGATTAGGCAAAACCCAATTATCAGAGCCTCATTCAATCAAGGCCACCTACTATAATTATATTCACGCACCATGCTCAATGTTTGAGTAAGGCCTAACCCAATTTCTAAAATTATATCCGAGATCCATTAGGCCACATGATATCAAGCCACACACCAAATATCAAGTCTAGGACGTGAGATTTGTGAGTATGTTAAGAATCCGACGTTTAGATATGACTTGAATATGGGTGATAGACTTTTAGCAAATGTACTAAAAATGTATCGAAGTAATAAAATAAGTTTGTATCCACGAGGACTGTGTTAATCTCAATTTAGCAATAAAGTAAATATTTAGGATATATAAATGATTTTGTCTTCCACTAGGCAGTAGATTTGTTTTGATTGCATAAAATTAAATAAAATAAAATAAAGTTTCGGTTAGAAAATAAGAGAGAGATGAGATCAGGTCTTTCGAATCATTTATGTTCCCCTAATTGGTTAGGGTACTCTATTCTTGTGAATGGTTCTTTAATTTCACGATAGTTAACAAATTAGCCATAATCAATCCCTTGAGTTAGGACCCTCCTCTTAAACTACATCCCCTAATTCCTTAGGTGGTCTAATAATTCTTGAAGGTTTAAGCACGTTAACCTAATATCACTAACAAACGATTATCCATTCCTAGACTAATCATGTTTATTAGAACAATTCAATGAGTCTAAGTTGAAAGCTAGGGTCAGTAGTCATTCATACTCACGAGTTTACATGTGATCAAGATATAAAATAATTAAGAACAATTGAATTGAATAAAAACTAAATTGTCATTCACAATAAATAGAGTTTCATCACAGCAATAAATAGAGTTTCATCACAGCAACATGTGTCAATCAAGGTTATAAAGAATCATCTCAGACCTAATCAAAGCAAATTAGCTAGACATGATTAAATACATAAACAACATAGTAAAGAAAATAAACCGATAGAGTTCCGTCGATGTCGACATTGCTCCTCAATCTTCTTTCAATTCGTGTTGTTCTTCTTTCCTTCCGGTTTCCATGTGCAAGCCGTTTTGTTTTTCTCCCTTGATGTTGTCCCGTGTTGTGTGCGGCTTCTTTCCTTCCAAAATCGTTCCGTGACTTTCAAAGTGTTGTGTGCTGATGCCTTTATATATCCCACTAGCAAACCTAATTTTTCTCTTTTATAAAAAAAAAAACTTATTTTGCCAGGTGATTCGTGCAGCTCATATGTTCCAAAACAATGATCTCACTCTATTCTTCTTTCTCAGGTCAACACAAGTCTTGGATTAGAGTCGAATTGTAGATTGTTTTTTTCTTTTAACACCTGCCAAGTTGTGCTTTCCCTCATAGACCAACAAAAGTATGACATGTCTAATTATTTTTTCTTTGATGAGTTGCTCATTGACCAATAGTAACAATAATGCACTGTTTAACTCTATAAATAAAAAATGATAATTTATTCTTATGACTCTAAAATTCAACTCTAAAATAATCAAAATAGACTAAAAACATAGTTAAAAGTGACTCTAAAAATAGGTATGATGGACTGTCATCAATGGATAACGAACACAGTGATTGATCAGAGTTTGACCAATTGTGCTCGCACTTCCAATCCTTCTAGTCATAACCAAACATACAAATAGGCTATGTATTCATTACGCTTTTAACTCCACTCGCTCTACTAGACTTGACCGGCCGCCGCATCATATTCATACAAAATTATTTAATGTGTACTTCTTACATAGTAAGATGATTTAAATTTTTTAAAATTAGAAATATTTTAGGCATCTATATGATATGCTTGTATGATGGCACCTGTACATTCATCTCCAAACTGTTATGATGTTACTGACTAACTTTCACAACACATCATGTTTTGGTATCCAACAGTTACTCCAATTTTTGAATATTTTGGGTTTGTGAAGTTCCTTTTTCCTACCTCCATTGACATTTTCATGCTTGAATTACCAAAAAAAAAAAGGAAGATGAAACTGGTAGATAATATAAGGAAGGAATAAAGATAGTTAAAAAGAAAAAAAATTAAAAGGGGCTTTTCCAAAAAATTGAAACATCAAAAAGGACGTACGAAATAAACATGCTTCTTCAGGAAACAAGCACAATCCTCTATTTGTAGAAACATGTATGATTCCACAAGCTGGCTAACACTTACTAAATGTTTGGTTGAAGAAGGACAGTGGAAGGTGAAAGAATTTTAAAAAAATTGTGTTTGGTTCAAAAGTTAGGAGTAAGACATAAGTTATAGACCAGTCAAGACTTAGGAGCATAACATAAAGTCATGAATTTTTTTCAGATACATTTATTAGTTAGACCCCTTAACCATTTAATTCATCATATCTGGTCAATAACTAAAGAGATTAATCAGTTGTTCTCTCTAAAAATAAATCTATGCAGTTGTATGGATAATATTTTGGCTTACCAAAACAATTTAAATTTACTATTAGACAAATTTTAAAGGGACCCTTGGTGCAATGGTAAAGTTGTTGTCACTACAGTAACGGGTTCAAGTCCTGAAAACAACATCTTGTATATAAATCAGGATAAAGTCATGTAGGGCCCCTTGTAGAATGGTGCGTATGTGGGAGTTTTACTGTACCGGCTGCCTTTTTTTATTAGATAACTTTTAATTTTAGTCACCCACCCTGCCACCCATATATTTGTATGATCAGAATTTACTTGATTTACTCTCAATCTCATATATGAAAGCAATAATGTGACCCACTTTTCCCTACATTTGTGACATCTAGTTAATCATGTTCAAATATATGGTTAGTTCAATTGAGAATACAGTTAATTTGATTCCGTTAAAAATTGTTGTTAATTCTTGATGTTGAATCAAGCACAATTTTTATTAAAAGTGATAAAAATTTAGTTTCGCTTTAAGTTGATTTTTTTTTTTTTGGTAAGTAGCCAAAAGTTTCATTTTTCATAGTCATGAAGGTACAAAAGTTTCAATATTTTTATAGTCATTCTTCTAACCTAGCTGTCTCTCAACATTCTTCTACTTCTCTCTTTTTTTCTTTCTCATCCACGAGAGATGGTGGTCTTTGGGCCATTTTTTCTTTTGTGATCTCATCTAATGAGTGCAAGTTTGATTTGTTTGTCGTCTTGATTTGATAATATTTGTTTTTTGTCTAGTTGTTGTGTTCCTTTGATTCAGATTGTCATATCAACTTTGATTCGTCACGGATTCAATCAAACCCAAGCCAAAGTAACCAAGAGAACACAACGTCTATGTCAATAAAAATCTTGTTAGGAAAACTCACATGGTTAAAACCTGACAAGGAAAAAAGTACAAAGCAAACAACAACAAGGAACAGAACCCGTGACAAAGATCAATACCAACAAAATCTGAATTCAATAAATCCTAATCTATTCCGATTTAAAGAATCTAAATGCCAAACAGAGTAGAATTCATCCAAATCATCCAATTCTGCAGAAGGCTAAAAGAAATAATCTTGTCTACACGCTGCTTGCCCTCTCTGACATTTGAGAAATATAAAATTGCACATTTTTAATTAATTTCATACAATTCAGCCATTTATTTTTTTGGTTCCAAAGAACAAAACTAGAAATGCTGAAATCCATAGTAACTAGCTGAATCTCTAACCAAAGTTTACTCCAATTCTTCTTATAAGCTATCTCAAGAGCATTCATGAGCTTATGAAGCTAAGTTTTAAAAGCAGTAGTGATATGTCAATTGAGAGCAAATTCACTTAAAAAATCAGCCTTTTTATCCTTGAAAACCTCACTACAAGTTGTAGGGCCTGGACTATGAAGCACATATACGAACACGGACACCAGACAATATCACGCCAACACTGCTAATAACTTGAGAAAATCACATAATTCAAAGTAATTATATGTATTGCGACGTGTCGGTGTCGAACACGACACATGTCTAATACCGAAACAAGCCTAATTCGAAGAGTGTTTGTGCTTCATAGAACCTGGATAACCCTCAGCAGTACCATCTATGTTACACTTGACCCACTTAAAGATGGGGGGCTGCTACAACACCTGCTTATGCTAGGAGCATTAGGCGCATGAATCTGGACAAAGAAGACTTTTAAAATCACAAATACGGCAACTAGACAATTATTACTAGCATTACTTAATATTTATTAATTACCTTTCATGTCATTGAGAAGCCAATTAACAATAGTCACATGCTTAAATGTTCAAAGTGTTTGTAATTTGACCAAGTTTAGACTCACTAATTCAGATCATGTGTTTTTTTTTTTTTTGAGAGACTAATTCAGATCATGTTGAATTGATTAAAAGTGCCCGAATTTGATCTGTGACATGAATAATCCTTACTCATGTTTTACTTATCTTCTAACTAAACCGACGTTGGCTTATCAAGACTTTTTTTCTAGTATGATAAGAGGATTAAACAAAATAGCATGTAGTTTAATTGAACTTGTAGAGAAACAAACCCGATATATGAGGAAATTGGAACAAACTAAACTATGTCCATTGATTACTTTTAAATTTTAATCAAATTAATCATATATACAAGCATATATTGCAGACATAGATAAAAATTAGAGGCATAAACTGTTCAAATGGTAACGATAAAAAATATCTAATTAAGGCATTTGCAATATATTGAATTGAACACACACACACCACACATCTTACATAAAGAAAGATGAACTAGTGCACTATATGTACAAGACCATGCAAACATATACTTGGTGGTATATGTTAGTTGAACTCATGAACTTATAGTGTAGAACCAAATAATATTAAAGCAATATAATAAATGATAACCTCTAGAAATATCAATGTGATATATACATATGGTACATATATAATAGATATTATGCATTCTAGGCTGCCGGATCTACTTGATAACGTTCGGATTCTGAAATGCGATTCTTGTATTTGCGGATGAAATCTTCAGCTCTCCTGTTAATGTTAGGCTCAGCAACACCCCAGTTACCTTTGTCATCGTCGCTAGGCCAAGTCTTGCGCCCGCAATCATCATAGTACCCTGCTCTATACTTATTCTTAGATGTGAAGCAACTGAAAATTGAGAAGAAACCTGAAGAAGACTTGTTCTTCCCATTACCACCTCCCATGATGATTAATGCTAGCTCCTGGATAAGGACAACACTAATTTCTGTTTCTTTTTTTTGTTAGAAGTGGTTGTCTTGGTTTTCAAATGACAATGTAATGTCTCTTATTTATATATAAGTGATTAACAGTGTGAAATTAAGAATCTGATAAAGCAGTGGTAAAGACCAATGTAAATGGTTCAACTCATGCTGACTTGGAAGGGTTGTACCAACTTTCTTGAGGCACTTTTTCTGTGGTCCGCTAGTTTCGTACATGAAGCTTTTTTTATTGAGGGATTTCTACCAATAACGCACGATTGGTGGTTCTGTTTTTGTACTTTTCTTCCCTTCTCAAGAGATTCACGTTACTTTATATTATTGGCACTTTTCCACTTGTAATTCATAATAATAAACTAGCTGCACTATAATAGTTTTGAACATGGTTTATAATTTTGAACAAATTTTTACTAGATTTTATTTATTTCCCGGTTGAACTCTCTCGATTAATAGAGCTCCCTTCCCCGAGAACCAGAGGGTGAACACAACAAAAAAATTAGACTTTTGCAATATAATAGTTCTGCACAAGAGCAAAATAATTAGACTAAAGCTAGTATATCGCTTTTTTAGTATGTAATTCGATAAAAAGGTTGTGGGATCAAACACTTGAATGAGATGATAAAAGATCTCTTTCAACTTAACCATACGTTCTGAGTTAGAATTAAGTTGTGGAAATGAAGCAATGTTAAATCTCTTAAAAGAGAGTTTTGTCATTTACTGTGATTCTACCCGATTTGAGAGATTAATTTATGCAAGCCAAGGATATATACTTTCACACAAAAAAAAAAATTGTGGATCTAACTCATCTTAAACATAGACTCAACTGGATGTCTTGTACATTCTCAATCATAAATTTTGGTTAGTCATATAGTTTTTTTTTTTTTTTTATAGAGGGTCACTCTGGTTTTTTAAGTTGTTGTTTTAAAGTTATTTATACATAGTAAAAAACAACAGTAAATTTTGTTACTTTAGATTAAATTACTTTTTTCTACCACTTTACTCATCCCTAATTATAAATCCATTTGGAAAAAAGAAATTATCCCTAAATTTAAGTTCATATACAAAATATTGTGTTATTTTTTTTCAAACTTTTTTTTAATAAAGCAAGAGTATGAACTTGCATCAAAGTGACAATAGACATCTCAACTATGTTGACACCTCTAAAACCATAAATCTGCTGGCCTACTCAAAAATCTATTAATAAAAAAGAAATACAAAGAGTCGGGGGTTGTATGAACCCAAGGCAAAAGAAATAAAAGACGACAAGAACACACACAAAAAAAAACTAAGGAAATCGGGAATTGAACAATTCTAGGTGATCCCTAAAAAACATCCATATAAAGTTTACAAAGGGTAATTTAAAAAGATCAACACAAAAAATCAAAAAATTAAATTCATTATCCAGTTTTCTTAATATTATGAAGAGAAAAAAAAAGTGCTTAAAAAAATGAACAGAGGGAGTATCTCACTAAGGTAATCTTAACTTTTATCTACGGGTGGGACACATGACTTTTAAGGGAAACTTGATATTTTGGAGGCGGATAGCCGGATAGGTATAAAACATCACGTTGCAGTACACATTACAGCAGCCACATTGTTCATAATTACAATAGTAGCGGTCAAGACCGCAAAAAAAGTAACTTGGAAGGAAAAGACATAAGAGAGAATTAACTTGGAAGGAAGTGTGTTGTGTTGTGCTTCAACTTGGAAGCTAGGGGGTCTCAATTTATATAGTACTAATTATCACTAAACACCCCTTTTTGTTAAACTAAGACAAAAGGAACCTGATTCAAACCACTGGGTCGACTCCAATATTCATTGTTTATACAAGGTCACATGGAACTGTAAATTATGATTCAACTTTTGGACAAGTAACATTTTTTGTGGTCCGATGGTTTCTTCGAATACTTGATTAGTCATGTGATTGGTTGGTGTTGAATGTGTTTCTTATTCAATGATGCATATTTGTAAAGTTGACACTCTTTATAAACTCATTTTCGGCCTTAGCTATAAGATATATGGTAGGTTAGTATTTTTTAATGCACCACTCTCACGCTCAGTACTATTGAAATTGATGCGTAAACATAAATAGTGAGTGACCCTAAATGGATAAGTTTTAAAATCATAATAGAATTTATAGTAGACCTAATTCAACTAACAAAATCGATGTGTAATATGAGCATTGTTGCTCTTTAAAAAAACCATTTAAGACCTTATCTCTATGAGTAATCATAAGTTGACAATTAAAAGATTGTATAATACGTATATTTATATGGACTAGGTATTAACTCCTTGCCACAACATCTATTTTGTAAAGTCAAATCTTACGAAGGTCTTAAAGCAAAGAATCTTTAAATTAAAAAATTTGAATCTTAAAAAAAAATTATACAAACGAGTAAATCAAAATTCACTCAAATAGCATGGGACAGAAGTGCATTTAACCCTTCACATGATTCTTATAGAATACTCTAAAAGGTGCTTATCTTCTTCGTAGTGACAAAGTATTTTATGTTTGATTGAGTCAAAATTATAACACTGTTGCTTACTTTTTATTACTCTTATGAGCCATTACTGCCTCTGATTCTTGAATCAAAGACCACTTCTCACTTTACTTTTTGCAATTATGGGATAGCGTTGGTAAAAGATGATTCTGTAACATTCAGCCATTTGATTATTTATTCTTCATCATTGACTGCCAGCAGTTCAGCCTTTTTTTTGCAATTTAATGGAATATACCAAATGTCTCAAAGGTAAGTGAAGATGAAAAATAATAATCTTAAGGAGAAATTTTATAGCATTTGGTTAATTTTTAATTTTACAAATATTTATATTAGGCTTTAGAACAGCAACTTGATTCAATAAAAGTAAAGAAACAATGTACACACGAAATTTGGCTACGATGTTTGGCCAATTATGCCTACGCCTTCAACCGACTGCATAGCAGTTTTAGTTCATCTGTATTATTAGTGAAAAATTAGAGTTTACCGTGTATAACTTGTATTTAAATACTAAGGTCGGATTACGAAATTACCCCTGCCCACTTGCCACTATCTATGAGTTCAACAACATGAAGAATTGTGTTTTCTGTGGAAAGCAAAAAAAAAGCAGTACTATTTTTTCCTATGAAACAAGAATATGGTTAAGCAATTACAAAATATCTCAAATAATCTAATTTAATCAACTTGCTAATTATAATACTTTGAAGATTTGATACATATTAAATCCTCTGGACTGAGATATGATAAAGGATAAAAAAGAAAAACAGTAGTAAGAGCACTTTTTGAAATTCTTGGCCGACATAAAAACATAAAAAGTTTACATTGGAGGGTACATGGAACGTGCTATGTTGTGAAAATGGATGTATGATGATTAATGAGGTGATGGAAGATAGTTAAAAGAGAGCTTAAACACCACAGATATAAAGGTATAAAGGTGGGGTTTAATGCAGAATGTTTAGGCCAAGGCTACTCTATTTTATTTCTCATTCATTCAATTATGTTCTGTGTAAAAAGAATATATATATATATATATATATACACACTTGCAATCTTTTTGATTTTATGTATGTTCATTTCCATGATCCACCATAATCGATTGAATATGTCATGGACTATTCCTTATTTCACATGTCACAACAATATGTATACAGCCTAATAGTTAATAATATTAATACAATATGGCCATAAGTAACGCCAACTAAAATTGATTCCAAACTTAATTATGTAATAATCTGATTTACATTTTTTTTGGAAGAAAATCATAGATAAATAAATTAAAAAAAAAAAAAAAAAAAACATTGATCAGAGTTTGGCTATTTATATCTAGGTCTCGGAGAGCAGAGTGACTGGTGTAGTTTTTCTATTATGGAGTGTTTGCGGTAGCATAATACATTACTATGAACCATACAATTTTTAAAATTTTAAAAATTAATCAACATAATTTTGCAAAAAAAATACTAAATTGTATGACTGATCAATTGTCAATATTAATCATTTAAAAGGTTTAATTTTGATACAATATCAACATAAAATAATTTAGTGTGTCCACAAATGACAATCAATCATCTGTGTGATTGTGACTTTAAAAATAGTTATATTGAACACAAATTTCTTTAATAACCCAAAGGTTATTATTGATTGACAGTGTAATGATTTACATAATCAATCATTCAATATATATTTTCACCAACGATTTTGATTGTTTCATGTACATTATTACTGCATAATGAATTGATCTAAATTAACAAAGTTCAAATATATTTATGAGTTTATTTGATTAAATAGTAAATATTTTGGGCAGCTGAAATGATTTTCTTATAAGATGGCACCTGTATTTCATCTCCTCTCAGTTATTCTATAACTTACTTGTAACCAAAAAAAATTATACTGTAACTTACTAATTTTCACAAGACATCATGTTTTCGTATCAAACACTTTCTACAATTCTTAATACTTTGGGTTTGAGAAGTTCTTTTTTCCTACCTCCATTGATATTTCAACCAAAAAAGGAAGATGCAATGGTAGATAATAAGGAATAAATTAAAAAAATATATAGTTAAAAAGAAGAAAAAATAAAAGGGACTTTTGGAAAATTGAAACCTCTCAAAGAGGACGTACGAAAGAAACAAGCACAATCCTTTTTATGTGGAAACATGTATGTAGGATTCCACGAGCTGGCAAACACTTACTACATGTTAATATGGTTGGTGAACAACATAGGAACGCAAAAGAATTTTAACAATTTTGTATTTGATTCAAAAGTTTGGAGGAAAGATATATAACTTTTAGACCAGTTAGGAGTAAAACATAAAGTCATGCAACTTTTTTAAGAATTTAATTCGTATTTAAAGGTAAAAAACTTTTACACATACTTTTTTATTGAGAAAAACACAAAGTCTTTTACCAATAAGGATTGAATAAAGATGACAAAAGTGGCATTTCTCATTTAACAAACCGATTTTATAAGAATGAGTTAGATTCGATATAAAAATTTAATATGGTATTAGAGTTGATTGATCGGGTCACACACCGTTTATATTCACGTGTCAAGTCTAGTAGCTTTCGTCATAGCCTATCAATCTAGGTCATTCGTCATTTGTATCTACACACCAAGTCAAATAGTGTTAAATGTGGGAAAACTCATCTACCATGTATAATAGTCTCTCCTCGGAGTTTATCAATATGGATCACCCACCATTTATATCTACAATGAGTTAGACTCAATATACGAATTTAATACTTTCACCCAAATTAAAATCACACGTGCATCCAATCATAGTATATTATATGTCCCTTTGCTATTCATTCTTAAAATATATCCAAAAATTTCTATACAGTGGGATATAATTAAATGCATGTATAAAACTTTATTAAATACATATCTTAAAAAAAAATGATACACTATATAATTAAATAATATTATGAACAATTTTTTTTACAGAAACAAACTCAACTCATTTAATTAATAACAGCAGTCGTAATACAAGAAGGCATATAATCATCTTGAACTTTGGAACTAGCATAAGATAATGCCACCCTAGCTAATAAGTGGGTAACATTATTTGTTTGTCTCCTAATGAAACTTATCTTAAAGTTCAAAAGTGAAGCTTTGCAACCATGCAGAACAGCGTGAACATGGAATGATGTTGAGATTGCTAGAGATGTCGTCAACCACTTACTTACAATCAATTTTGATAGACACCAAAGAAAACCTCAATTTACCAAGTCAGATTATCGCTTCTTTTAAACCTCTTCCGCCTAGTTGTGAGAGGCCTTTAAACCAAGTTGTCTTCTAATGCACTCCCCTCGATCCCCTCTAAGACACATGTTGACCCCATAACACCCTTGCTCCTTAAAAATTGTCGCATCAACATTGCATTTTACTGCTCCCACTGACGGTCTAGACCATCCTTCCCGCCTTTGATCCGCCGTCTCATTGTTACGTTGTTCTCTTCTTCATTGTCTTTCGCTGACTTACTGCCATTGAAGTAAGACATATAGTGTGCCATATCACTGAGATGTGCGGCTTTGTTTCAGCGTCATTCCACAATTTGTCATTTCGTCTCTTTCAGATACACCAAAGAGTCATTACAAAGTCGAGAAGTTGTTTGTGATGTAGGGATTCTAGTAACTGGAAGAAGAGATCTACAAAACCATCCGCGATCTCCAAATTCTCTTGTATAATATGCCATTGACCTGCTGCACTCCAAACTTGATCTAATTTTACACATCCAAAAAAGACATGTCAGTCGTTCTCATATGAGCTCTCACAATACACATGTCGATCACTACAATGGACAATATCATATTTGGTTTGATTAAGGAAATAAATTAGTGCTCCAACAATAAACTCAAAATATTCTAGATTGAATTAAATCTAACTTAATCTCAAAATAGTATAGTTTTTCCAACAAGATAATTTTCTTTTACCGCTTCATTTCTCCACTCTCTTCCCCATCACATTCATATAATTATCTTCCAACTGCATGGCCAAAACCCTTTTTTCTTCTTTTCCTTTTTTTTTTTAAGAAAACCTTTTCTTCTGAAAATCAAAGAGTTTAAAACAAAGGATGCAGTTTAATTGAACTTTGTGAAGAAACAAACCCGAAGAGATTAGTGAACTGGAACAAGTTAATTATATGATCACTCGGTTCAGAACAAACTTCACACAATTACAGACATACATAAAAATTAGAGGTATAATGTACCTATAAAATTCCAAGGCCGCTGCAATATATTGAGAGCATAAATTATATTACATAATTAAGAAGGAAGAACAATATTATATGATTTCCTTAAAAAAAATGATATTATATGAGTTAACCATGCAACATACTTAGTATTAGTTGAAAACTTGGACTTATGAACCTATAGTGTAGGAGCAAATAATACTAACGTAATAAATGATAATCTAGAGAAATAAACAATGAAATATATACACATGGTAGGTATTAGGTAACATATATGCATTAATTCTCTGCAGCTGGATCAACTTGATAGCGATCGGATTCTGAAACTCGATTCTTGTAATTGCGGATGAAATCTTCAGCTCTCCTGTTAATGTTAGGTTCAGCAACACCCCAGTTACCTTTGTCTTCATCGCTAGGCCAAGTCTTGCGCCCGCAATCATCATAGTACCCTGCTCTATACTTATTCTTAGATGTGAAGCAACTGAAAATTGAGAAGAAACCTGAAGAAGACTTGTTCTTCCCATTACCACCTCCCATGATGATTAATGCTAGCTGCTGGATAAGGACAACACTAATTTCTGTTTCTTTTTTTTTTGTTAGAAGTGGTTGTCTTGGTTTCCAAATGACAATGTAATGTCTCTTATTTATATATAAGTGATTAACAGTGTGAAATTAAGAATCTGATAAAGCAGTGGTAAAGACCAACCTAAATGGTTCAAATCATGCTGAGTTGGCAGGGTTGTAACAACTTTGTGAAGCACATTTTCTGTGGTCCGTTAGTTTCGTACATGAGAGAATTCAACCAAAAACACTGATTATTATTGGTTCTGCTTTTGTATTTTTCTTCTCTTCTTAAGATTCACGTTAGTAGTAGTAATATTATTGGGACTTTTCCACTTCTAATTCACAAGAATCTAAACTATGTCCTAGATGATAGTTTTAAACATAGCTTAGAATTAGATTAGAATTAAGAGAAGATAATTAATAATTTTGTACATAAGAGCAAAATATACTTAGCCCATGTTGATGAAAAGGTTGTGGGATCTAGCTCACCTTAAACATGAACTAAACTCGATATCCTGTCCCTTCTCAATTGTAAATTCTGGTCAGTTCATTTCTTGACAATTTTGTCTTTTTTATAGGATTAGTTTCAAACTTTTATCTGTGTTAGATATTTCTTTACCATAACATTTCCAATTATTTTAAATTTTTCAGTCAACTGTATATTATATTAAAGTATAAATTAATTCTTTTTACTAAAGTGTAAACAGTTTTTTGATATATATAACAAAAATTTGTCAAAAGGCACAAGAGAAGAGGTACTATACCGTAAAAAAAAATGAGGGGGACTAGACACATTTACATCAAAGTGCAAAAGAAGACGCAAATGTAGAGGATAGTCCTAGATAAGTCACCACAGTTGCCTAAACATGCAAGAGCACCAGCGCAAGAATTTGTCTCACGATGACATGATCAATGTAAATTTCAGGTGAAGAATTTCACTGAAGATAGGTTGGAGGAAGGTTGTGTTAGCATGTCCCTTCTTAATAAAACTGGTGAGTAAAACATGAGAGTCGGTTTCCACATAGATGGAAGTGATCAGAAATTGCTTGACACAATGGAGACCATGAAGCATACCTCCTTAATGCAGCAACAACAATAGAGCAGGTTCTAATATAACCATGGAAACCAGGGGAACCTTTAATTTAGCAACCAAGGGAGTTTCTGATGAGACCTTAACAAAATAAGAAATTATCAAGGGAAGTCTCTTGTTTGTTGCCTTATCATGAGGAATTTTAAAAATCACTCAAATGTAGAAGATGTACATAAGTGTCACGTCAATATATTGATATAGTAAACGAAATCATCCATTATTATTTGAAGAATCAAACCATTGGTGTTACTTTGAGAAAGTTTCAAAAATACAATTTGCAAGAAAAAGGTGATCATTTGAACAAAGTAATGAAATCAGTGAAGCGTCTTAGCCCACTGATCCAAGTTGCTAAGTTCTTTAGTTAACAAAAAAGATTTTCTCTCAATTTATTTAGACAAAGTGGCACGCCGCACTTGACACTTAAACGCAACTGCAAGATCTCGGGTGAAGTTTTGTAGCCTAACAATATCGGTATTATTAGTTGAGCTAGGTCTTACGGGTCTTAGTTCAATTATTTATATTCGAAGAAAAATTAGTACTCACATGTCAACACTGTTATTTTAAATGTTTGCGTACTACATCATGTGATGTAGCAACAATATTCGCGTACTCTTGTGTTGTTGCAGATTTTGTTTAGGTGTAAACCATGTATCATTATCCGCAGAACTGTAAAGACTAAACCCCACAAGCTGTATAGGATCACATTAATGGATGACAAAGCTCTTTCTCAGGAGTTTTTCTTCACTGCTGCTACATTTCGAAGGCTGAATTCGAATCAACGAACTCTGCTTCTGCTTAAGCTAGAAGAGACCTAAATCATCTTATCCAAACACTCATGGGTTGTTGCAGAAGTTTTTGCAAATACATCAAAATGCAATTACACTGTTCTTCAAAATTACTGTAAAAACCACAATGCAATTATGCAACTGCACACAACAATTGCAGTGTGTCGCAACAGGCTTCATAGAATCATAGTCTTCATATAAATTGTTAAGTTAGCTGAAATTTTAAGGAGTTAAGAATATCCAGAGATAGTGAATTGACAACAAAGGAAAGTTGATATTATGGAAGGTCAGGATATATAAGATTTCACACCATAATTACTGCAACAAGGCCATGCATAGTGATTGAAATTTGAAATGGTTAGGACTTAAGCCCCTTAATCCATTGATTCTCCTTGTTGAAGTTCTTTAAAAAAGTAACTTACTAAAGAAACGTTTAATCTGTATACTTTGCACGTGTTCTCTACATTGGAATTAAAATCAATACTCACATGAAACATGAAAGATTATTCATATTAACATTACTTATCATAGTTTACAAATGATAATCAATAACTAATTACAACACAGAAAAGATTGTTCCTATGCTACTGATCAGGTTGAGCTTGCCAGTGAATTTCAGATTCAGAAATTCGTTTCTTGTATTGAGCAATGAATGCTGTAGCTCTCATGTCAATGACAGGATCAGCTACACCCCAACTTCCTCTGTCTTCATCACTTGGCCACACTTTGTTAGCATAAGCACCATTATCATAATACTCTCCTCCACCTCTTTGCTTGTTACTGCTAGATTTGAATATGTTGAAAACTGACCTGAATGATGATTTAGACGACTTCCTTTGATTGTTTCCTCCCATTTTACCACTCTTAGTGACTAGAAAGTAGTATTGAAGGAAGGAAGTGTGTTGTTGTGATACAAATTGGAAGCTAGGGGGTCTCAATTTATATAGTACAAATTACTACTAAACAGCCTTCTTTGCTAAGCTAAGAGTTCAAGATTATGAAACTGTTGCTTACTTTTTACTACAGATATGAGCCATTACTGCCACTGATTCTTGAATCAAAAACCATTTTACTTTTTGCACTTATAGGATAGCGTTGGTAAAAGAGAGTCATGCTATTGCCTATTTGTTGGAAAGCTGATTCTGTAACATTCAGCCAATTATTGATTATTTATTCTTCAGCATTGAATGCCATCAATTCAAACAAATCCATGTGAAGTTGTGTATTTTATTGAAAGCAGTAAAGGTACATTTATTCCTATGAAACAAGAACAGTTAAGCAATAAGAATACTACATCTCACAAAATTTTATTTAATCATCTTGCTAATTATAATTAATACTTTGAAGATTTGATACATAATAAATTCTATGTATTAAGATCTGACAAAGGACAAGAAAGCAATAGTAAGAGTACTTTTGAAAAAGGTGATTCTTTAGTCTAATGACTGAAAGCTAAAAATAATCGGTTATGAAACCATCAAAAGGAATCCTTTATGATTCTTTCATAAAAAGTAGAATCTTAGACAAATATAGATGGTTGCAATTCCATCCTGAGAATCTGTAACACAAGAGGATGGCAACAGTGTTGAGTAGTACTGAGTACTCACTGATTTATGTAACAAAAAAAGAAACTCACTGATTTAATTATTTTTTTCTTTCTTTTTGGGATCTTAATCCTAAAAAAATGAAGACAAGACAAATCTCCAAAAATTGCTGGTTATAGTATGTTGATACCTTATGTTTTGAAATTCTATGTTTATTGGTCTTTGTTTACATTGGAGGGTACATGTAACGTGCTATGTTGTGAAAATGGATGTGTGATGATTAATGAGGTGATGGAAGAATGGCATAGAGAGAGCTTAAACACCGCAGATATAAAGGTATAAAGGTGGGTTTAATGCAGAATGTTTAAGCTAAGGCTACTCTATTTTATTTCTCATTCATTCAATAATGTTCCCCTATAAATGATTATGATTATATATACTAGTAATCTTCTTGATTTTATATGCTCCATGATCCATCATTCACTATAATTGTCATTCACTAGTACTTCGGTTACAAGTCACAAAATTATACGTAAAGTCATTAATGTTGGACCACATGCCATTAGGCCATCATTATCGACCCACTCGGATAGTTATAAACGTGAAGGCCAATATTTGAGTTAGGTCGAACCCAATTTCTAAAATTTATTAAAACATATCAAGGATTCGTTGAACCATCTCCTATCATGTCACCTTTATTGGGGCTACTCGAGACAACTCCAGATATCCAATCTTATGAGTGGTGTGGGTATGTTAAGAGTCTCGCGTTGAAATATGACATGTACATGTTCTTTTGAGTGGTAGGTAGAGTTCTCACCTTTTTTTTTTTTTAATGAGGTAGAGTTCTCACCTTAAAAGTTGTCACTAATGAAATCACATAAATAAAAGCAAAGAACACAACGATTGATAGCTGAGTTTGACAAAATTTGCCTACGCTTCTGACCGGATGTGATTTTGAATACGGTCCCTCTTTTTTGTTTGTAACTCATAAATGTATTCAATATATCATAAAGTTATGCATGCATTAGGAAAACAATCGGAGTAAATTACACTCTCCTTCCCTAATAGAAGCTTGTATTACACTCCCCTCCCTTTTTATGTTAAAATATACGTTTTCCTCCGCTCTTATTCAAACCATATTAGAAAACATTTCAATCCCCTCCCTTAAGAGAAGCGTGAATAACATTTCACTCCCCTCTTATGTTAAAATCTACATTTTACTCCCTCGATAAAAAAAAATTCTAATAATCTAGCAAAAAAATAATAATCTAACAAACTTCAAAAACAAATAGTATTGTGAGTCTATTTTAATACAACCAAAATTTAAATACATACTTTTTCGCTATTTTTTTCACAATTTCATTAACATATAGTTTTAAACTCTATTATAAAAATATGAAACAACTCAAAATAAAATTAAAATATGTGAATTTATAGCAAAATATTTAATTTAATTATCATTGATATTTAAACTATAAAGAAATTAGTTTATTTTTCTAAAATGATGGTTCAAATTTAGTATATATCATAAAAAAAAAATTATTTATGTTAAAATATATTAAAGTGTAGTGCATATTTAATTATTAAGGGAGAATAGTGTAATTCAAGCATCTTCTAGGGGAGGCGAGTATAAATTTTATTTTTGAGGGGAGTGTATATTTTAACATAAAAGTAAATAGAAGTGTAATTCAAACATCTGTAAGAAAGAGAAATGTAATTTACTCTAATAATTAAATTAAATGTCCTAACAGAACTCAATATCATCAAACTTGATTTTGATTCAATTGTTAAAATCTCTCCAATGACTTTTAATTCTTCAAATTGAATTTCACCATGAAGATCATAAGAATTACCATGTTTTAAATAAGTTTCAAGACTAATGCAAGATAATTTCAAGTCCTTTTGAAAAAAAATCTAAATTAACTTACTATAATTTACTCAAACCGATACCGAGGAGAATCGAACCTGAAACTTTGAAGAGGGGGCACACTCAGGTCTCTCAAGTCAATGATTCATGCTCTTCATCCAACACATTTTGCTCGCGCCCAACTGAACTTCTCAAAATATCCCTGTGTGAGTTAACTCACGCAGGTGTTAATTACAGCGTGAGTTAACTCATGCAAGTGTTAATTCCAACGTGAGTTAAGTTGTGCGGCGCATGTTAAAAGTTAAAATGCGCAGATTTTAACACCTGCGTGAGTTAACTCATGCAGGGGTATTTTCAGTATTTCAGTTGGGCGCGAGTAAAATGTGTTGGGTAAAGAGCAGTAATTCAAGTCAATATACCATCCGACCAACCCATGTAATTTTCTAACCCAATACAATGATTTAAAAACTAAACATAAATTCGAGAAAAATATATTGAAGTTTCAGACAGAATTGAGGAAATTGGTCGTTTAGAAAAAAGTAAAGTTAACTAACGAGCGTAAGTCTGTAACTAATTATTGTAACAAACTATTACATCTAATATCTATTTCAAATTTTCACACTAGCAGTTGTGACTGTTTCGTGTGCATTACTTCATCAGATTTGGGTAGACAAGGAGACACTTGTAAATTGTAGGTCATTATAAAATAAATTGATCTAAATTAACAAAGTTCAATTATATATTTCAGCTCTTGATTAAATAGTAAATATTTTGGGGAGCTTAAATGATCTGCTTATAAGATGATGGCACCTGTACATTCACCTCCTTTCTGTTATTCTTTTAGTGGCTAATTTTCACAAGACATCGTGTTTTGGTATCCAACACTAACTCCAATTCCTTACTATTTTGGATTGTGGAGTTCTTTATTGCGTACGTACTCCATTGACATTTCCACGCTTGAATTACCGAAGAAGGAAAAATGAAACTGGTAGATAATATAAGGAAGGAATAAAAATAGTTAAAAAGAAGAAAAAATAAAAGGGACTTTCCTAAAATTTAAACCACAAAAGGACGTACGAAATAAACATGAGTCTTCATGAAACAAACACAGTCCTCTGTCTGTTGAAACATGTATGATTCCACAAGCTGGTTAACACTTACTAAATGTTTGGTTGGAGAACGACAGTGGAAGGTGAAAGAATTTTTGGAGGGAACAGATAACTTATAGACCGGTCAAGTGAACACATAAAAGTCATGAAACTTTATAAAAATACATAGTATGTTTTTGTTAATGTCACGACCCTATCTATGGCCATGACCGGCGCACAGACTAACATTTACTAAACAATTTAAGGAGTCTGGCAAGCCTACCATAAAAATATACATACTTTTACTAATACATGATTTACTAAAAATTCCGACAGGGTTTCCTTTGTTTTTCTAACATTTCCAAAATATTTATATATCCCTGTTTCATATCCACATCAAAACATCATCCTAAAATATTTACATTGCTCATATTCCATTGTTTATCACATATTCAAAAGGATGGTAGCTACATACAAGTAGCACTTCACATTAAATTGCGTAGAGCCCAAAACACCAAATACATCCTAACCCAAATAGCTGCACCATACTGAAGTCATTACATAACGGCCACTACTAAAGATAGAGGCCTACCAAAAAGGAGCAAAAGCTTGAAATATCTACAGATGTCAAGAGAGGCTTATCCAACCAGTTGTGAATCTGGAAAAAAAATGAAAGAAGAGGGGGGTGAGTCACATAGACTCAGTGAGAGCGTAAAATACCAAGTAGACAGGAAGGAGAAACAATAATCCGCACGAACATAAAAAAAAAATAAAGAGGATAAGAAAATTATGTGAAATAAACAAACTTCATAAAATAGTTAGGGTTTTATGTTATACTCTTTGTAAGCTTTGAGATTTTCATTAAAACTATTTCACGTTTCTTGATTTAAAGTTTCATTTGTTACTATGAGCCGTACCTCATAGGCTACATTATCTCTTCGTTGTAGCAAACGGATATATAATTCTCATTAGAACATTAAACAAAATTTAAAATATAGTTTATATCACCAAAGTTAATTCATAGGATTAAAACCCTCGTAACAGGTTACCATATGACAATTTATTTTGAAAAATTTACTTGTTTCTCCCATAGAACAAATTTGTAACTTACAAAAAAAACATGCCACAAGGTAATTTAGCTACTCACAACTATGAAGATTCAAGTCCGTTCCTAGCAACGCCTTCCGGAACGGCCACCGGAACGATATCCACCGAATCTGAACATTTTACAATCATTATAACCTTTGAGAAAACTTATTTGAGGTTAAATTAACAATAAATAACAGATTCAACAAAAAACCCCAATTTCTACACTTAGGGTTTAAAAGGTACCTATGAAAATCTAAAGTAATACTACCTGTACTAGTTTCTATTACTAATCAAAGCTAGATATCACTTATATATTCTATTAATCATAAAACTTTACCTTAAGGAACACCAAAACTCAAACCCTCCATGATTGGGTATTTCCATTTCTCACTCAAACATGAATTTCATACTAATTATAGCACATTTGATGACAGTTAGATGAATGAGAGTGACGAAAATGGAAAAGAAAGGTGGAACAGGAGATGAAAATGAGTACAAAACAATTTGGAGAGAAGGGAGAATGGGTTACGGGAGAGAGAAAAGAGAGAAAAGGTTTTTTTTTTTTTTTTTGTTGGTAAAATGAGAATACATGTCATAATAAAACACATATGGCCACCCCTCCCTTTTTATTTTATTTCTATTCTTAAAGAAAATAAAAATAAAAATAATATTTAATAATACATGTTTTATTAATTAAATAAAATACCATTCATTTCAGTTAAGGCTTTCAATTCTGATCAATCATGTAGGGCTGACGTGTGTGTTTGGATTTCACCAAATCCAAGGTGTCACCATACTGTAGCTTCGAAAGTACATATTTACTTCACATCTTTTCTATTTCTACTTAGAGAAACACTTACTTGGTCACAAGCATAAATATGTGTCATTTAGACACACAAACATAAAAGGGAAAAGTATAAAAGAGAAAGGAATTAAAAAATATATCTTTTAGAAATAATTAAATGATAGATATTTTATTGAATGTCTGCCTAAATAATTTTGATTTGGTGTTGTGTTCATATAAGTATTTTCTCTTCTACATGTATGTTGGATTTTTATGTGGAATATATCAAAATTGATTTCATATATTTTAAACATTATAGTAAAAAAATAAAAAATAGTTTCACATTAATTTAAATAAATATTATGGAATTTTACTAACAATAGATTGGTCCAAATGGTAAGGGATTTTGGCTCATTAAGCATGAGATCAGGGGTTTGATTCATGATTCAGACGTATGAAAAAAATCTCATTGGAAGGAAAACCTACCTTATGTGTCACACAAGTTCCTCAACGGAAATTAGTCACTGTTAAGTGACTCTGAAAACTGCGTACCAATATCTATATTATCGAATTTTATTTTATTTTTGGTGAAAATATTATGGAAAATATATTTCAAACAAACTTGTTTTTAGATCAGTAATAACATCCAAACATAACTTACTTCATTTCACATTCAATTTTAACCAACTCAATTTTATTCAAAAAAATTATTTTCAAATGCTCACCAAAACACATAGAAAATTCATCATTGTTAATACCTATTTATACAAATTAATTTCCTTTTCGCCTTCTATAAAGGCATATAGTACATTATTTTTATCTTCTCTTCTTCAACCAAGCAAATCAAACAAGATAATTTTCTTTTATCACTCCTTCTCCTTCCTCCTCCACCCCCCGCCCATACAAGAAACTAAGTGTTTATTATTTGTCAAGTATTAAATAGTTATAAATTTGAATAGGTTGTTGATGAATCTTAATGCTGAGAGCTTGACGTGAATAACATGAGTATGGCTAAGTGCCATCGACAATCAACATTATTAGCTTATTATGCATAACTCTCCGATCATAGGGGGGCAACCTAGCTTTTTTTTTTTTTTGTCAAGTAGTCTAGTGGCTAGAATTTACCTTTTTCAAGGTGAATAAGTGGGGTGTTCAGGGTTCGAAGTCCGGCCCCTGCATATAATAATGCATGTCTCTGCCAACTGAGCTATCCTTACGGGGACAACTGACTTATTTCTATCATGAATTAACATTGCCAATTGTACATTTAACATCATTGAGAAGCCGAACAAGAGTCGCATATATAATTTTTAAATGTTCAAATCAAATTGTAATTTTATCATGTCATTCAACTCAAGTGATCAATGAAATTCAATTGAGGTCCATTTAATTAAATTCAAAAAAGTGCTATATATCCCGAGGGATTTTTACACGAATGGTGAACATAAAAAAATGCTAAAGCGCAATATATTGAAAGCATATATTATATTACATAAAGAAGGGGAGAACAAATTACGTGCAAGTATATATGTGAGTTGACAACAAATGCTTGGTGATCATGGTTATGAGTATTAGTTGAATTTAAGAACTTATAGTAGAAGCAACTAATATTAACTTAATAATGATAATCTAGAGAAATAAACAATAAATATACTCATATGGCAGGTAACTCATATTATGCATTCTCGGCAGCCGGATCAACTTGATAACGTTCGGATTCTGAAATGCGATTCTTGTATTTGCGGATGAAATCTTCAGCTCTCCTGTTAATGTTAGGCTCAGCAACACCCCAGTTACCTTTGTCATCGTCGCTAGGCCAAGTCTTGCGCCCGCAATCATCATAGTACCCTGCTCTATACTTATTCTTAGATGTGAAGCAACTGAAAATCGACAAGAAACCTGAAGAAGACTTGTTCTGCCTACCACCAACCATGATGATTAATGCTAGCTGCTGGATAAGGACAACACTAATTTCTGTTTCTTTTTTTTTTGTTAGAAGTGGTTGTCTTGGTTTCCAAATGACAATGTAATATCTCTTATTTATATATAAGTGATTAAGTGTGTAAAATTAAGAATCTGATAAAGGAGTGGTAAATACTATCGTAAATGGTTCAAATCATGCTGAGTTAGCAGGGTTGTAATAACTTTGTCGAGCACATTTTGTGTGGTCCGCTAGTTTCGTACATGAGAGAATTCTACCAAAAACACTTATTATTATTGGTTCTGCTTTTGTACTTTCTTCTCTTCTGAAGATTCACGTTAGTTATTATTATTGGCACATTTCCACTTCTCAATCCAAGCAAACTATGTGCACCATAATAGTTTTCCTCATGGTTTAGAATTAGATAATAATTACGCGAAGTGAATCAATAGTTTTGCACCCTAGAGCAATACGTTGACCAAATTAAGGAATAGTGTTCTGCACAGACCTCACACTCTATGTAGCACCCTTGCTTCTAATAAAATGCGTGTTTGGTGTCCAATATATGTCATTTTGATACGGATACGAGAACGATATATGTGTGAATACATATAAATCATGTTGTTTTTTAAAAAATTATCGATGTCGACGTGTCATGTTATATCTAGTTGCCATATATATGCTTCATAGCTCACACTTAACCCGTGGTATAGTGGATATGTGGAAGAAAAGCTCCTCAAAGGTGATGTTTGGCCGGAATCCACATTGGTGATCAGGGGTACCAAAAAAGTGTGAGAGGTGGTGATGAGGCTTGGGCCGGCCTCGAGTCTGGTCTGGAACAAAAAAGGTTGTGGGATCTTCTTTTTTAATGACAAATATTAGTTGTATTAGTATTATCTTCTTTTTCAAGATTTGAACATTGGACCTTTACTCCTTACCTCGTTTAAACTGTTAGCTTCAAGTGAGCTATGTGGGATCTAGCTTATCTTAAACACGCACTAAATTGAATATTTTGTCTCTTCTCAATTGTAAATTTTGGTCGGTTCATATAGTTGAAAAACGAAAAAATCTTTCATTTGCATATGTAGTTTTCTAACTTTTTGCTTGTCTAAAGGCGGAGAGTCATCTGTCAAGTACCACCTGAAAACTCGCATGTAAGAAGGAGAGAATGGGGTCTTGAATTCAAATCCAGGTAACCACGAAAGATGTCAAGCCTAACAATCTTGATATGTCTAGATGAACTATGCCTTATGGGGAATAAGTTGAAATGTTAGCAACTAATACTTATATGAATAATATAGTTTTGCCCACAATGAATTGCTCCAAGTGGTAAGGGGGTTGAGCCTCTTAAACAAGTGGTCACGGGTTCGCTTTTTTGGCTCTTGTGTATGGGAAAAATTCAGTTGAAGAGGAGAACCCACGTTGTGTGTCTCTCATGTTCTCTAAAGGAGATTAATTATTTCATTACCATAATATTTCTAATTATTTTATATTTTTCGTTAGCAGCGATATATACTATGATTGAAAGATAAACTAATTCATTTTAGTAAAGAGTGTAAAAAAATTATATGAAACCGAAATTGTCAAAAGGCTAAGGAACAAGACGAGGGGACTAGACACAATTACATTAAAGTGCAAAAGAAGACACAAATAGGGAGGAGAGTCCTTTAATATAATCTGAGAGAAGTCACCAAATTTGCGTAAAGGAGCAAGGGCAACAACACAAGAATTTGTCTCCCGATAAATATGATCAATTTTTTTTCAAAACATAAAAAAGTGCAAAGTGATTGTATAACAAAGTATGATATCTCAACTATGTTGGTCGCGGTTGTCATTTACAACACTCTAGAAATACTATTAAAATAAAAGATTAAATATATTTTTGGTCCTTATAAATATATTAACTTTTCGTTTTAGTCTCTCTAAAAAATTTCTTTAACTTTTAGTCCCTATAAAATTTTCAATCACTACTTTTAGTCCCTATTTTTAAGTTAATTTTGGTTTTTTTTTAATTAAATTATGCAAAAATGTGTAGAATATTGTAAAAACCTTTCTAAAAAAGAATTTTTTAACAAAACATAAATTAAATATGATTTTTTAACCATCAAAAATATAAAAATTCATATGTAATTCATGTTTTATTAAAAAATTAATCTATTTTTTTTGTAAAATTTTTATAATATTATAAATTTTTCTACCAAAACCCAAGCTAGAAACCACCCGAACTCATCATCCTCCTCATTAAAAACCTTGTCACAAAAATTTAGAGGGATAAAACCTGACTATAGAAAAAGAATACAAAGCAAACGACAACAAAAACAACAAGGATGAGAATCCTTTGAAAAGATCAACATCAACAAAATCAGGATTCTGTAAATTTTAATCTATTACGATTTAAATAATCTAAAATACACATTAAAGTATATTCCATTCAAATCAGCTCATTCTACTGAATGCCAATAGAAACAAATTTTTTACACTGATTGTCCTCTCTAAAAATATGATGAATGTAAAATTGCATGCGTTTCGTTAATTACATGCAATTAAGCAATCTAATCCTTAGGTTTCAAGGAACAATACTAGAATTTGTAAAAGTCTAAATAACTAACTAAGAGTCACTCTCTAACCTTTTTCTTACCTATTTTTTTTCCCGAACTTCTCTCTCTACACCAACTTCTATGTCCTCTCTCTAGTTACCAAACCGCCGTACCTTTCTCCTCCAATCCAAACCATCACCGCCGTGATGTAGCCTTCAAGGATGGTGGTGCGACGAGATCACTTCTCCGCACCACTGGTTCTCACCCTATCGGAATCGTCTTAAACTTCTTTCCTTCACTTCCAGCAATGTTTTCGGCCTCTTTCCGCCGGCCGTTTGGAGCTTGTTGGTTGGTGTGGGAGCTGGGTTTCGATTCAGATCTGGGTTCGGTAGATTTGGAGTTCCGACGGCGGCTTTATGGTGGTCTTGCGCGTGCGTGATGACTTCTCTCAGCTCTGTTTCAGATCTGCTTTCTTAAAAGTGATGTGTAACTTTTTGCAAGGCATTTGAATTCATCGCTAGACTTTAGTCTAGTTAGCTTTTACGAGTAAATAGTCATTTTAGTCCCCGACTTTACACTTCGCTGTTATATAGGTCCTTGATTCATTATTAAATACAAACAAGTCCCTGACTCTACACTTCCGTTATCACTTTAGTCCCTGCCGTTAAAAAAATCTGTTAAGTGATGATGTGGCACGCTGACAAGGAGTATGACGTGTCACAGGGACTAAAGTGAAAGTAAAAAATGGTCACTTTGGTCCCTAAATCAAAATCAATATCCTCAATTTATTGTTAGATCCCTGACTGTGTATACTTACTGTCAGTTAGGTCCCTGAATCGAAAATAAATATCATCAACTTACTGTTAGGTCCCTGATTGTGTATACTTACTGTCAGTTAGGTCCTTGACAGTAAAAACAAAATTTCATTAAGATCCTTGGCAAATTACTAACAGTAATTTAGTTGGTTTTGTAATAACAAGCAAAAGAAAAACATATATGATTTAAGTGTGAACAAGTTCTACACTACAGGTTCACTTTTTTTTATTATGTTTGAACTCTACATTGTTTATCTATTCTATGATGATTTAAGTTATGCTCCTAATTGGAGAACTACCTTGTTTATCTATTCTATCATGATTTAAGTTTGTGTGCAGGTTTAGTGAAAAAAAGAGTTAAGACTAAAAATATAAAATAGAGGTTTTAATCATTCACTAATGCTTATTGGTTGCATTGTAGTACCTGCATTAAAGGTCTTAATGAATTAAGTATATTATAAACAATTCTGACAGTAACTTGCCAAGGATCATAGTAAAATTTCATTTTTACTGTCAGGGACCTAACTGACAGTAAATATACACAGTCAGGGACCTAACAGTAAGTTGAAGATATTGATTTTCGATTCAGGGACCTAACTGACAGTAAGTATACACAGTCTGCAGGGACCTAACAGTAAGTTGATGATATTGATTTTCGATTCAGGGACCTAACTGACAGTAAGTATACACGGTCAGGGATCTAACAGTAAATTGAGGATATTGATTTTCGATTTAGGGACCAAAGTGACCGTTTTTACTTTCACTTTAGTCCATGTGACACGTGATACTCCTTGTCAGCGTGCCACATCATCACTTAACAGATTTTTTTAACGGCAGGGACTAAAGTGATAACGGAAGTGTAGAGTCAGGGACTTGTTTGTATTTAATCCTGAGTCAGGGACCTATGTGACAGCGAGGTGGAGAGTCAGGGACTAAAGTGACTATTTGCTCTAGCTTTTACACACCACTTTTTGTTAATCTCGTTGTATTATCCTTATAGGGCTGATTGTGGTTGATGGGTCATGTTGATGTCTCTCCAACTTTTGTGCTTCCTTTTTTATCTAATCTATATTTCTGTTGCGTAAAAAATAAAAAAAGTCACTCTTTAACCAAAACGTACTACAATTCTTATCTCAATAACAATCATCCACGGTTTTATAAGGATGTGTTAGACCCCAATTTCAACATCTATATTTGGTCACTATGGTTTTAAGGACCAATAAGGTTGAGATTTATTTATGTTATTCGAGTAAGTTTGATTCGTGTCAGGACATACAAAGAAGTCACGGCATGCATGGATGAAACCAATGAAAAAACTAGTTTGACTCTTCCATGATGTTTTTTTGTTTTTAATTATGTTTTTAATTTATGTTTCTATTATTGTTTTATTATGTTTTGTTGTAGTCGAATTATGTTGTTGATGTAGAATATGATTTGATGGAAAAATTCTTGGTCTTCTGTTTCTGATATCTTTCGAATTGGCAACAAGGGAAAGTTGAGATTTTGGAGGGGCAGAAGATATAAGATTTCACACCGCAATTACTGCAACAAGACCATGCATAGTGATAGATATTTGAAATGGTTAAGCCCCATAATCCATTGATTCTCCTTAATGAAATTCTTTAGGAAAAACATTAACTTACTAAAGAAACATTAACTCACATGAAACATGAAAGATTATTGATATTTAACATTACTTAGCATGGTCCACAAATGATAATCAATAACTAATTAAGGTATAAACAAATTAAAAATGGATAAACAGAAAAGATTGTTCCTATCCTACTGCTCAGATTGAGCTTGCCAATGAATTTCAGATTCAGAAATTCGTTTCTTGTATTGAGCAATGAATGATGTGGCTCTCATGTCAATAACAGGATCAGCTACACCCCAACTACCTCTATCTTCATCACTTGGCCACACTTTGTTATCATAAGAAGAAGCATGATCATAATAATACCCTCCTCCTCCTCCTCCTCTTTGTTTGTTACTACTAGATTTGAATATGTTGAAAACTGACCTGAATGATGATTTAAATGACTTCCTTTGATTGTTGTTTCCTCCCATTTTACAAGTGAAACGACTGGTGAGTGAGAATATTAATTATAGTTGGTGACTAGAAAGTAGTCTTATAATTGGAAGGAAGTATGGTGTGTTGTGCTTCAACTTAAAAGCAAGGGGGTCTCAATTTATAGTACTAATTTGTAATGGTTCTCAAATTGTGAATTGAATAAAATGATAATTGTGAATTGATTATTGAATGAGGAGTAAAATTGATACATTAAAACTTAATTAAAATTGATGTTCTTAGTACATAAAAGGATAAGGGAAAAGATAGAAGAAATTACTCTACTAGAGAGTACCAAAGGGAGATAGGAGAGACTTTCATCATTTTTCTTTCCTGCCCTTCTTGTTAACCATTGCTCCCTTTTATAGAAGGTTAAGAGAATATTATCCCTTAATTGTTGGATCAAGTGACACATGTCCCTTTTCTCTAACCAATTGTTGATTCCACTTTGATGACTAGGCTTTACTTATATTTGAATCATAACATAATTATTACTAAACACCCTTTTGTTAAACTAAGACAAAAGGAATCTGATTCAAACCACTAGTTCAATATTCATGGTTTAAACAAGATCACATGGAACATTAAATTATGATTCAACTTTTGGACAATGGCACATCAAAATATCAATCAAAACCATTAACTTCATCAAACAAGAATAGAACACATGAATTGTCTCGTTAGGGAGAAATTAAAAGCTAGCACACTTAATTGACTCAAGAATTCAAAAACAAAAATTTATTTAAACATGACTAGGTTCAACATTAAACCGGAGAAAATAAACTAAATATGAATTCAAAACACTCTAAAATCATGCATATAACGAAGAACTATCAAGCGTCTTTCCACTTGAATCGTGAGGTGAAGATTTGTTGGATTGGTACTCCCTAAGTAGAGTCCACACCAAATTAAATAAAAGAAAAGATTAAACTAAGGTTTGTCCCATGTGTATGTAAAGGGAATTAAATTAAATTCCTAGTTGTTAGAATTGTTGGTGTGTAAGTGTGAGTTAAAAGTTTTGTATTTGATGAAAAAATAGATGTTTAACTACATATAAGTGAAAGGATTATATGTAAGGGATTAAACCATCAAATTAGTCATTCACTTTGTAAGACACTCTTAAACAGGTCTCTAAGATTATGAATATTTCAAAATTGTCTCTAACTCAATTAAATTGTCAAGTTGGTCCCCAAATTTAACCGTTTACTATCAATTAGGTCCCTATATATATTTTAACAATTTACCATCAATTTGATCCTTAACTTTAACCACCCAATTTAGTTCATACCATATTTTGAGAAGAACTAATTTGATCCTTAACTTTTATTTAGAGATTGCGACTTGATCTAAGTTTGTTGAGCACTTGCAAAAAAACCTGCAATGAACAGAATACATATAGTATTTATGAGTTTGGATTTATGGGCACTCTAGTGTCTAACCTGTTTTGCAACCCGTCAGCATCTTAACCCCAAGAGCAAGGATTTCTTCCTCTGCGTCTGTTGTTATTGATGTGTCCGCTCCCATTAACTCTTTTTGAGTAAGATCAATGGGCAAGAAGCTCACATCCAGCTCCATAGAAGGAAAGATCAGAGGCATCTTATCTTGACTACTCCCTACAAGCCCACTAAAATTAATTCATTAATCATATATCTTATGTATTTATTTTGGATCATATTTTTATTAAGCTGTGATAAGCAAGTTTTAATATTACTATAGTCTTAACTCTTAAGGGAGCCATGCAGTGTTGTGCATTGGTTGAAGGATCAAGTTAAAACTCCATGACTCGGAGAAGATTTAAACCATTACATTGATTGAAAAAGGGATAAGCAAGACCATGCATGGTGATTGAAACAATTAAGCCCCTTAACCCATTCATTCTCCTTATTGAATTTCTTTAGCAAAAATTATGTTGTTGGAAGCAAAAGACATTAAGAGAGAATAAACATGAAATATTATTCATATTAAACATTTCTCATCACAGTTTACAAATGATAATCAATAACTAATTACAAGAGGCACAAACAAAATAAAAATGGATAAACAGAAAAGATTATATTGTTCCGATCCTACTGATCAGGTTGAGCTTGCCAGTGAATTTCAGATTCAGAAATTCGTTTCTTGTATTGAGCAATGAATGCTGTAGCTCTCATGTCAATGACAGGATCAGCTACACCCCAACTTCCTCTGTCTTCATCACTTGGCCACACTTTGTTAGCATAAGCACCATTATCATAATACTCTCCTCCACCTCTTTGCTTGTTACTGCTAGATTTGAATATGTTGAAAACTGACCTGAATGATGATTTAGACGACTTCCTTTGATTGTTTCCTCCCATTTCACTAGTTAGTAGAGAGTGGTGACTCTTAGTGACTAGATAACGATTGAATGAAGGAAGTGTGTTATGTTGTGCTACAACTTGGAAGCTAGGGGGTCTCAATTTATATGGTACTATTATTACTAAACACCCCTTTTTGTTAAACTAAGACAAAGGGAATCTGATTCAAACAACTGGGGTGAGTCCAATATTCATGGTTCAAACTTTTTTAGAACAATACCTCTCATTCAAAAGTGAAAAGATTCAAAAAACATAGACACGTAGGATATTTGATCACAGAGTTCGGTCAATAGTGCATGCATCTCTTATAGCAGGACAGATCTCTTATGTAATACAATATGCGTTTTAATACTATGGTCACCACTCTCTACTAACTCGAATAAGATTATCCTTGACTAACTCAAATAGCCTTTCCACTTATCAGTAAACTATGAGACATAACCTAAATTCTTCAAAGTTTAAACAAAATCACATGGAACGGTAAATTATGATTCAACTTTTGGAAAAGGTACATTATTTGTGGTCCGATGGTTTCTTGCTTGACTTGATAATCATGTGATTGGTGTTGGTAGTGTTTTTTCGTTCAATGGTGCACATTTCTTGAGGCCTTTCATTTCAATCGCCTCTAAGTTTAATTGGTCAAGTTATTTTTAGTACTGTTTCTTTGTGTTTTTTCGAATTATTATAAGGAACATTTTACTGTTTTAAGAATGAATTTGTGTGCATTTTAAACTAGACAGACACCTATCAGATTTGATTTATAACTAATTGAGTTTAGGCAATCAAATTCTCCTTCTTTCTTATATTTAATCATTCCTTTGCTAATTAAGTATTGGCAGCTGTTACTTTTTTTACTATATTAATAATCTAATGAGCTAGAACTGTGATCTTTTTAACTTTGAATAACTTTTCTAGAACTAAAATATCTGATAAATATCTAGATCAATCTTTTGAAATTTGTAGTATAAGACTAAACTAGACATCAGGTTTTATTATGATCTCAAAAGAACATCTCATATCTAGATATGAGAGCATATAATTAATATAAAAAATTGTTATTGGAAAAAATAATGCTACATATAGCTTAAGAACCTGATTATGTTATTCAAAAAGCTTAGTATACCTGTTCACATTGAAAGTGACAGGATACAATGAACAGTGAATCATATTATTGAATTTGGTTACTTGTTCATATTAATATAAACATGGAAGAACAGAATATATTAATATAATTTGAAGAATAAGATTAATGGGTTTTTAACTAAGTTAAGAGATTTAAGAATGAAGAAAGGCGGTCAAAAGATACCTTTATTGATATGGTTCATGTACATCATAGGAACTAGATAGGTAGATGTTTTCCAAAAATTTAAAAAACTAAAGAGTAAAGTTAAGGGTGCTTTAATTTTTATTTTATCTAAAAAAACAACAAAGATTGATTCTTCTATTCCTTCAAGTTATTCTGTACCGATATAAAATGTCATTGGAGTGTCTCCAATGTATGTTCTTATTGTAGTTCTTAAATATAATAATATCTTTTTATGTAAAAACAGCTCTTTGTTCTTATTATTGTAAGAAAAATATTCATAATTATTATTGTATTAAGATTTTAAGTGAAAATACGATGTTTGGTTGGTAATTCTAGATCATCAGTCGATTGTTGATTATTGTGCTTCTCAAGACTCTATATATGGGTGCTCACGATATAGTTTGGATTGGTTTTGAGTCAACAATTCATTCGAACAAAAGATAAAATTATTCGCGATTTGTTTCGATTTTTTTATGACTAATTCAAAAAAAATCTGACCCAGTTTGATCCAATTCAATTTGATTTAATTTGGATCAGCTTTTTTATTTATGATTACAAATTCCACTTTTTTTTATTAATATTATAAAGACACAGAAAAATAATATGTCATGTATTAAAAATTAATACTACTAAATGACAATGATCGATTATGTTGCAAACATATAAAATAGTAAAAAGAAGTTAAATTAAACTAATAAGTAATATAAAAAACTGATGAATAATAGATTAATGCAATATATCATTCTGATAAATAAGAATATTATTAAAATATATATATGCGGTTTGGTTCAGTTCATTTTTGAAAAATCGATCTAAAATCCAATATGACTCGAGCGGTTTTCACAAAAGAACATCCATACACATTCGATAATATTCGGGTTTGTGTGGTTTTTAGTATTTTTGAATCGAATAACGGTTTTATAGATTGGTTTGGATTTGAACACCCCTTTTCCTAGATACTCAAGGGTTCTTAATGTTTGTGTTTGTCTCACTACCAAGCAAGTGACACGTTTTTGTTGCAATAATTATTCTATAATCTTATTTATTCCACTGGAGTGAAGTGTTTTTTAATCCCATGTGGCAAATGGCAATATATGATTCATCTATATAGTGCTTTTAACTTTATTGCATTAGAGATGCTCTTAGTGGCTAGAAATCAGTGGTTTGCAGGACAAGTTATAATGATAAATTCACTACCATTACATTTTAGCATGCGCCTAAACCCAAATAAGAAGTAAACAAGAGCATTGCTAAGTGCTAGCAAGAAAATGAAGGAAATAAAGTTTTCTTTTAAGTTGTGGAATCTGGAAAAACCTCAATTTAAATAAGTTTAAGGGCCATAGTTTGGTATACCCAACTTGCACTCTTAGACACGGACCTCTATTATATTATTTCTTTGCAATTAAAACTGCTATTTTAAGTCATTGTGATTATGCTTCCTTGCTGTAATCACATTCAAGCTTTTAGAAATCAAGTTGAACACAAGAATAATGTGATTTTTGTGTTGAATACTTAAATCACACGCTTTGCATAATTCTAGAACAATAAAATCAAATACTCTTCCTAAATGGACATTAGACATAGATAGCTTAGAAAAATAAAGTTTCACCAAAATTGGGTGAATCTGTATATCTGTATGCAACAAAGAAAGTTACTGACTTACTGGCCATTGACATATAACAAAGAAAATGAAGGATAATGTTTTCTTTGTTATAATAAAGTTTCGCAACAAAAGTTGTGGTGAAAGTTTATTCCAAATCATAAATTAATGTATAAAATACCCATCAAAGGAAGGTGGATATTTATTTTTTTTATAAACAAAGACGAGGAAATGCCAGAACTCAGATATCTCCACTAAGTTGACACCTCTGATGACCCCAATCTTAAAGGTGGATAAATACATTTATAGTTTAATGTTCTTTTTAGGAAAATGTTAATTTGTGAGCACAAGTTTAGAAACTACATATAAAATTATAATTTTCAAAATGATGTATTTAAAATTTTATCTTTTTAATACAAAAGTGACTTTAAATTTCTTTTTAAGTTTCTTAACTTGAATCTTTAAAGGTAGAGCGTAAGTTAGCATGACTCTTACTTTTGATTCATTATTATATGTCATGGCTTCAAAACTGCAGCCAGTAAAGAAGATTAAGGTGTTGATAATGTTTTTCTTTACAGATAATTGTTGTTTTAAATATTGTAATTTAACGTTTTCCTTTTGTACTTCCCTATCCAATATATATCCAAGATCAAATTTGTACGGATCTTGAAGTTTAACCTTCAAATATTCGTACCTTATATCCTAATCATGTGAGAGATCCTCTAATGGATTTTTAAGATTTTTAAGCACAAAAAAATATTAGAAAACAGAGATCGGTACCAAGTACTAGTAGCTTTTGAAAAAAGATATATAAATGCAAAGTAAAAAGCGTATACATAAAGGCCTGATTAATTTGATAGTGGCTCTTTTAACGTACAAGTTGCAACTAGAGAACTCAAAAAAATCAAATCAATTACTAATTATAAAATAAGTTTTGTTAACGAGTGTAAGCCACTTTTAAGCATCTTAAATTAATAAATTATTCTTTTAAAATGTCAAAGTTTTCAATTTTTACTATATTGATTATACAAATTTTTATAAAAAAAAAAAAAAAAAAATTACCATTTAAGGTTCTTAACCAATATCCCAGAGCACTAGTTAACATTTCACTTATAAAATTTATATGTATTTTAACTTATACGTCCGGCTTCACTTTTCTACGTCCTATTGCAATTCCACCGCAAATACAAAGAAGCTACAAAATGTAGTTTCCACATCAACTTGAATTTTTGTTGCGATTGTAGAAAACGCGTCGCATATTCAAACAATGCGTTGTCCAATAACGATCACAACACTCTGAAACAAAAATATAAAAGAAAAGAAAAAAAAGGTATCTACAAGTTTAATCTACTTGATATTAGAGATATATAAAGCACCAATCAAACTCAAGGTAACTTGCTCATGGACAGTTGGAACCATAATGCATTTTCAAAATTTGTTTTATCGTCCCCTGAATACTCATAACACATTGTAGACAAATAGTCGATGACATATATATAGTTGCTCTCATGACCCCATATGTTTGAGTTTGTTAATGCATAAGAGTTACTCTTAAAACTATCTGAAACATAAAATAAGGCAATGTCGTTCAAAATGTTCGGTTTGACATAACTCATGTTCCTTACTTACTTGGATAACCAACCTTTAAAAGTTGTTCATCACAATCAACCAACTTAAGAGGTAAAGAAAATGTTACATCAAGAGTATTCTTTAGTTTTAGAAATTTAATATTTCTAGAAGGCTTAAATATTACATTCGTCCCTGCAAATATGTCTCGTTTGAGTTTTGGTCCTTGTAAAAAAAAAAATTGAAATCCGTCCTCGCAAAATTTTCTGTCTTTTAAAAAGGTCCCTGGGCCCATTTAGGTTGTCATTTGTCACTGTGGAGCTGATGTGTCGCATGGTGACTAGGCATAAGTGCCTACGTGGCAGGTGAGTTGGTATTTAATATTTAAAAATTGATTTTTAATTTTGAAATATGTATTTTCTGTTTTTAAAAATAAAAAATGTTATTTTAATTATATAAAAAATATCAAAATTAAATTTTCAAAATATTAAAAAATCAAAAAATACATTTTGAAATAATTTTTTCCAACAATTTTAAATGTTAATTATTTGTAAATTACGAAAATTAATTTTCATATTTTTTAAGAAAAGATTTTTTATTAAAAAATACAAATGAAAATTTTGATTTTTTTCTAATTTTTGGAAAATATATTTTATTTTTCGATTTTTTAAAAAGAAAATTTCCATATTTTTGAAAATGTATTTTAGTTTTTTTAAAAAATTAATTAATTCTTTTTAATTTTGAAAGAAAATCTGAAATTAAATTGCCTAATTTTTTAAAAAATTTCAAAAAATGTTATGTAACTTTTTGTTTTTTTTAATTTACAAAAAAATAAAAGAATCTTTTTATTTTAATTTCGAATTTGCTTTTATAATTTTCAAAAAATATTTTCTAATTTTTTTTTTTAATTTGGAAAATTAAAAACCAAATTTTTTTTATTAATTTCAATTTTGTATATTTTTATTTCGAAAATTCATTTCCAGAAATTTTAAATTGTTTTTTCATTTTTAAATTAATTTAAATGTCACGGCATATGCCATGTGGACAATTATGCACAGTCAGCATGTGCCACATCAGCATCTGTGTGCCACCTTGCAGCTTCAATGGGCCCAGGGACTTTTTTAAAAGACAGAAAATTTTGCGAGGGCGGATTTCTGATTTTTTTTTTTTACAAGGACCAAAACTCAAACAAGGCATATTTGCAGGGACGAGTGTAATATTTAAGCCTTTCTAGAATTCAAGTTAAGTACTCCTGTGTTGGCCTTATTAGTGACAACAAATGTTATGTCATGTAAAACCATAGAGTCAACCACACCCTCTCTCGATCTTCCATTGTTGAATAAGTAACCTGACCATAATTTTGAGAGTTCATCATGAGGTAAACCACTTTATGGACGTGATGAAGTTATGATTATATTTGCATAAGTTTGGTTAGTTGCGCACTCAAGCTTCTTTTAAACAAGTTATATAAACCAAAAACCCAAATGTTGAGATGAAAGACGAGTGCCAAAAGATAGTTATTGGCATGACTGAAGTGAAAAGGGAAAATATGTTACACTTTTTGGCTAAGCAAAACAATGAATGGAAGACTGACCACTTTGGTAGGTCAACATGAACTGAAAGAATGTCAGTTATGACAAATTTGACAAGTGTATCAAACCGTTTCTGGTTGAGCAAAACAATGAGTGGAAGACTGGCCGTTTTGGAAAGTCAACAAGAATTGAAAGTTGGCAAGTGCATCAAACTGTTCAAAATAGTAAGTAGTAAGTTATCGTCTCCGCATGGATTATTCTTGTTTTCTACTAGGCAATTAACTAAACTAATGAATTGAAACAATAAATTGTGAGGAGTTTTCAATTTTGATTTGATGCGAGAAACAAGTTTTTTGATTTCAAAATAAATAAAAGATATTTGGTTCAGATTATAAGTGGCGATTACGATTCTTCAAATCTCCTCTACCACTTTGTCGGACTAATACAGATATATCTATCAATTATTAACTAAGGATTATATAAAAAGTCATTAACTTCATGGGACAAATTTCCTCCAATATATTTTCTACTTTTCATCAATATTTTAGAACAATTATAATTCACCTTAAAAAAAGAACGGGTAAATCTCATTCAACTTTGAAATTTAATTATTAGACCAAACATTTACGATAAAAGTTTTAAATTTTACTTTCAAAAGTTCTCCAAAGTATGATATAATTGTCCTTTTGAAATATTTATCAAATTATTGCATATTGGAGCAAAAGAATTTGAGTGTGTGTGGAAAATTCAAATTATTACCACGTAACACGGTGTTCAGTTTGCAAGATACTCAACTAGAGAATAATCTACTTCATATTAGATATGTATAAAGCATCAATCAAACTCGAGGTAACTTGTTCCATGGGAAGTTGGAAGCATAGTGTGCATGTACGTGCGCACGTGTGTATAGGTGGATGGATAAATATATAAATAGGATAGATTGATAGATACATAACCATTGCACCTCTTCTTTTAATAATTGAGTATGATGTTCCCTTGGCCAGTAAACCAGATAATAAGGCCTAAGTAGTGTAAGCATGCAAATGAAATCACACCATTATACTTTAAAAGAAAATCCTAAAAAAAACATAAAATAAATTTGGCAAAAATACTCTCGTCATTTCTTAATTTAATTTTAGATAACGATTGAATTATTTATTTTACTTTTTCATGTAATTTTTGTCTTTTTGATCAATTTGTATATAGATTTTTTGGATTTAAATATATGATTTTATTTTGATATGAATTTTATGTATTTAAATATACGACCTTTCACTTATGTTTTCATATAAATATTAGATTTGATGTTTGAAAATTCATATATAAACAGATAAAAAAATAAAATGATATGAAAATTAAGATATCCAACAAAATCGTTATATAAAATTAAATAAAAGACGACGAGTATAGTTTTGGTAATAAAAATTAAAAAAATCAATTTGTTGTGTAATTTTGGTAATAAAAAATAAAAAATCAATTTGTTACAACAATCAAATCAAATGGTGAACCCAATAAACACAAAATGAAAAAGAGAAATGTTAACAACACACATTCTAACATACTCATGGGTCCCATCAAATCATGTGGGTCCCATTTATATTTGGTAGGTGTCATGTGAATTTTAACAATGAAAGACAATGTGTTGGAAAATGTGTATTAGAATTCCTCAACTAGTAGTTAAGCACCACCGGAGGAACGAACAAGTCTTCGGTACTTACTTCTTAGTCCAAATTCGTCACACGGCGCGGGAAAAAACAAATTTGAGCAAAATCAAAATCAAAATCTCAAACAAACAGTAACCATTTTCTTTCTTCATTCTCTCACATTTTCGCTTTCTCAGTTGATTCATCAACCACCATGGAGAGAATTCACGTCACCGTCCGTGCAAGACCTCTCTCACCGGAAGATACCAAAACCACCGTATGGAGAATCTCCGGCAACTCTATCTTCATTCCAAATCACTCTTCCAAATTCGAATTCGGTACTCTCCAAATCCATTTTCTCTTCATTTTCATCTCCATTTCCTTTTTAATTTCAAATTATGCTTTTACAGATCAAATATTCAACGAGAATTGTAAAACCTCTGAAGTCTACGAAGCTCGAACCAAAGATATTGTTTCTGCTGCAGTTCGTGGATTCAATGGTTCGCATTTTTAGTTTTAATTTTTTTTCTTGTTTTTTCGTTGTTACTTTTGTTAATTAACTTAGGGTTTTTGAATTGAAGGTACTGTTTTCGCTTATGGACAAACTAATAGTGGAAAGACTCATACAATGCGCGGATCGAAAGCCGAGCCTGGAGTCATTCCTCGTGCTGTACATGATTTATTTCAAATTCTTGAACAAGTAATTACCAATGTGTACTCTAATTTGTTTTTATGAACTAATTAGGACCTGTTTGGATTAGATTATTTGAGTTCATATATTGGCACAAGCACTGAGACTATTTGGAAGAACTTATGTTATGAAAACAGCTCATGACATGTTCATAAGCTCCTTTCAGCTTATTTCCATAAACTGTCCATTATTAATGATACTTTAGTTCAGCACTCATGGATTATTTTTAATAAAAAAGCATTTCTAACCACCCGTTTAGGTGTCAATTAAATTCTTTTGTATTTCATATCTTTGATTGGGAGGCTGAAACTCTAACTGTGCCAAAATTACTGATAAATTTGATATTATTAACTGATTTGTATTTTTACAAGGTTATTATTTAATTATTGCAATAAGTATAGTCTTTTGAATGCCTCCTTTTGATGAAAGCTAATCGAGTTGATGGGAGTGTACCTGGACTTGTAACTACTAGTTGTGACTTAGGAGAACTACTGGCTGTGATAACCGTTTTCTTAATGTAGTTTTATTCCTTTGGGCATCTAAAGATGATTTTAAAATCTCACCATCTGTGCTGTTTTATTATGATATCGTCATTGGACAGTTAACCTTTTTCCATATTTGCAGTTTCTCTATTCAATAATGACTCTCATGCATGGTGTTTTTTATTTTAGGATGTTGATCGAGAGTTTCTTCTACGAATGTCATACATGGAGATTTACAATGAAGAGATAAATGATTTATTGGCTCCTGAACATCGAAAACTGCAGATTCATGAAAACATAGAGGTTATTTTAATTTTATTTTCTTTTTTCGGGTGAAGTTTCCACAGTTTTGGTGGTATATTTGTACTCCTTGATATTTTATATAATTTTTCTTTGAAATCACAGCGGGGAATATATGTTGCGGGGCTGCGAGAAGAAATTGTTACCTCTCCTGAGCAAGTCCTTGATCTCATGGAGTTTGGAGAATGTAATTTTAATTTTTTCATTTTTCTTGTGTGTTACTTTTATCTCCGTTATCAGTTTTTGTGTTGCTTAAATTTCGTAGTCTCATTTTGTCCGATCATTTGAATACTCGCATGCATATCTGTTACTTTGCATTCAATTCATTATTTGGTTTATCTAATTGCTACTACTTCTACAAAACTAACTTTTTCCTTCCACTCTTGAATTTGTATCAGCTCATAGACACATTGGAGAGACAAATATGAATTTGTACAGTAGTAGATCCCATACTATTTTTCGCATGGTAATTGATATTCTTTCAGATTTTACCCTTTCTTTGAAAAAATTGCTAATGCTTGCCCCTCCACTCATTAATTTCTTGTGTGTTCAATAGATAATTGAAAGCAGGAATCGAAATGAAGATGAAACCACTGATAGCTCTTGTGATGCTGTTCGTGTATCAGTGTTGGTATGTCACTATTTCAACTAGAAATTTATATCTTATTGAAATGGTCTTTACTTATTGTGTGTGGGCATTTAGCCACTCACCTACATCACATGTGTATTTTCTCTCCTTTTGTTGAAAAATGAATAATTTGTGTAAACTTTCATATTTTTAATCATTGTCCTTTTTTATAGAATTTAGTGGATCTTGCTGGTTCAGAGCGTGCTGCAAAAACTGGAGCCGAAGGTGTACGACTCAAAGAGGGTTCTCACATAAACAAAAGCTTAATGACTTTGGGAACCGTGATTAAAAAATTGAGTGAAGGCGTTGAGAGCCAAGGGTAAGCTTAAATGATTATATTTTAGATTTTGGCGTTTCAATGAGAAATTGAAAATATGATATTTGACACAGGGGTCATGTTCCATATCGAGATAGCAAGCTTACGCGAATTTTGCAACCTGCATTAGGGGGAAATGCTAACACGGCTATAATTTGTAATATCACACTTGCTCAGGTATGATATCCCTGCATTGTTTCGTATGCTTCATTCAGACTACTTTATCAAATATCTACAAGTTAACTCTTTTTCTATCCGTTGTAAACTATTTATTTTCCAAATTTCTTAATATACTACAATGCACTGGTGGATGTTTCTCTACTATGAGCTTTTATATAATTGCAAAAACTATGACATGTAAATTTATGTCTGTCCTCCATAGGTGACATGGATTGGATTTAGTCCCAAATTTTATTTTCTCCTCCCAAACAACTAGCCATTTGTAAGGTGTCTGTAAGGAGTTTGTTACATTTCAAAAATATCTAGTCTTTATCCTTTAATTGAATACAGTGCTAGTTCAAACCATTTTCAGCTACGATGTTATTCTGCTTTACATTTTAGTTGAAAAAAGCAGGTGACTTCACTGGCTGGCTGATACGACATTGCCAGTTGTTTTGTATATCAAATATCAATGGATATATTTCTAACTTTGAGGCTTCCTAGCTATCAACGAGCATACATATCTAACTTTTCTAATGCACAACCGATCTATTATATTTGTCATTTCTATGAAGGAATCTCAATTTTTCTTTAATATTTTGTTCATCTAGTTATTTCATATGTGGCAGATACATACAGATGAAACTAAAAGTAGTCTCCAATTCGCTAGCCGTGCATTGCGTGTCACAAATTGCGCTAAAGTCAATGAGGTTTGTCCTAAACCATTTCCCTCATTTAAAGAGCTCTTTTATTTTGATCCCGTTCTTTTAATTTTGGTATTACATGACATTTTGTTGTACTTTTCTGTTTGTTGTGTGTCCTATTACCTGTGGTCTGGTAGGAACCAATAGATCCTACCAACGAACTAATAGTAACACAACCAAGGAAAAAGATGGAAATTGATGGTAATTATGGAAAATAGGGTGTTTTATTGATACGAATGAAAATAGTAAAATAGTAGAAGAGAGAGTTTCTCTAACTACTCCTAGAGCAAAGCTCCAACACAACTCAGAGAGGAATCCTACTCTGGCCCTAAACAGAAAACTCAATCTGTCATACTCTAAAACTCCTAAGAATTCCCCTTTATATACAAATAAAGAGAACATTCTAGTATTTAACCTTAATGGGCCTCTTAATATTTAATCCTAATCCTAATGTGCCACTTACTAATAATCTACTTAAACTTAACTAACTACCTACTAATTACTCAAAACACCCTCTCATATTGGATCCTAACATGGTCATTCTCTCTCTCTTCCATTCTCTTTAAGGAGTGTATTTTCGTTGTATTATTTCTTACGGGCAGGTTCAATTATTGATGAAAAGATGTTCTTACTATCTAAATTGTTGTCTGATTACACTTTTTTTCATATGATGTATGATCTGGTTCAGCTTTGCACTGAAGTGTATGTTTAAGTATAAGTTTTTCCTCTTTGTCTATGCTGCAGATTATGACAGATGCTGCTTTATTAAAACGCCAAAAGAAGGAAATTGAAGAGCTTCGTGCAAAATTGACGGTTGATCTAGCTTTCTGTTGCTTTTTTTGTACATTTTTTGTTTGATTGAAAATAAACACAATTTTGTTTTCTTAAATATTGATAAAAATTATATCTGACCTTTTCTTTAGGGTTTTCGTTCAGAGCATTTGGAAACGGAGATCCTGAACCTTCGAAATACATTGTTACAGGTGCATGGATTTTCCTTCTTTGTTAATCATTACAAAATTCTAGTTTATTCATTATTTTACGAGCTTACAATGCTTTTTTGAACAGACAGAACTAGAAAGGGAACGCATAGCTTTGGAATTAGAGGAGGAAAAGAAAACTCAAGCTGAATGGGAAAAGAGAGTACACGAGCAAGCCAAGAGAATTGAAAACTTGAGTTCAATGGTTTTGTTTTCAAATAGGGACGAGAACAACAAATATATTAAAAAGGTTTTACTAATGCATATGCGAATCAAGTATTCTTTTTGAGTGGGATGCATCCTCTTTTTTTTTCTTTTTTTTTTTCCCTGGCCATCAAATCTAATCGTACTATGTCTGGAATTGAAATACATTTACAAATAAAATATATTCATTGCTGTTGGAGTAGCTTGGTTTGTATTAGGCTCTTTGTACAGCATGTACGTCAACTTGGGTGTTTGCTAGATCTCTAAATTGACGTGTGTCATTTTAGGTAGAATAAGCCTTAGTTAGAGTTACACTTACACTCACACAAGATATAACTTTTTCACAAATCTATTAGTATAACTTTCTTTCACTTTGTCCCAAATCTTCTACTGTAATTTCCTTTCTCTATCTCTCTCAGTTTCTCCTTGATCTTTGGAATCTAATATGGTATCAAGATTCAAGAGCTTAATTCGATCCACATCAATGGCTTATCCTCAAAATAATGACTAGACTATGTATGCAGCCGTTTCATGTAAATTTAAAATACTTGTAATCACAATTTAAGAGAATGCTATCAGAACAAATGACTTCTTCTAAAGCAGTTGTCACCGATGGGCACCTTGCGCCAACACCTGGTTTTTCTAATTTTCTCTTGCATGCTTATTTTTCCAGTTTCCTTGATACAATTGCTACCTACATAAGCATACTTGTTCAATTTTCCTTTTGGCCAGTACTAACTCCTTACAACTAATCTTTCTGTATTTCTTGCATCTTACTCTCCTCACTACCATTGGTTGATGAAGTTTTTTCATGCATTTTCTGCAGGGGAAGAGGCGGGATACATGGTGTCCTGGAAATCTTTCGCAAACGCTTCTAAAAGATGTAACATGTTTCTTTCTAATAGTTCATTATTAGCTCTGATGGGTCTTATATGTATTATGATTTGGTGTTTGTTTGTGATACTAATCAAATTACTGTTATTATTATAATCATATCATTTCTCCTTTGTTGAGAAAAAATGCACAAGCTTTTAATAACCTTTATTGAGGAAAAGCACACAAATTGGTAGATGCTATGGATGGACATTCTGAAGAGCAGCATTATCTGATATGATTTTTGTATCCAGTTGTAGAATACAATTTGGCAACTCAGGATACCTAAGAAAAAGAGAGTGAGAGGACATTGGACCACTTCAATTTTCTGAGCTAGTTCTCATTTCTCAATATGACTCCAATGTGGTTATGAGACATTCAACTTGTGTTGCATTTATTAAGTTGTTTGTGACTCTAAAAAATTCACGAAATACTTTTCATTTATTGACTGTCCTATGTTGATATAAATAATTTTCTTATGCATGGTACTAGAAATTTGATATTCATAGGTTAGAAACTAATTTTATATACAGCACCACTGTTATCCTTGCTTGCGTAATATATTATGACGTTGATTTTAGGCTGTGATAGTTATCTTGCTTCTTGTATGTCATATTTGTAATCTTAACTTGTTCGTTTTCTGCACTTCAGGTGTACTCTAGCATCGACACAGATGCTTCTACTGAAGAACCTATTCGACCTAATCTAGAAATGGGTCCACTTCTTCCTTTCAATGAACTTATAAATGAAGATGACAATGTGGATGATTCTTGTAAGAAAGATGATAATAAAGGTGATGCAAATGACAACTTCAATCTACCGAACCCCTGTGCTTTATTGCATGTAACAAACAGGAGAAAGGATCCATCATGGAAGAAACGCTTATCTATGGTTTGTCATATCATATGACTATAATTGATATTTGATTTTCTTAAATTCCCAGTAGTTTGTATTCTAATATCTTGCAAACATAGCAGGAAGATAACAAAGATCTACGACTGCAAGCAGAATGTGAGAATTTTAGAGAGTCAGAGGCTATTCTTGTTATCAAGAAACTTCAAGAGCAGGTTTTTCATTTTACACCTATTCTTTCTGTTACATCTTAGTTCCAAAAGTTTATTTGATTTTACATTCTTTTTATAACCGTTTCCTGCTTTGTGCTACATGAAAATATGTTTAAGGAAGATGAGAATGAACGAAAGAATTTGAATTGTTGTGGTTTGATATAATGAATTGATACAAAAGACTTGAGTGTTGCAAATATCATATATTTGTAATCTGTAATTCTTCTTGTATTCAGACCATTAGATTTAAAATAACATATTTAAACGATTTTGTGCTTGTATCATATGAACAACTTTAAAATATATCAGAAATATTTTCTACATGGTATCACGAGCTCTCTGTTTTGAGTCTCGCTTCTGCATAAACCTTAGCCTCGTCGCTGCGATAAAGCTTAGCCACCTTCATTGTGCATTGGCTCTTAAACTAGTACAATAATACTTCAAATACTGATACAACAACAACAACCAAGCCTTATCCCACTAAGTGGGGAAATAATCATGATACTATTACTCCATCTGTTCCTTTTAACTTGCCGTTTTAAAGTTATACACCCTTACCAAAAAAACTAATAAGTTTTGTTACTTTTAGATTTTTATAGAATTATTTGTCTTTTGCCTATAACACCTGTAACTACTTATTTTCTCATTCCAAATATTTCTCTCTCTTTCCAATAAATACTTTAACGGTATCATTGAAATTTGAAAATTAGGAACAATTTTTTTTTTTACAAAAGCGACAAGTAAAAAGGAATTGAGTGAGTAGAGTTGTTATGTTTTATTATTTTCCTAAACATATTTTTGGTCCTAGTAATATATACAAATTTTATCTTAGTGCCTTATCAAAATATTGCCGGTTAAAATCTCTGAAACATGGAAAAAGATGTTCTTTTCATCCTCATTGTTATACTAATACAATACTTCAAAATAATAATCAAATATGGAAATAATCATGATAACTACTATAATCCTAATGCTTTGTTATTTGCTTAAATAACTTTTTGGTCTTTGTAATATATACAAATTTAGCCGTCCTTTAAAAAAATTGCTGCTTAAATCTCTGATACATAGTAAAAGATATTTTCTTCCTCATTGTTTTGTTTTTAATCCCTATAATATTTGTTCGTGTTGGAACTAATCCCCTATAATATGTGTATTGTTTTGATTTTACTCCTTGGAAGAACTATATAGGGATTAATATTATTGGGACTAAAACCAATACAACAAAGACCAAAAACAGATTTCCAATGTTTCAGTGATTAAAATAAAAAGGATTTTATATATTTCAATCCTGGTAATTGTAAAAACAACTTAAACTAATGAGATTAAACCTTAGTGGCTACACCATCATAGGAAACAATTATACCTAAGTATTCTTGCAACCTTTTAGAAGCAAAAACTGTCATGAAATATTCTTGTTTCTCAATTCTGGAATCTTTTCATTATAGAATTTTTGTACAATTAATCTTGGGTAAATTACTTTTGTTTTCTTCTCTTTTCTTTGGCATTTTGGCCAGCTTGAGCCCAAAACATTTCAGTAGGCGTCCCTGAAAATTAATGTTACATTTAAGCCTAAAATATTTTATATATTCTAACAAAATCCATTTTGTTTATTTTGTGATTTTTAGATGTGTCTTGCTTGCTTATATTTTTTTTTGTCCTTTGATTTTGAAGATTAACATTTTGGAAATGGAAAAGTCATCAAGCCAACAGAACCTGGATACTGTTTTTGATTTGGCAACCGAACAGAACATAAGTGCCAGGGAGAGATTTGACGAGGTAGTCATTGTTTTAGTTAATAATGTTGTTCTGCCGTGCCTTCTAATCTGATTGAAAGATATTGATATTAGATTATTGGTTACACATTGTCTATCAGTGAGTGTGCTTTAGTTGAATTATTTGAGGAAGTGATATTTTATTAATTCAATTGCAATGGACATAATATGAAAAGAGATTCTTTTTGAGGCCATCTAGATTTTTTGAATCACAAGTTGTCTGTTCTACCCCCTGAACTTCGGTCAAGCATAGAGATTTTTTTTTTCCCTTAATAATTTAAAGATATCAAACTTTCCCACTACGTAGGGTAGCTGGTCCATCCAAAAGAATGTTCATATGTCTTTGTTTTCCTCTTATAGAAATCCAAATAACTACATTGCACCTGCAAAAGTATGGAGCTACTTGGTGATGTATAAAATTGTTTCATTTTTTCCTTATTCACAATTTTTAATTCCTGCCTGAATTTTGTTTCATGTGCTTAGCTCAATGAAGAGCTTATAAAAGCACGGGAGGCAGCTCGGATGGCGAGTGAACAACTTATTTCCAGTAAAACTGTGAGCAACATTGATGTATGCATTTGATGCTTTGTATGAACTTTTAGATTCTTGCTTGATTATAATGTCTTCATGATTATATAAGTTAACAGTTTTATATGGTTATTATGCATACTATAACCTATCCTATAAAACTGAGTCTTAAAGTTTCATGTAGGATGGGAATGTTGACTTTATAACAAGAGTTTCCATGGGGATTGAAGACATAATGTCCGAAGTACAAAACTCGAAAGAAGCAGTTCAAAGTGCTATTTTGATGGTTGATGACGCAACTAAAAGTTTCTCTACTCTCTGTAATATATTCCTTGTAAGTATTGTTCAGGCTGTATATTGGATAAATGTAATAAAAAGGAAATTGCTGAGTGTTTATTTTATATAATGTCTTGAGCAGCTATTTTCTGTTTTCCAACTAATTATTTTGGTTTCATTTTATGATTTGATGCAGGATTTCAAAACCACAATATCTCAGGATTCTGTTGAACAAAAATTAATCTTCAGTAATTATCAGAAGTTGAATTCTTGCTTAAGACAAACAATATCCAATCTTGAGACTGAGAAGGTAAAATTGCCTTTCTATTATGATATATTTCTAGTTGTATCTGGGCTCTCTGGTAGGTCTAATACTCTTGTTGCAGATTCTTCTGGACAACCAGTTAGCTAATATTGAAAAGCTTCATCGGGAGTCAGAACTAGATGCTCAGAGCTCCCATAATTCTTTGCTGGTGGGCCTTTATTTGATGATATTGTATCTGTACTATCTCTTATTTTGTCTGATTGTATAATGCAGCAAATGGTACATACCAACTTTTTATTATTTTTACAGGAACGATTGGGACAACAAGAATTGGAAAATGGAGAGCTGATTTCTTATATCCAAACTCTTGAAAAAGATATATCATGTTTAACTTCATCTTCAGTGGCCAAGGAAAATGAAACTTTAAGAAGAGATCTTGAGAAGACAAAAACCAGGTTGAAAGAAACTGAATCCAAGCTTAAGAATGCCATGCAAGAGAAAACAAAACTTGAGGTTGTTTTTGTTATACTCAAGGGTCTTTTGCTTTCATTGTAACCTATTACTTGTCGAAGTCATATAATTTTATTCCGTAACATGTTTTGTAGGGTGAGAAAGCCTGTGCTGAACGAGAGATCAAACGGTTGCATGGTCAGAACTCTCTTCTTGAACGCGATATCAATAAACGTGATTCACTTGCTGGTAGAAGACGTGATTCAACTGTTGAAAAGAGTTCAAAGATGTTTGATCCTCAAAAACCAAAGGGCCCTGCATTTTCTTTGGTAAGATATATGTTTGCAGAAACTGTGGTTACTACTTATTATTTAAGAAGGGCCTACTCCTTTTGTAGACAACTGATTGTAGCAAGAAAAAAGAACGTATGATGTGAGGTTTTGTTAACAACAGCCTATGCAGTTAATTGTGGTCGTAGCGGCCATAGTTGCATCATTGCTTTTTAAGGTTGCGGCTGTAAAGCCCAAAAACAGGGTAAAATGTAGCTGTCACAACGCAACATTGAAGACGGAATGAAAACCCGAATTATTTTTGGTTTTATTGCTCCGACCGTTCTTTTTTTGGACATTTGGACTCTTTGTATCCCTAGAAAAGACCACAACTCTACAGCAACAACCAAGCCTTATCCCACTAAGTGGAGTCGGCAAAAGACCATAACTCTGATTGGAGAAAATAAACTCTAGCAGCCCCACTGTTCCCGCTTGTGCATGAGAAAAAACATAGCCCACTCTTCTCTTTGCAACAAAACTCATCCCTTCCCTCTGCATATTTTCTATTTTGCAATGTATATGGTTTTAAAATTTGTAATAATGACAACAATAGGTTATGTGAAGTTATTGACAGCACCAATAAAAAATTATAGAAAGGATTTTTCTATTTAAAGCTATAATATGTGATTATATATCATGAATTATATGAAAAATGGTAAAATTGGCTTAATACAGTCTTGTACTATTTTTCATACATGATCATTTGTCTTTATTTTTTTTTTTTAAATTACAAGTAGGATAACTGATTTTTCTAATATGCATGTATTGCCTACCAGGAAGAGTACAAAAAGCTGGAAGTTTTTGCATTTGAATCAGAAACAAGAATCACTTCGTTGGAAGAAGAGATAACAGCTGCACTGAAAGAAAAAGAAGAGGTGATATCTATCAATGAAGCTTTGAATTCAGAACTGGAAGATTTGACTGAAAAACTTAGTACATCAACCTCTGAAATATATGATTTGACGGAGGAGATTTCAGCTCTTGTAAGTTGTTCTGTAGAGTTTTTCTTAGGTTTCTCCTTTCAGGTTTCAACTCGGATGTTAAATGATTGATTGATGCTAAAGAGCAAGGAGAAAATGATAGCAAATGAAAGAGAATTTAGATAGCGAAAGATTCTGAATTTAAATGCATCAAGTGAAATTGACTATTGAGATCTTACATGCAGTATTTGTCTAACTGTTTATGCTAACCAATCGACTGTTGTCAGTTCAACAGAAAACAAACTACATGACAAGAGTGCTAAGTACTCTAATACAATGAGTTGCACATACTAATTAGAAACCAAGACACAGTGAAGTACTCATTTTCCCTTCAAACTAAGGATGGATTAATTAGAATTGAACAAAAATCTGAGTTTGTCACACACTTCGCAGAATTTGTTTGAAATAGTACCATGGTCAGAGTATTTACTTACTCATTGTGTGGGGATATATGACACACATAACACATTCCAGCTCTTTTTGTGTTACACCTTTTATTGAGATCTGGTTCCATGTACTTAGTCCTTGAATACATCAGTGGATTATATTTCTGTGAGTCACATTGTGCCAGTGTTATCACCAAAGATAGGAATGGTAATTGGCACTAACAACTCTATGAGCAGTGTGTTAAGCCACAACTGTTCAGCTGTTGTATTTGCCAGTTACCACACTCTAGTTTGCTTTTGTATTGGGCATTCCAACTGGTGTTTGTTGGACCACTGATAGATAAGGTTATATCTTTGGCATTTTCAGGAGCCAGAGATTGACCTTCTGTCATCTGGATCTAAGGCCAATAGGCCTGAAAAAGAAGAGGCTGTTGAGGATTCACAGGTTGAAGCAGATAGACATGGGCTTACTTTATTAATGTTGAACCTGGTTTTAGGGGTAGGCCTAGTTATAGTAGCATAATGCAATGAACCTACTTAATTGAGTGAGATGAGCCGCGTGCGACAGTGATGTCATTCAAGTTGAGAGGAGTAGTCTTTGTTATTATTATTATTATTATTATTATTATTATTATTATGATCATCATCATCATCATCATCATCATCATGCAGATTGGTATCTTTATTAGAGCATGTATATTGACTGTAGTACAGCTGTAATATAACTTTATTCTAGGATAGTTTTATGAGCATTAGTCTATATATTGATGATTCTTCACTTGATAGTTTTCACTCAGGCTTATATTTAACCAAAAAAAAAAAAAAAAAAACTTTTCCAACTTGGTGTCAAAACTCCTTGTGTAAGAGACTCCACTGACTACTTCCAACTGACAGTTGTCACTTGTCAGTTCTAACAGAGTTAACTTCTCTATTACATAGTGCTAACTTCTTTAACACGCGGATTACATTTGTAGATTAGAAACTGACACAATCAGCTAACTTTTTTAACAATTAGTGTTTAATGACTGATATGTTTTCTCATTCCAACCATCAAAGCTGACATCTTATTCATGTGCATCCAGAAACAAAGGTTGGAAGAATCTGATCTCAACCAAGAAAATTTTAAAAGCTCTATCAAAGTATTGGTGGAAGAAAAGGAGGAGTTGGCAATGGTGGTGCAATTGCAACTATTCTTTCTTTTGATTGTGATTCTTCCCTTTTCAAGCGATTTCCATTTATTAAATCAATTTTGTTTCATTGTGTCTCCTCGGTCTTGCAGCAACTCACAGATGCCCTATTGGAAATAGAGGAGGAAAGGGCAATTTGGTCTGCCAAGGAGAAAGATGCACTTCTAGCCATAGAAGAACAAGCTAGGTCAAACAGTGAGCAAAATACATCATTGTCAACAGAATTAGCAGAAGTAAGAATCATGGCTTTATTATTTAGAGTTAGTATGGATGATTCTTTTAGCAAACAATTGTAAAGGAAAAGTTGAAATGATTTTGCAATGATTATGAGTCTTCTAAATTACAGCTTTTCATATATATTGCAATTAGCTTTTGTACCTCAACTTTTTCAGAAATTGCATTTCATTCTTCATAGGCACCTATAAACTAATAATTAATTGTTTGCAACTTAAGAATCAAATACTTATCTCACTTGAGTAGCTCTTATAAGGAAGAAGCTAATCTATCTCTAAACTGGTCCCTATGAAACCTTGATTAATTTTTATTTTTTTTATTGATTTCTTGAAGCTCCATTATTTGTGAAGTTTACTATGTTTCATTCCTTTATTGGAATGCGTTAATCGTTTCTTTGTTTTTTAATTGTTTTAGAATTATAACATGAATAGTTGCATGTAAGCTCAAATTTTAATTTTATTAGGGACTTGTTTCTTTTGCTTCTGGTGCACTATACATCATGGCTTGACTGCTGAGCATTAATTTTCTCACGAATGCCCTAGTTTGAGTGTTTCAATTTCACCCCTTTTAAAAGTTCTACATTATAACCAAAAAATAACTCTGAAATTACTAATTACTTTGGTAGAATTTGGTGGAAGGCACAATGAAATACTAATATTGTTCCTGCTATTAAAATAGATGGATAAATAGATGAACTTGTATAACAGCACAAAGACAAATGTCCAAAATGAATTCAGTGAAGGATAAAGGATTGGAAGCATATTTTAGCCTTTATTCTTCTTGTTCCATCTTGTTATGTTCAATTTTTAAAATGCATCAAATATAATTGGAACTCGTGTTATTCTGTCCCATAGTGCATCAGGCAAGTGCTACTGTAAAAATATGTAAAGCTCTGTGAATTTTGTGTGTCTATAATGAGATCACACACCTTGTATTTATAATGGTTTTACAATAAATGCATTAAATGCAATAAGTAAGCACTAGCCTAGGAAGTTGTATACTCTAGGAGTAATATCAGTCAATCTAGGAGGTTGAGGATTTAAAGGAATATCTAAAGATTCTTAATTTTAACAGTTACGATTGGTATAATTTTGTTAGATATAACCCTGTAGCAAATAATTTCATGTATCATCCCATTTTAAGCCCAAAATTCATTTAAATGGGAAGGTGTTTCTCTTTAGGCCCCCCTAATATCTCTAAGGCCCCTAAATACACATCCGATAGTCATCCACCGGATGTACGTTTTTTTGTCAAATATACATCCGGTAGATAACTACCTGATGTGTATTTAGGGGGCCTTAGAGATATTGAGGGGGCCTAAAGAGAAACATTCTAAATGGGATAGTCAACTGTGATACAAGCAGTTGAGAAATTCTATCTTTTGATAGTAGTGTAGTTAAGAAAAAAACGAGATAAACTCCAACTTCGTTTTTCCACGATGTCTTCAAGTTTGATAGATAAAGTTCCTTTCGAATTTTCATTGCATCATTTACTTAATTTTATAAATTTGTCTACAAATGTTAGGTAAGGACAGAATTGGAATCCTGTAGAGAAGAATGCAAGATCTTCCGCGAAAGATTGACTATTTCATATGAAAATATGTTTGGCAAGGAAAAATCCAGGTTTGTTAAACTTATTTTAAGATTACACCTCTAACTATCACTATGTTGAACTTAGTCAAAATTGGTTAAATTGGCCCAACTTTATGTATTGCAAGGCTTTGCATGAAATGATCTTTGTTCATTAGGTGATTTATTATTTTCTGATAATCTATGCTTATTTCTGTATTGTCATATTTTCTGGCTACAGGGAAAACATTTTAGATTTTGATCACACGGAAACAATCAATGGTGCGAGCAGACGATCCCAAGAAGTGAGGATATTGAATTTTAATGGTTTTATGGGCTTATGATTTAGTGCACGACATAGTTGTCACTGTATTGGCCTGCATTGCAGATATCAAAACCCAAACTTGAGTTGCAGTCTATCGAGCATGAGCTACATGACTGTCCTGAGAATGAAGATGGAATTCAGAGAGAAGTGCAAGCTCTTAATAAAGGAGATAATCTATCAATTCTAAGAGAATTAGATACTATGTCAGAATTTTTTATTGAGTTTCAGGTTTCACCTTCACTGCCTTTATCTGTACAACTGCCTAAGAAAATTGTCCATTATATATATAACTTGGAACTAAGGGATAAAAGATGTATGTGTGAGAATCAGCACAATATTAGTTTTACTAATCATCTCAGGTGACTCTGCAGAACCTCAAGAGCAAGCTTTCCATTGTCGCAGAGGAAAGGGACAAATTGACGACCCAGATGGAAGATCAACAGAAACATGTTGTGGAAGTGGAACTCCTGCTACAACATTGCCAAGATGAGGTAGGTAGACTAAGGATTGTCTTATTATAACTTACCTTATAATTTTTTTAATCACATCAATGTTTTACAGCTGACAGGAGCAAGGAACCATATTGAGGAGCTGAGTCATAAAATTTCTTGCATTGAAGTCAAAATTCATGCGGTAAGTCAATCATAGTCGGTTATCTGGCCATGCATGTGTTTGTATGAACTCAAAAATATTCCTCACCTTAAGCTACATACTAGTTTCATTCTTGAACATTCAATCGGTCATCAATAAGATCTTTTTACCTTCTAATTTTATGAACAGGATAAAGTTACAAACATCAATGAAACAGCTAAGCTTAGAATGAGACTACGTGGAACACAAGCGAAGCTGGATGCTTTTCGTTGTCGATATAAGGAAGCAATTGATGAATCAGCTTCGTCCAAAATAAAGTATAGAGAAGCTTCAGAGAGGCTGAAAGACATGTTGGCTTCGCAAGGATTAGAGGTGCTCAACCTAAAGAAACAGCTAGCTGCCAGAGAACAATAGGAAATTTGTATATATATTATGGACACATTCATGTTCTCATATTTGAATGAAGCCACAAATGCACTACGAAGAACATGATAATTTCTTATACAGGAATCATTATGGTTTCAACCCCTAAAACAATGTCCAAATGACCAAATCAACCACATATCAGTTCAGTGGATAGCATTTAGATTAAACTGCATCTAACCAAATAATGAACAGAGTATCGCAGGAAAAATCCTTTCAAATTTCAAATAACACCATTGCCGATCGATAATTAATCTTAAAAACATCACCCTCATAAGATGCATCATACCCTAAAATATCCTTAGAAATAATTAGTTGATCTTTATCCCTACAAATCACGGCCAAGCCTACCCTGATATAACATCTATTAAATAATATAGTTTTTTTTTAAGTAAATTCTACATGTCCTTCCAAGAATAATTCAAATAATTTCCACTCATTTTAACATAGATTGTAAACATTTGTCAAAATAAACATAGATAGTAAACTTTTTTTTTCTTCTATTTTTTAAATCCAAATAATAGATGAAATTTAAGTTATCTTCTTCCACCAAATGTCATAAATTTATTCAATTGTTTATCACCCATGCTCTATAAAAATTATTCTCATTTTTTAGTAATACTATCTCTGGTCCTATTTATAATAGAAAGTTGACTTTTTAGATACATTGAATAATGTATGTATCTAGTCAAGAACCTAAACCAAATACATAAATTATTTAATGTATCTAAAAAGTAAATTGTCTCTTGTAAATAGGACCGGAGGGAGTATGATAGTTTGTTATTTAAGTCTTGGATTTGAACCTAAATTTAGGCATACAACATTAAAACTCATAAGAGTTTGAAGCAGGTTTGGATCCCACAAAGATCAAACTATTAGTCTTTACAGTTACAAATGATTCACACACACAAAAAACCCAAACTACTTTTACCAAAAAATTTAGAAAAAAAAATTACACGCTTCCCTAGAGATAATTATCTCTTTGAAATTTATATAGACAAAACCAATATTACCTGACTTGAGTTTTGAAGAATAAATTTAGATTATTATTTCAACTTTGAGATCTCAGAGAGTATAGCTCAATTATTTTTTAGAGAATCTGTAAAAATATTAAAAATGCAATTTTTTTATGATTTCATTTACATTATTATTTCAACTGAGATATATCATAACGGTGTATTAATTTAATCTAATCCATGATATACAATTTCTTAAAACTATTTATATATTGAGAATATTAAAAAAATCTAATTACTGTTGTGTTTTAATGATTAATTGTAATCATTTTAACGGAGAAGATAGCATAACTACATGATACTTTAACCTTTAACATTGATACATGATACTTGGATTGGGTCCCCTTTTAAATTTCAACCAATTTCAGTGTGTTGAAAAGATTGTGTGCATGATACTTAAACATGGACACATGATACTTAATACATAAGACAAATACATATACTTAAACACATACATGGATACATGATACTTAATACATTAGACAAATACATGATGCTTTAACACAGATAGCTTCACGTATAAGAATGCATATAAGAATTCATAAAGTTTTACCTGCACCATAAAGTAGTTACATACGAGCTTATTTACAATACACACTAACATGCTCATAAAAAGAAAATCCTACATACTAGTAAATAAACTACCACAAGTCTCACTAGGCAGCTTCAGCAAAACCAAGTTGGAGATTTCCATAGTCAAAGACAGTGTGATATACCCTCATAAAAACATCGCCAAGAATCCTTCAGAAAAGAAAAAGGACAAAGTTTTGAGCAAGATTTATTTTAAGCGTGGTTGTTGTATGCTATGCAATGTTAGTTTATTTTAAGCATGGTTGTTGTATGCTATGCAATGTTAGTGTATGCATATAATTAATGTTGCAAGAGAAACATACCAGAGAGGTCCCCTTGGAGGAGGAATGTCAAAAGCAATAAACCCACTAAGACAGACTGTTGCAATGCCTTCTCCAGTTTTCAAAATATACTGAAAAAGTACACAGCATTTTCAGAACCAACAAATATACTATAAATCAACAAAATCAAGAGTGAGTTAGCCTTCGGATGTAGATACGAGTAACATCATTTAATGTAGTGCAATATGATTTTCAATTCAATTATGCTGCCCATCTTTTGGAAAGGTATTTTGGCTATTAGTTTTTCTTTGAATTTTAACTCAAATCATTTGGAAAGCTATTACTATCAGTTTCTCGGTAATTCAATATTTCTACCCAAAAACCCAAAATATTCACAAATTTACAATAGTTTGAAACATCATGATCAAATTGTTTTTTTCATGACAACAATGATAAGTCATGAAAGCACTCTCAAAGCTGCATTGAAATATAATTTATCAAATTTCAAAAGCTAACCTGCTCTGGACTGAGGACGAAAGATTTCTCTCCGATAGTGAACGAAATGTTTGGCAATTGATAAATGCTATTACAGTCTACTACCGACTCTCCATTTGGACTTGGCAAGCTCTCGCAGAGCTGCAAATAATCAAACAAACAAAATCAATCCATCAAAGCAATGGGATAATTCGAAACATTAACTCAGGTTTCTGACCTATCACTCAAAAGGCTTACTTGATTTACGTAGTTGAATATTTTATCCTTGGTTGACTTTCGTTTGAGCTGATTCTGGATCCAAATCACAAGCATCTGACAGGAAGAACATAAAGCAGTATCTTTAGCAGATAACTCTCCCTGATCCTTTTCAGTCACCATCTCAATCCCCATGCTGCATAGGATTCAAAGAAAAGTTAGAGTCTGTTTAAGCCAAAATCTTGTACCATTGCAATGCTAGAATAGGACCTAAACTCTTCCCAGTGACAAAAAAAGAAACTAATAATTGTAACCAATGAAGAGTATAAATCACTGATTCATCCAGCATCTTCAAATTATTACCAATCAAAATACAATGAATTAAAGGCGTTGAACACATTGATATATAAAGAGGCTCATTTTTACTTTGACAAAAAGAGAAAACTTTCTAACCTTTTAGATTGTACCCTCTTGCCACCACATAAACCAACTTGTGAACACACGTCACCAGGATGTACCTGAAAATCAATATTAAACTCATTTAGGTTCAAAGGTTGAAATCACATGACAGAAAGAGCAACGACTACAAGTCAGGGTAACAAGAAAAACTGAAGGGTGGTCAAGAGAACATACCCCTGCTACCAAGAGATCCCATATCAACTCTCCATATTCAGTAACAATTTCCTTACATTCTACACTCAGAACTCCTTCAGCTCCAATAGCATGGTTGATTTCAGTCACAACAGTCTGAAATTCACTCAGTCAACAAAAAGTATAAATGAAAAGCTATGAGTGAATAATATATGGAAAGATGTAAGTACATACAGTTGGACCAGCAAGCAATGATGTTCCTGAATCCACAATAGCAGCACAGCCACCTTCGCAAACGCCTAAAAATAACATCAACATGTTCCACAATTAGATGCACTTTGTACTCAAATTTACAATTACCAAAAAATGTAAATATACACATTGTACATATGAGAGGAGGAAACACTAGAATTCAAGTTTTCTTCTTATACCATACCATATCTTAAAACCTTTCAACCACTAAATTACACCCTTATTTTTCAGTATTCACTAAAATAAAACTATCTTATCGTTGAAGAACGGTGAAGTTACCTGTTGAGAGACCTCCAATGAAAAAGTCGCCCATTTCAATCTGAAAAGGTATATATTCATGTTAAGTTTTTCCACATTAAACTACACATTTGAAAAGAATTCCTGATCAAACTAAATTTTGTTTTTCTAACCTGCCAATAGCCCTTTTGAGTGACTGGAACATATGTATGTTTTCCTTTGAAGTGATTTGGATCAACACCCCCAAGAATTAGCTCACCACCCTTTTTCGCTTTTGGATCCCCATTGAGCCAAAAAGAGAACACCTGCTCATTTACGAGATCTTGCTCCACCATTTTGTACCTGTGATGTATAATGGATCACTAAGGGTCTGTTTGAATTGGCTTAATTGAGCTTACACATGAGCAGTTGTGAGACTGTTTGCGAGAGCATACAGTCTCACAACTGCTTATGTGTAAGTTGTTTTCAGCTTATTTCCATAAGTTCTCTAGGATATAAGAAAATAGTTTGACTTCATTTTATCTCTTGTTATAGAAATAACTTATACATAAGCACTTATTTGGTAAGTGCTTATGCTATTAATGAATAATTAAGTTCTTTATCCAAACATGGCCTAAATTAATGGACATAACAGAATCACCATATTTAAGTCTGACATGCAATCAGATGCAAATGAAATAACAGGATAGGTCGAAAAACATACCATACTGGCACAGCATTTTCAACAGAGATCTCCTGAAAGCCAAGCCCAAGTAATCCATCAAACTTTGCCAGCACAAAGGAAATACTTCCTTCACGGGTAGCCTCAATGAAATCCTACAGTTTCAAGAACAATATAATACTAAGTCTCCAAGATTTGCTGTATAAAAACTGTTCAGTATATCTTGATGCACGAGCTCGTAGATAAAGAAACACTCACCACATCCTTAACAACAACATCGCCAAGTTTAACATTATCTTGACTGAAAAAACCAGATATTGCTCCAGATCCATATGCTATTTTACATGATGTTCCTGAATTGACAAGTAAAAAGGGACATTTGAACGTATTAAATAGCATACAGCAGCATGTAATTTACACTTTACGTGATTTCATAGGCCACTGTAAATGAATATGAGTAATGAGAAGATGGCATTACCATTTTTGGTATATGTTTTGGATTTCTTTGCCTTGTACCAATGATGGGTGTAGCAGGCAAGCTGTAAGAGAACATTAATCAATAAGACACGCGTATATATAAATATTTGTAACGAATGAAGCATGATAGTTAAGACAAACTCACAGAGAAATAGCACTTTGACGATGGAACCCAAAGGTTTGAACTTCCGGTATCAAATATGACGTTAAATGTCTGTGGGGGTGTGCCAATTCCAATCTCTCCGTAATATTGTGCATTCAAATAATCCTTCAAAGGTACTATGGCATCGTCGGTTGATTGATACTGATCATATGCACCCAACACAGGTCTGCTTGACTTTAGCTTTTCTCTTACCATCCTAGCAGCTCTAATGCTATCAAGATCTAGAGTTCTCTTCTTCAAATCAATTCTCATAAATCCATAGGAGAAAGAAGGAAGAAGTGAGCATGTTAAGGCCCAGAAACAGAGAGCGACCCACAAATACTTGTTCGCCATAGGGAAAATCTGCCAGACAGGGTAAGAAGAAAGTAAGTGGAGGCGAATATAGTTCCAAACTCCCAAATTTACATAAAAGCAGTAATGAGGTTCAGTCCAACTTCATCGACGTTCTTAAACATAAAAGACTACCTTGATACGGAAAAAAATACAAAGTTGAAATGAATGATAAAACAAGGAAATGGACAATTAAAACACAGAGTGTCTATTTTTTACATTAACAAATTTATAAACAGTTTAATATTTAACCAAGTAAAATATAAAAAACATATTTGATAGAAAATATTGCAATAACACTTGCTAATCTATTTGGGGAGCAACGATGGACTAAAGACCAAGACCATCAACAAACCAGAACACCACATCTTCACTCAAAAGCATCCAGTATATGGGTCATTTCTCTTAAATATCTTTAGTCCGCGATGTAAGACTAATCACTAACACCTTCCTTGCCTACTGATCGATTATTAGAATCCAAAATCACATCTTATAAGTATACTTCTTGAGTTGATTAATTTCTTTTTCTTATCATTAATTCGTTTAACCCATAAATATAAATATAAAGAACATATTATTATCATATTCGAAAATATGCTTCAAAACTGAAAAGAAAAAGAATCATGCTTAAATTGAAGTGAACTAAACTAAAGATGATCGATGATGATAAAATAATAAAGAAAATAGAAAAACAAACAAACCTGAAGCATAAATTATATGATATGATTAAAGTTTGATCATGCATGTATAAAAGATTGAAGATTAAAAAAAAAAACCTTAGGATGGTGTGAAGCAAGAAGTAGCTAAGCTGAAGATGAAAACAAAACACATAAACAACAAAAGTAGGAAGGTCGTCCACAAACAGTGGACTCTTTCCTGCTCGTACAATGGATTTTATTTTGTATACTTGGCTTGTCTCCTATACACTCATTTCTTTATTTATATTAAATTGTCTATGTCAAAATATCTCCCGGTCATAAAACCTAATGTCCCATGCCCAATAAATGAATCTTCAATTGCATTGAAACAATATTCAGTTCACACTTAAAATATGAACCGTTTCATATGTAGTAATTTAGATTTATTTTTCAATTGTTTTATTTAATTAATTTCACTGTCAAATTATTGTTTTTCAATCTACATTTATGAAAGATGTTTTGGTAGCTGAAAATTTTAGGTGTGGAGTGAGTGAGGGTGATGAGGGATGCTTTGGAAGAAAAGGTTGGTTAAGTGTGAGGACACGATGTTAGTTAAAGCATTCACATCCATGCCATTTATATGGGTGGTATAAATGGGTCTCACTAAATACATTATATTATTTCACACTTCTCTATTATTTAAACCACTCAATTACATTTTTTAAATATTCATACTATTCTTTAAAACTTTAAAATGGATCCTATAAAACCTCACAATATACATCACAATTATATTTTATATTAATATATAGCACATTTTGAGGTGATAATTAATTTGATATTAGTTTATAAATTCATCAAAGAACAAAGTCACGATAGTAATGCAGTTCCACGGTTGCCTCAATATACCATTGTCATAAAGCAAAATAATGGCTTTGGAAAAAATGAAACCATGGTAAGAGTCAACCAATAATTATGCCCTGAGTGTAGAATTGGTTTGATTTATATTATTTTGAAAGATAGTGTGACTAATATTTAAGAGTAGATTTGTTATTTTGGTGGAGAATACTCGATCAAAGTCTTGTATAATTTATTAAAACATTAGGATGTTGAAGACCTTTTTGTTAAAGTCATTCCATTATTTGAAAACGTTAGTTTCATCAAAAGTTTCTTTGTTTGTTTGTTAATTACTCCCTCCGTTCCTTTTTAAGTGTCACTTTTATAGAAAAGTTTTGTTTCTATTTAAGTGTCACTTTCAAAGTTCAATGTAATATTAAATGTTGTGTTACCAATATTACCCTTAATTATTTATTACAGAGAGAGAAATAATTGAAACAAGGTATTAAATGAATGAGGTTATTATTGGAAAAAGATAATTTATTGTATCAAAAGTAGTAATATTTATTGAGTTTATTGGTTTGTGTAAAATGTCAAAAAGTGACACTTAAAAAGGAACGGAGGGAGTATTAGATAATAGATTGTCGATGAAGAGTAGTTTGTCTCCAAAAAGTGTCAATATTACATATAATTTGTTGTGTGTGAGCGATTACTATAGAGAAAACGGTAACATAACTATGGACCATGTTTTTGGTAAGGTATGGACAACAATCTTACAATAGTTAGGATTTAGTGGTGCTTTGATAAACATACCCATGGACCATGCTTTTCAATTCGTTGGTTTGGTTCATCCAAATAGGTTTAAGAGGAAGAATCTTTTTGTATGTAGTTAGTTGTTTGTTTCGTCAATGTAAAAGTGTACAAATAATGCGGTTGTAAAAAAAATTAAACATTTAATGCGATTATGGTGTAAATGTAAAGTTAAAGGTTTTTGTTATGATTTTCATCTAAGGTGTTCACAACGTATCCATAGTTGCTGCATGACATGCTAGGCGGTGTATTATGTTAGTGTTTTTTCTCTCATAGTTGGATAAATATTTAGGTGATTGGAGTTATGAACTTTGTATTTTTTTTTGTCAAGCGAACTTTATATTTTCTAACACGTATATAAATAAAATATGTTTGAACACACTCACATAAATGAAACAAAATAAATGAGAAAGAATTTAATCAAATGATTCAATTATTTCTTATTTTAATTTTTTAGATTTATGTGTGTGTCTATCAACTTTTTATTTGTGTTTGTGACTATGTTAGAATTTCTTTTCTCGTATCTCTTATGTTTTGAAATGTGTGTGTGTTTTTTTTCCCAACTTTGAGTTGTGCTTACAATGTGAATAGGTACCATTTTGATCTTCTTAAAATGAAATATACCGAGTGTTTTATTTTTATTTTATTTTTGAGGCAGGACTGTTTTATTTTTTTAATGCCAAGAAATATACGGAGTAGTCAATAATTGATATTTTTAATTTTTTATACCGTATCCCTTAAAAAATGCAGGATAATTTTTTGAATAAATTAAATCAGAGGTCATTTAATTTTGAGATTTGTAAGAGATTGATCTTAAATTATTTTGATCACACCTAAGTCCTTTAAGTTTGAGTTTTGTAACATATTGGTTATTTAAGTTATATTGATCACACATAAGGCATTTAAGTATGTAAATATTTTTGATTTAGTCATTATGTCACATCATCATTTTTGTAACATTTGGTAAATCGAATGACTAAACCGAAAACGTTTACAAACTTAAAAGGACTTATGTGTGACTAAAATAAGACCAATATGTTACAAACCTCAAACTTAAATAACTTATGTGTGACCAAAATAACTTAAAATGATCAATCAGTTACAAATCTTAAACATAAAAGACCATGATGTAATTTAACCTAATTTTTTTTACATAGTTTTGGATTTTTTTAAGAAAAGAGATTATGATTATCCGATCAAGCATTCTTTTTAAATATTCTATTTTTTTAGTTAAAAACACCACAAACAAATTGTTTTAAAAAAACGTTTAAGACGGAAGAAAATATGTTTAACGAATTTTTATTATTTATCCGTTCTTTAAAAAAAGAATTTATTTATTTTGTTAAAATAGCTTAATAATTGGTGTTCTCTGGCATTTTGCAACTTTGGGTATAGTATACGATGGAAGTGAACCGGTAGAAAGCACGAATAAGAAGTTACTTCCGTTTCAGCAATCGTCACCGGTAAAGGCCTCTAACCCCTTAGCTCAAAAATGTTTTACTTTGGTTATTAGAATTCTATGATTCTCTCGTTTCATTTGTGTAGCAAGACAGCCCCTTATGTTTGTTCACAACCTGTTTGTGAAAATGCCTCAATGAGCTTCATTCTTGGATTCCAGATTTCATCTTTAACTTTTGTTTTATACCTACCCATTTTATTATTATATTATAACGGACTTATTTCAACTTGTTCATAAACTGTTTTCAGCTTATTTCCATCAGGATAACTTATGAAAACAGCTTATAGTTTATACGAAAAACAGTTTAGCTTTATTTTATCATTTGTTATGGAAATAGCTTACTGATTATATATGATAAGCTCTTATGCTATAAGCTGCAAATTATGTTGTTTATCCAAACGCGGCCTAAATGATCTTGCTTTAACTTTCTCTTACAGAAGCAACATATCTTAAAGTTTTCTCTTTTTCGTGCCCATTTATTTCAAACTTTTGCTTCCTTAACTCCCATTTTGTTAGAGTTGGAATGGTGGGGCTTTTGTTGGAGCTACTTGGTTCGAGAATCTAGATAGCATTAGCTTATAGTCTGTCATTTTTGGAATATTGCTGTTTGTTTGGAATGGGATGTTGGAGATGGTTGATAGTTGATAATTGTGCTATTTGCACTCAAATGCAATGTCATCACATTAGTTTTGTATGGGAAGAGAGGTTATTAAGGACGTTGCAAGCAAATGCTATCAAGAGTTTAGTTTTGACTAGATGACTGTTCTGGTTATATTTTGCTCCAATTAAGTGTTGACTATCTAATGTCACTGTTTTTCATGGTGCTAATTACTTGCTATTGGAATAATCTCAAGTTCCTGTCATTAAGCATGTTAAGTAGTTGTAATGCTTTGATTGGGAACTTTGTATCTTAGTTAATTGGGTTTGTAGGTTATATTCTACTGTGGCTTTTTTGGTACAATCTGTTGTTGCCGCATTTTTTGGTATAATCCGTTCATGTTGAATCAAGTGTATATTTTATGAAGAACATTTTATATAAGTAATAGTTATTGTGATTTTCTTTTTGCCTACTGGTTAGATTAGTTAAAAAAAAAAAAAATCTTTGTTTGTGGCCACCTCATGAAAATATTGCTAGCTTCACCGCTGATTTAGAATTGTGTGTCTACATCCTCTAATCATCCCTTGATGATAGAAACAAACAAATCTAGCCAAAACATCAACGCTTTTGAGCTTTTTTATTTGTCAGACATTTCGTAATCTCTGTATGAATTACTTTCTCTTTATTTTTGTGCTAAATAGGTTCTTATGCCTTGTTCAACTTCCATTGTTTGACCTTGTTTCTTTACTTTTATTTTTAATACTTCCTTGACCGTTGTAACTCAGTTCATATGTATGGTCTATTGCAGAGAAAGATATTGCTGCCATCATCTAAATTTACAAGGGAACATTTGCCTTTTACACGACTTTGTTCTTTGATTGGTTAGTTGGGCTCTCCGAGGTAAACAACTGAGACTGTTCTCTATAGCTGTAAACTTTGTTATAGCTGTAAATTTTGTATTTTCATGATTTGATAAATCACTTATGTTATTTTGTGTTGCAAAATTACTGTGCCACATTTTTTTTTGTCTTTACCTATGACTAGGATTTTAATTTAAGTTTTTTGTTTAGAACGTTCTTGTAATTCAGAGGGTGATCATAATATGAGAGGGTTTCCTTTGTGTATCTATTGCTGCAATTTTTCTGTCACAAAAAAACCTAGTACTGCAATACTCAAACTAAATATTACATTTTCTTGAATAACATTTTTTCAAAAAAAATGTTTGAAGTACTTTTAGTTTATATGTTTATATATAGAGAGCTTTTGGAGTGGGCTGGCCCATAGAATAAGTCAGGCCAAGTTGTTTTTGTGAAAAAGTTTTCTTAAGAAGGCACATAGGGTGGCCCTTGCCCACAGAGACTTGTGGGCTTTTTGGCATTGACTCATGGTTGGATGTTCTAATATAATGTCGCTGCAGGTAATTGATACGATGTCACTGAGGCAATTTTTAGGCTATTCTGAAGGCGATGTCATGAGGTCTGATTGCAAACCTTGTTCTAGACTAATGAGACACACAGCCGGAATCTTTAGTGTTGGTGGAGCATTGGGATTTTGGGTCCTTTGCCGAATGCACTATGGTTCGTTCTACTTTTTCCCCTTGCTTCTTTTCTGTTCTACATGCATGTTTGTTAGTCACATACAGGCTACAACTTTTGAAAGTTCAGTTCTAGTTTATAAATGTCCTATAATTCTTAATCTCCGCTTTTGATGCCTCTGCCAATGTGAATTCTTATTAATGCTTTTGCATGTTTCCTGTTATTAATGTCTTGATGGTATGGGGTTACAACTTTTGATCCCTTGAATATTGCCACTTAACATTGCTTTCGTGCGGATGATGATCAACGCAAATACAGCATCGCAAGCTCTCGTAACCAGAACAGTTTACCTTTTTTTTAATAATAAAATATTTATGGCATCTTATTTTTTTCACAATCTCTCGGTCTTTCGGTACATTTCATGGAACTTTTGCTTTGTTGGTGATGTAGGTCCTCGAATTCAAATTCCTAGGAGTCTTCGTTGGGCTGCATGTGGAGCTGTAACTGTAAGTTCAAGCACAGCTTTGCTGGTTCGTTTGTTTAGTCCTGAATGCGAGCCCCAGAACATAGCTGCTTATGACAATAAAAAGTAGCATTGTTAGTAACTCCCCTTTTCCATCCGACATACAAAAATAGGGAAATGATAAATTTGTAGTTGTTGTGAGAATGAAATCGTGTTACTCTTATTACTTTATAATCTACATAACGAGTCTGGGTACGGATATCTTGCATCTGTAAGTTTTGTGGTAAAAATGACCTTTTATGGCATCACTAGGCGAAATTAGGCTAGTTACTTTCGTAAATTGTGGAGCTATTGCACTTGCAAAAGTATGCTTCATACTTTTTTGTTTTTCAACTGATCTTTTAATACTTCCAAACTAGTTATTAGTAATTTAGATAACAGGTTCATCATGGCTACTTTCTTTTAGTACAGTAAATAGAACAACCCCGATGACCATAACTTACATAATAGAACCCCAAAAAAACTCTTACATAAATAAAGAGCTAGGTAGCTCAACTGGTTTAAGCTAGAGTTTAAAGGAGTAACAACTAATTACTAACTAACATTTGTCTATCCAAAAAACTGTTGGCACAATGATTTTATGGATCCAACTTGAATTATATCATCGCATATAGGTTTGTATCAAGCTTCGAAGGCAAACAAGAAAAACATTTCAGGACAATAGTTTTTCCTTGTTTATTCAGCCATCATCGAAGAATGCAGTAGTAATTCAACATAAAAATGTAGTATATCTCAATGACAATTGACAGCGAGTGGATAATGAAGCCACAGACATTTATTTTCATCATCTTAGTCTAGAATACATTAGCATCGTCAATTTCCATGCCTCTCCATTTAAAAGCATTTATTCAACGTCACTAGATAAAGGAGGTCATGTAATTGATACGTGCAGGACTCGATTGGTCCGACTATCTTGTTTTATATGATACTGCTTGGTGGTTGAATAAAAGTGACTAGACAAGATAAATTATCTTGTTTTATTTTAATTTAGTGTGGTGAGTTAATAACATATTATATTATCCCCCTTCAAAAATAATTATATTATCTTGTCCAATTCAGTGATTCACTGATAAAAAATATTATATGACTTCACTGTGATTTATCCATTCATTTATATGGAGGTGATGATGTAACTAAATTATCGCGTGATAGTTTTTTAATGATACGATTAGCATATTAGAGAGGTTTTGAGTTGATACAAACTCCAATTCCTGATAATTTCATGATTTCCATTTGTGTTTTTCTTCGATTATTTAGTCTCAACCCTCGGTCATTTTCTGTTATCTAAAGCCATAAAAGCATGACCGGTTCGAATGAATGCATAATAGTTATAGTTAGTGGTACACGACACGACATATAATACGAGGAAAGAAATAAAACATTGCAAATAGGTGTCAGCATAGATGTGATGCACTATTCGTGTTAAACATGCAGACCCGAATAAGAAAACAAACATTCTTAACTATAAAATAATACACAGAATAAAAAATTGTCACTATAGGATTTTTGGTTGGTTCTTCCGTCATCATCAATTTTTATTCCTCCCATTCCCCTAAACTCATACCTCTGACTTTGATTCTCATACTATTTTCATTCTCCGATGGCCTTCCATGATCAAAATAACAATCACACAAACGGTGAAGTTTCAAAGAAACCCAAGCTTTCTTTCTCTCCAATCACCGACGCCGAAATCCAATCAGAATTCTCCCACCACGACCCCACCATAGCACGCCTCAACAACGGAGCCTTCGGTTGTTGTCCATCCTCTGTCATCGCAGCTCAACGTCAATGGCAGCTCAAATCCCTCCGTCAACCTGACCACTTTTACTTCAACCACCTCCAAAAAGGAATCCTCCATTCCCGAACCATCATCAAAGAACTCGTCAACGCGCAACATGTTAACGAAATCTCCATCGTGGATAACGCCTCCACTGCCACCGCAATCGTTCTCCAGCAAGCATCGTGGGCTTTCCAAGAAGGAAAGTTCAATAAAGGAGATTCGGTTGTCATGCTTCACTATGCCTACGGCTCTGTCAAGAAAGCCATTGAAGCATACGTCACACGCGCCGGTGGAAGAGTCATTGAGGTTCCACTTACCTTTCCCGTCACCTCTCAAGATGATATCATCAGAGAGTTCCGCCATGCGCTGGAAAAGGCAAAGAGCGAAGGTAGTAGTAATAAAGTTAGATTAGCGGTTATTGATCATGTGACTTCCATGCCAAGCATGGTGATTCCGGTGAAAGAGTTAGTCAAGATTTGTCGCGAGGAAGGTGTTGAGCAAGTTTTCGTTGATGCAGCTCATGCTATAGGGTGCATCCCTCGCGTTGATATGCAAGAGATTGGAGCTGATTTTTACACAAGTAATTTGCATAAGTGGTTTTTTTGTCCACCTTCGGTTGCATTTATCTACGCCCGTAAATCGGTTAATTCAGTTGATTTGCATCACCCTGTTGTCTCGCACGAGTATGGGAATGGATTATCTATAGAAAGTTCTTGGATTGGGAATAGAGATTATAGCGCACAATTAGTGGTTCCAACGGTTATGGAATTTGTGAATAGGTTTGAAGGTGGAATTGAAGGGATCAAAAAGAGGAACCATGATTGTGTTGTTGAGATGGGTGAGATGTTGGTGGAAGCTTGGGGGACACATCTTGGGACGCCACACCATATGAGTGCAAGTATGGTTATGGTTGGTTTGCCTCCTTCTTTGGGGATTATGAATGAAGGGGATGCTATGAATCTTAGGACACATTTGAGGGAATTTTTTGGGGTTGAAGTCCCTATTTATTTTCGAGATGGGGGAGAAGCTGGATGTGTAAATGGATATGCAAGAATTTCTTATCAAGTGTATAATAAAGTTGATGACTATTACAAGTTTAGGGATGCAATTAATCAACTTGTAAGTGATGGCCTCACTTGTGCTTTTCTTTCCAGTTAAACTCCTGTTATGCTTTAGCAGTAGTTGCCATCTTCTGTGGTGCCTAGTGCGTTGAGATTTTCATTGTGGATGAGTATTTATTTCGAAATTTTCAAGCTTTGAGCAGCAGCTACTATTATCTCAATAAAAAATTTGTCTAGGATTTAGTATTTATTTGTTTTACCTAAAAAAGATTTTCATTCATTCAAAATAGACAAATACATGATTATTACATATTCAAAATTCCTAAAAAATTGAAAAAGGTGAATGTGGAAACAATCCTGTAAATAGGTTAATAGCATACAACAACAACATGATACAAATAGGACAAAATAAAGGTAATCGAAAAATTCATGATTCTGTATCTGCAACATTGACGCCTAAGTCTTCACTAAATCTAAAATGAGTTGAAATGAATATGTCAATCTGAACCAACGAACACTATACTATAATGGAAACACCAACAAACGCAGCTCAAGATGACGACCAAACACAATGTCACACAAGTCGACGAACAAACACGACCGTACTAAGACGTGAAAACTTAAAAGGGTCTTGCTAACAAGTGTCATAAGGTCATTGTTTAAGGAACCCGCTAAAAGAAATTTTATCTTAAAAATATAAGTCAAACACATGTAAAAGTCATAACTACACAATTTTCAATATAAAATTTAATGTTTTTGGATGCTTAAACAATACCTTAAAAACATTTGTTAGCATTTTTCAACTTAAAAAACACAACAAAAAAACAAATATACATAGATGACCGCTTATTTAAATAAAAGGAGGAAAAAACGGTGAAGGGTGATTTCAAGTCAAAATTAACCAAACCATTATTGTGTATATAGAGAGAGGGGGGAAATATATCCAAAAAAAAAGAGTGATTACCGTCATAGATGAAATGGTTTAATATCATCCATGGCCATGGGATCAAAATGCTAGTTTAAAAGTAGAAGCCAAATTAAAATAGTCAGGTGTGAGTGTGACTCCCTCCTTCTCCTCTTTTTCACCAAAAGTTGTCACCTTTGTTTATTGGAGAAGCAAATGAATGGATCTGGAATAGAAGTGGAACCATGTATGGATGCCGGTTAATGTGCAATAAACAATGTCATTATGTTTGTTATCGTTTATTTTTTAAATAGATTTTTATAGTTTAACATCTTTCTGCTATAATTTTATAAATTAACAAAGAATTTTTTAAAGAAAACTACAAATAAAAAATTATTTGAATAACTTATCTTAAAATGTCATTTTAAATATTTCTTCATTTTGCTATAATTTTTTTGGAGAATAAAGTTTAGAAAAAAAATCTAAAATAAAAAGCTACTTCAAATAGTTTTTCGTTAAGATCATTTTTGAACATTGTCTTTTTGAAAAATTATGTGATTTTTACTATGTAAAATCTCTAACAATAAATATTTAAGTTAAAAAAAATTAGTAAATGTTAAAATCTCCTTTTTAACTTATAATAAATGAGTTTGAAATAATTTCTATTATTTTTAAATAAATTTTCAAAAAAACCATTTTTAGAAATTAAAATAAAAAAACTAATCTAAAACAAGCGGGCCATATATATTTTCTTAATTGAAACAAACCATGGGTCTTTTCTTTTTTACTGGATAAACAAACAATGGGTTTTGGACGATATACAAATTTGAACATTCTAATCTAACTAATTATTGTAGGGTGTTGCACATTCATAAGGAAAGGCTTAATATAAAAAATTAAAAGTTACATTATTTATTTTTTCCGGCTCATGCAATAAGACAAATCCTTAATTTTGGTGTTTAATACTTGAGAAAAATGAAGAAAATAGACAGTGTAGAAAATTGTGTGAATTACATTGAAGCAATGAAAGAATCCAAGCAAAATCTACAGTCTACATAGCAGAGTGTACCATTGTGTTATTCACACGCCAAAGAAGGAAGATGAAGCGTTGGAAACGCGTGTAAACGCAGACTAAGATGTCATAAGAAAATCTGAACCTTCGATTCTTAATCCAACGACTACCATTAAACCCTCTCATCTCTTATGGTAGTACTCCTATATATATATATATATATATATATATATTGAAAACAAATATTTAACATGCTTCTAATGTTATCAAAGAAATTGTAAGTTCAAAGAAATCTATAAAAAAAATTATAAAGAGTAACAACATTATGATGAGTAAAGAAAATGAAAGGTTTATACATAATAGATAACTATTTTTTACCTTCACTAGTTCATGCGTTTACAATAACCTCTAACGCACGTCATTTTTTCATAACGAACAAGGATATATTTTTTATAACAATCATCGTTAAGTACGCATTCTCCTATAATGTCAAATAAGAACAAATAAATAAATATTACTGAAAAGGGTCAAAGATTGTATATAAAATAAATAAAAAATGAGAATAATTATACTAACTATTAAACTTCATGCCGTCGACGACAACTGTAACAGCCTGATTTTCGTTATTTTGCTTTTAATTAATTTACGTGTATTTATGTATGTTTGTATGTGATTATTTGTCCTTTTATGTATTTTCTTGAGTTTAGTGATTAGGAGGGTATTTTGGTCTTTTGGCGAGTAAGGGTAAAATAGTAATTTTGATCGAGAATTAATCGTAGCGTTTTTAGTGAGAACCGATTGTTTAGTGATTTATTAAGTTAGTTGTAGTAATTAATATTAGTGTTAGTTGTTGTGAAATATTTATTTATTAGTAAGATAGAAAACTAATAGATGACGTTATTAGAATAGAGTCCAATTATTATTTCATGGGTTAGGCCCAATGGGTATGGATATATTCTAACTATAGGGAGAGAACTAGTGTTGTAGAACTTAGTTCATTTTTCATTCAAGAGGCAAGAGGCTAGGAGAGGGAGAAGAAGAGAAAGCTTGTAGAGGGGAAGAACTTGGGAGCTTAATTGAAGCCTATGATTGAGCTTAGAAGATTAGAGGTAAGGGGGATAGACTTAAATCATAATATCTTTTTCTACCCCTTTCTTTAAGTGATTATTCAATAAGTGCTTTTGAAAATAAGTGATTGTGTGAAATTTGATGAATGAATTCATGTGTAATTGTTGATGATATGTTTGTACATGTGAATTGAATGATTAAGTGTTGTTGATATTAAATTCATGTGCCAAAAATCATATATTTGAATATGTTGTGTTTTTGTAAAAAAATGATGAATAATGAAGTTGTGGTTGGATGATTTATGGAATGAATTTTCATGATTGATTATTGGTGTTGATGTTTGAAAAACATGTTGTTGATGAATTGGTACGTTGATTATGCCATTGGTGATTTGGTGATGAAAGTTGTTGTTGTTGTGAAATAATTATGAAGTTTTGGTAAATTTTTGAATTAGAACAAAATAATGTTTGATTCATGAGTTTTGAGCATTTTGGTGTATGTGTTTATGTACATGACCTGTAAACAACCTTTGGGAATAAATTTGGATGTTGTGAGATCAAAATTAGGGTTTTGGGGTGAAAAATGGTTCAAACCCGTGAAAAATTATGCTGAACTGTTGACTGTTCGCTTAAGCGAGCTGGAAGCGAGCTGTAAGCGAACAGCTACTGTAAGAATTTCGCTTAAGCGAGATTTACTTCGCTCAAGCGAAATGCTCTCAAACAACATGCCCTGTTTCACGTTCTTGCGTCTTTTTCTCACATTTTTGTTTTGAATTGGTCTTTGATGTAAACATGAAAGTTGTAGATAATTGAGTTATCTTTGCAATAGCTTTGGCTTGACTTAAAAATGTTTTATGGATTTTGAGTTATGATGAAAACACTCCAAGTGGGTCTCGGAGAAACTTTAGAAAATTTAGCGTAACTATTTCCAAGTCAACCCAAAACTTATGATTTGTTTCCAAACTTCAAAACTTAAGTATTAGGGGTTCATTTGAGGTGTTTTATGAGTATTTAACCTATGTCTTGTTGAATCAAACTTGATTTTCTTTTGAAAAATGTTTTGGTTTTGCAAAATGATAAAGTGAGACAAACTTTGTGAATTATGAGATTTCTTGGTAGTTGACCGGTGAAACGTACATGTATGTACACCTACTCTCATAAGTGATTAGTGTGCATACGTTGTAACACCCCAATTTCCCGTCTTAAAAATTTCATTAAATAAATCATACATCAGAGTATTTGTCATAAAGGAGTGTCACATTTCCTCTTTAAAAATAACTTAGATAATAATTTATCGAATTACAAAACATTCAGTTAAGCAGCGGAATTCAAAAAGGTTTCATCTCATAAATGTCTTGGCTTAAAAGCCAGCAAAAACGTCTCAAAATATTTAAGGTTCTACATCACAAAAGTCAACGTTTAATCAAGCATGATACATAAGGAATAGACTCCACAAAAGACCTCATCCCGTTACATATCAGAGCAACCCTAACTTCACACATCCTCGCATCAACGCATCTAAGACTGGGTACCTGCACTTGCCCACAAGGCGGCAATTCCAGCAGAAGGGGTGAGATTCACAACAATAATATTAATATATAATCATAAGTCAAGATTAACGATTCATACATCCAACTCATCACGTATACAATATAGCACATCACAACATCATCATAAGCATCATCATAACAACATCATAACATCATCTTAACAACATTACATCACACATCAACGTCTCAAACATCATCTCATATATGTCACAATTGACTCGACTAAATGCAACACCTAACGTCTCAACATCATGCATGTGGTACCATATAATTATAGCATTAATATGCTTCACCGTCGCTTTGAGCAAATGCTCCACCGTCGCTTTGAGCATAAAGCTCCACCGTCTCATAATTATGCAAATGCATGGACTCGTCATTTAACAACTCAATACACCGTCTCAAGACCATCATTCATAATACACAACTGACACATGCAGGTATAATAGTTACATGGCAGATATCATCTCATTAATCACATATAACACAACACGTATCATCATCACAATCACACAATCATCGTATTCAAACATCACTTATTTTCATTCATACGTCATTTATCAACAGCTCAAGTAGTTCATCAGCATTCATCTTCATAGCATACATTTAAGGATATAAAACTTCACTAATACTACCCCAAAGGTTCCTCTCAAAGTCCCATGCGAAACAGATCGCAAAACAACAACAGTCCTGAACCAACTAACTCGCCACGACGAGTACATCTGCTCGCCACAGGCGAGTACTCCCAGTAGCTCACTCGCCAAAGGCGAGTTGGGGGCGAGCTGGAGGCGAGAAAAACTGGGTGCTTCGGCCTTTTGACATTTTTCAACAAAATCCTCATTTATAAGCTCCCTAAATCCAATTTGACCAAACCAACTTCACAGGTCATCTCTATAAATACTGGGACACTCAAAACCATCTAAAGTTTGGCAAAATTCCTAATTTTAAGGGTCAAGCTCGCCACGGCGAGTTATACTGCTCGCCTCGCGAGCAACCAAGGGTTACTCGCCACGGCGAGTGATCTGCTCGCCACAGGCGAGCGATCTCAGAACCACTGCGGGTTCAGTCCAATTCACACCAAAACCTGTCAATTCTCTCCACTTAAGCTTCTAATACATCAGCAATAGCATCCTAGGGGATAATCTAGGTTCTGTAACACATTATACAGCAATGCAACACATTCTCACATCAAATTCATCAAAAATCACCATAACCCTAATTCTCAAAACTTCTCTCAATTCTTCCCAATCTCTAAGCTAATCAAGAACAGATGATTTAACATTAATACTATTGAAGTTAGGCTCACCCTTACCTGGAAAAATTGCAGAATTGGAACCTAGCTTTCTCTTCTCTCTTGACCGTTCTTCTTCTTTTTCCCAAATGTCTGTACGCGTTCTCAAAACCTTCCTTTCTTAACCTACTTCTCTTATATACTCCCTCACAACTTAACTAATTCCTTCTTAACCCACACAACTCTTCTTAATTATAATTATAACCCCATCTCTTAAAATTCTATCTTTTTCCACCACATCTATTTATTTACTAAATAAATATTCATATAAACATCACTTATATTATTTTATTAAACAATAAAATAATAATACTTCACACGTCACAAATACGTCACATAATCATCAAAATCATATAATATATAAACATATATCATAACATCTAATAAAATAGTTAAATAATTAAAGAGGGCGTTACAACTCTCCCCCTCTTAAAGGATTTTCGTCCTCGAAAATTTACCTCGCTCAAACAACTCTGGATAGGATTCCAGCATCTTACTCTCTAGTTCCCAAGTCAAGCTTTCACCCGTCGCTCCGTCCCAAACAACTCTCACAAGAGGTATCTCCTTGCCTCTCAACGTCTTTGTCTTCCGATCATCAATCCTCACGGGTAAGGTCTCAACCGTAAGGTTGTCCTTAACTTGCACATCATCGCTTTGGATCACATGAGACGGATCCGGAACATACTTCCTCAGCTGAGATACATGAAAAACATCATGCAAATTCGACAAGTGCGGTGGTAATCCAACACGATACGCCACCGGTCCAATCCTCTCTGAAATCTGATACGGTCCTATAAACCTCGGAGTCAACTTCTTCGATTTCAAAGCACGTCCAACACCCGTCAAAGGAGTCACTCTCAGGAACACATGATCCCCCTCTTGGAACTCAAGGTCCTTTCTACGCTTATCATGATAACTCTTTTGTCGACTCTGCGACGCTTTCATCTTTTCTTGGATCATTCTCACCTTCTCAGTAGTCTGTTGAATGATCTCTGGTCCTAAGACCACTCTTTCACCCGACTCAAACCAGCACAACGGAGTCCTGCATCTCCGACCATATAAAGCCTCAAAAGGTGCCATTCCAATACTTGAATGGTAACTGTTGTTGTACGTGAACTCTATCAATGGAAGATGACTATCCCAAGCTCCTCCCTGTTCAAGTACACAAACCCTCAACAAGTCCTCCAACGACTGAATCGTCCTCTCCGACTGACCATCTGTTTGCGGATGATAAGCCGAACTCAACCTCAACTGAGACCCTAACGCCTCTTGTAAACTCTTCCAAAATCTAGAAGTAAATCTTGGATCTCTATCAGATACGATGCTCGAAGGAACACCATGCAGCTTAACTATCTCTCTAACATAAATCTCCGCCAACTGAGCCACAGGAAAAGTAATGTTGATTGGCAGAAAGTGAGCGGACTTCGTTAATCTATCAACAATCACCCAAATAGCATCGTTCCCTCTAGGAGTATTGGGCAAACTCGTCACAAAATCCATGGATATACTATCCCATTTCCACTCTGGCACATCTAGAGGTACCATCATACCAGTCGGCTTCTGATGCTCAATCTTCGACTTTTGACAAACCAAGCAAGAATACACAAATTGTGCCACATCGCGTTTCAAACCAGACCACCAAAACAACCTCTTTAAGTCATGATACATCTTTGTAGCTCCCGGGTGAATACTCAAGCTACTTCTATGGCTCTCTTCAAGAATCATTTTCTTAATCTCATCATTGTCAGGAATGCAAATCCTCCCTCGGAATCTCAACACTCCTTGATCATCGACCTTAAAGTCACCATCCACAGTCTCATTACCAGCAATTAACAAATCTACAAACGTGACATCTTCTTTTTGGGCTTCTTTGATATGCTTCAGAAAATCATTATCAATTCTCAACATTCCCAGTTTTATGCTCTGAGGTGTTCTTTCACACACCAAGCTCAAATCTCTAAACTGTTCCAACAATTCAAATTCTTTTACCATCAACGCGGACATATGCACCGTTTTCCTACTCAAGGCATCTGCAACTACATTTGCCTTACCAGGATGGTAATTCAAACCAAAATCATAATCCTTCAATAACTCAAGCCACCTTCTCTGTCTCATATTCAACTCTTTCTGATCAAATAAATATCTCAGACTCTTATGATCACTGAATACTTCAAACCTCGAACCATACAAATAATGTCTCCATATCTTCAATACAAAGACCACGGCTGCCAACTCTAAGTCATGCGTCGGATAATTCTTCTCATGAATCCTCAATTGTCTCGAAGCATATGCTACCACCTTGCCTTCTTGCATAAGCACACCTCCTAAACCCAACTTGGATGCATCACAGTATACCACAAAAGGTTCATCGGGCTTTGGCAAAATCAAAATTGGAGCCGTCGTCAGGCGCTTCTTCAATTCATTGAAACTATTCTCACAATGCACATCCCATACAAACGACTTACCCTTACACGTCAACTGCGTTAACGGAAGAGCCAATTTAGAAAATCCTTCTATAAACCTCCTGTAATAACCAGCTAGTCCCAAAAAGCTTCTAATCTCCGTAACCGACTTAGGCGTCTCCCATTACGATACTGCTTCAACTTTGGACGGGTCAACCGCAATACCTTCACCAGAAATAACATGGCCAAGAAAACTTACTTCGTTTAGCCAGAACTCACACTTAGACAATTTAGCATACAGCTTCTTTTCCTTCAACACTTGCAATACAGTCTTCAAATGCTCTGCATGCTCAGCTTCAGTCTTAGAGTAGATCAGTATATCATCAATAAAGACCACAACAAACTGATCCAAGTACTCATGAAAGATTATGTTCATATATTCCATAAACACACCAGGCGCATTAGTAACACCGAAAGGCATCACCTTATATTCATAATGTCCATAACGCGTCCTAAAGGCCGTCTTCTGCATATCTTCATCCTTCACCTTAATCTGATGGTAACCTGACCTCAAGTCAATCTTGCTAAATACTTTTGCACCCACTAACTGATCCATCAAGTCGTCAATCCTCGGAAGTGGATACCTATTCTTGATCGTCACTTTGTTCAGCTGTCTGTAATCAATGCACAGCCGCATACTACCATCCTTCTTCTTTACCAACAACACCGGAGCTCCCCATGGTGAAACACTAGGTCTCACAAACTTCTTCTCAAGCAAGTCTTCCAACTGTTTCTTCAACTCTGCTAACTCAGAAGCAGACATACGATAAGGTGCCATCGACACCGGCTTCGTACCCGGCACAAGGTCTATCGAAAATTCAACCTCCCTCTCTGGTGGCACATCTGGGATCTCATCAGGGAAAACTTCAGGAAATTCCTTCACAACAGGCAGCCCATCAATTACAGCTTGGTTCTCTAAAGATAACGAAGCCATCAGCGAAAACATCATCATCCCATCACGTTCCAGTTGCTTCAGCTGCTTAGAAGATAGAAACTCTGCGCCCCACTCTTCTTCGACGGAAGAAAAATGCACCGTCTTTCTAAAACAGTTGATAAGAACTCGGTTGTACTCTAGCCAGTTCATACCCAGAATCACATCCATACCACTTAAAGGTAGGCACACTAAATCCATCACAAAGTCACGGCCAAACATAGATAAAGGACAATTCAAACATACGAGAGAAGTAGTCACCGAACCCTTAGCTGGAGTCTCGACAACCATCTCTCCATTCATATCAGAAACATCAAGACCCAAGGCATAAACACAATCAAAAGCAACAAAACTGTGCGTAGCACCAGTATCAATAATAGCAACTAAAGGAGTATTATTAATATAGCAAGTACCTCTGATCAAACGATCATCATTCTCAGTCTGGGTGCCAGTCAATGCAAACACTCTCCCAGTAGTCTTATTCTTCTTGGGTTGCTTACACTGCGAACCAATGTGTCCTTGCTCATTGCAGTTAAAACACACAACATCATCAAACTTGCAGTCACTAGTAATATGCCCTTTCTGACCACAACGGTAGCACCTCTTCACCTCAACAGTACATGCATTGCTCTTATGGCCTTTCTCGCCACAAGTGTAACAAGTGATCTCAGCAGGAGCAGTCTTCTTCTGGGGCCTCCTCTCATCATTTACTCTCTGCTTCCCTTTATCTCTAGGGGCATCATAAGGTTTAGGGCGACTCTGCTGGCCCTTAGCTTTCCGATCATTCACTACCTTGTAGTGAGCCTTAGTATCCTCCTCATATATCCGACAGCTACTCACCAACTCAGAAAAATCACGAATCTTCTGATAACCGATAGCCCTCTTGATATCAGCGCGCAACCCGTTCTCAAACTTGATGCATTTTGAAAACTCAGCCGTCTCGGGTGCATAATGCGGATAGAACTTAGCCAACTCCACAAACTTGGCCGCATACTCGGTCACCGACATGTTCCCTTGCTTAAGCTCCAGGAACTCTATCTCTTTCTTCCCACGGACATCTTCTGGGAAGTATCTATTAAGGAACTCCCTCGTGAAAATGGCCCACGTCACCACAGCTCCATCTTGTTCCAAAATAGGCAGGAGACTAACCCACCAATCATCAGCCTCCTCCGCTAACATGTGCGTACCAAACCGCACCTTCTGAACATCGTCACATTGCATGACCCTGAAAATCCTCTCTACTTCCTTGAGCCACATCTGAGCTCCATCAGGATCATAACGCCCCTTGAAGGTAGGCGGGTGATTCCTCAAAAACGTCTCCAACATTCTCGTCCCGTCATTTCCACCAGCGTTGTTCTGATTGCCCACAGCATTAGCCATTGCTTCCAAAGCAGCAGCAAGAGCGGCATCGTTTCTACCAGCCATCTAGTTCTCTGGAAATAAACATAAGTCAGAATAATACAATAATACTATTCTAACTCTAAGACAACGTCACTCGACTCTCTACTTGGCCGGACGGACCAACCTGCTCTGATACCAATTGTAACACCCCAATTTCCCGTCTTAAAAATTTCATTAAATAAATCATACATCAGAGTATTCGTCATAAAGGAGTGTCACATTTCCTCTTTAAAAATAACTTAGATAATAATTTATCGAATTACAAAACATTCAGTTAAGCAGCGGAATTCAAAAAGGTTTCATCTCATAAATGTCTTGGCTTAAAAGCCAGCAAAAACGTCTCAAAATATTTAAGGTTCTACATCACAAAAGTCAACGTTTAATCAAGCATGATACATAAGGAATAGACTCCACAAAAGACCTCATCCCGTTACATATCAGAGCAACCCTAACTTCACACATCCTCGCATCAACGCATCTAAGACTGGGTACCTGCACTTGCCCACAAGGCGGCAATTCCAGCAGAAGGGGTGAGATTCACAACAATAATATTAATATATAATCATAAGTCAAGATTAACGATTCATACATCCAACTCATCACGTATACAATATAGCACATCACAACATCATCATAAGCATCATCATAACAACATCATAACATCATCTTAACAACATTACATCACACATCAACGTCTCAAACATCATCTCATATATGTCACAATTGACTCGACTAAATGCAACACCTAACGTCTCAACATCATGCATGTGGTACCATATAATTATAGCATTAATATGCTTCACCGTCGCTTTGAGCAAATGCTCCACCGTCGCTTTGAGCATAAAGCTCCACCGTCTCATAATTATGCAAATGCATGGACTCGTCATTTAACAACTCAATACACCGTCTCAAGACCATCATTCATAATACACAACTGACACATGCAGGTATAATAGTTACATGGCAGATATCATCTCATTAATCACATATAACACAACACGTATCATCATCACAATCACACAATCATCGTATTCAAACATCACTTATTTTCATTCATACGTCATTTATCAACAGCTCAAGTAGTTCATCAGCATTCATCTTCATAGCATACATTTAAGGATATAAAACTTCACTAATACTACCCCAAAGGTTCCTCTCAAAGTCCCATGCGAAACAGATCGCAAAACAACAACAGTCCTGAACCAACTAACTCGCCACGGCGAGTACATCTGCTCGCCACAGGCGAGTACTCCCAGTAGCTCACTCGCCAAAGGCGAGTTGGGGGCGAGCTGGAGGCGAGAAAAACTGGGTGCTTCGGCCTTTTTGACATTTTTCAACAAAATCCTCATTTATAAGCTCCCTAAATCCAATTTGACCAAACCAACTTCACAGGTCATCTCTATAAATACTGGGACACTCAAAACCATCTAAAGTTTGGCAAAATTCCTAATTTTAAGGGTCAAGCTCACCACGGCGAGTTATACTGCTCGCCTCGCGAGCAACCAAGGGTTACTCGCCACGGCGAGTGATCTGCTCGCCACAGGCGAGCGATCTCAGAACCACTACGGGTTCAGTCCAATTCACACCAAAACCTGTCAATTCTCTCCACTTAAGCTTCTAATACATCAGCAATAGCATCCTAGGGGATAATCTAGGTTCTGTAACACATTATACAGCAATGCAACACATTCTCACATCAAATTCATCAAAAATCACCATAACCCTAATTCTCAAAACTTCTCTCAATTCTTCCCAATCTCTAAGCTAATCAAGAACAGATGATTTAACATTAATACTATTGAAGTTAGGCTCACCCTTACCTGGAAAAATTGCAGAATTGGAACCTAGCTTTCTCTTCTCTCTTGACCGTTCTTCTTCTTTTTCCCAAATGTCTGTACGCGTTCTCAAAACCTTCCTTTCTTAACCTACTTCTCTTATATACTCCCTCACAACTTAACTAATTCCTTCTTAACCCACACAACTCTTCTTAATTATAATTATAACCCCATCTCTTAAAATTCTATCTTTTTCCACCACATCTATTTATTTACTAAATAAATATTCATATAAACATCACTTATATTATTTTATTAAACAATAAAATAATAATACTTCACACGTCACAAATACGTCACATAATCATCAAAATCATATAATATATAAACATATATCATAACATCTAATAAAATAGTTAAATAATTAAAGAGGGCGTTACATACGTAGTTGAGGTAATTAAATTGTTTTGCTTGAAAATTAAGTTATTTTGGAAAAAAGTGGTATTTTGATACGAACTTGGTGAATCATGAGTTATCATGGTATTTAGCCGGTGAGACTTATATGTATGAACACCTGCACTAATGTGTGATAGTGTGAATACTTAGTCGAGGCAATTGCATGTCTTACTTTGAAAATGGTCTATATTTTGAAAAGTAACATTTTGAGACGAATGTTGAGAATTCATAGTATTTGGCCGATGAAATACTTATGGGAGTATACCTTCACTCATATGTGGTTAGTATACTTACTTAGTAGAGGCAATTGAATCATTCTAATCTCGTTTTGGTCCATTGGCCTAATTTGTTAAAGTGGTGAATTGTAGTATACGAAACTAGTTGAAGATATATTCATTGAACTTTTCTATCTTGTAATTCTTCCGTGAATGGGATTGAATGTGAATATATGTTGTTGTTGGTGAATATATATATATATATATATATATATATATATATATATATGTTGATGTATATATGTTGTTGTTGGTGATTATATATGTTGAGTGCATATATGTTGTTGTTGGTGATGATACATGTAATGTACATATATGTTGTTGCTATTTCTCATTCATGCTATTGGTGATGAATATGTTGGTGCAAGCATGAATAAGAATATGTTGGTGTGGACTTGTGAATTTGCATGAAGCATATTTTGTTGTGGTCGAGTCCTAGTTCACATACGTTGTTGTTGTTGTCTTTCATCTCCAATTGGTGTTGTTGAATACTTCGGTATTCTTTATGCGGGTTGTTATGGCGTGTTTATAAGCGTCAGGGGCGACGGCCTCGGAGATGAAAGAAATTTGGTACCACACATAGTCGAGTCGGTCTAGTCACATCTAGGAAGAGTCATGTTTGTTCATGAGCTTGGTGTGCTTGATGATTGTTGTGATTGGAACTTCGTGCTTGTGTAATAATTGTTGAGAATATTATGTTCATGATTATTTATGCAAGATATTGTTAAGATGCATGCTAATCTTGTTTTGTCTTTGATTATGATTAATGTAATTCTAACCCCCAGTGGTCTTGGTGGACCGCCTACCTCTCCGTATGGATGGGTAGACGGCATGCAGGTTTAGATGTTTTTTCTTGGTGAGTTTTGCTCTTTGAGGAGCAGGAGCTTCCTCGTTTATCGCACGTGTCTAGATAGGGCTCTGATCTAGGACTTAGTGCATGTTGTTTATCTTTTAAGATTTTATTATATCATGAATTGTATTTTGTGGAGATTATTTATGTTGTTGGATTTATCTTATGTTGAGGACATGACATTTATGTTGAGATGTATTTGACTCCGCTGAGATTTTATGTTGGAGATTATTTTCATGCATGACTATATTGGTGATTGATTGAAGAAGTGACGACTATTTCTGATGTATTTATTTAAATTGCATGATTTATTGCTTAATTAGAAATAGGACGTTACAACAACAAGACACAAGGAAACAAAAAAGATCACAATGTAAACAAACTTGAGAGTTACGACTTTTTTTTTCATCTATGTAACATATATTTTCTGAAAGAATATATGTATCATTGTATGAAATGCCATGATCACATTATATAGTAAAAAACATATTTCTATGTTTATATCCATTAAATAGTTTTTAATAATTATGTGGTTGCAAGAAATGCTTCTTTGAAATTAGAATAATTACTAAATGTGTACATTGATGAATCATATTTGTCCCCTTAGCTCATATAATAGATCACATAAAACAATTTGCTTGTAATTAGAGTTCATTCTTTTTTTTTTTAGGCAATTACAGTTCATTCTTGTTTATCAACATTTCGTTTTTTTTTTTTACTTTTTATCTAGCATTTCTTAACAGAGAGAGAGGAAAACCAACATTGTATTATGATGGTATGAGTGAAATTGGATTTATATCTTAACAAGGTTTTGTGATAGATTTAAAAATACAGCCTAAAAGGGTGTATCCCCTTTATATATTGTAAAAGATGAAAAATCAAACATTTTTTCAAACAAGAAACAAAAATAATATTTCCCATAATTGTATGTACATATAACAATTCTCTAACTGAATTATTAAACTACTTAGGAGAGTTGATACATAAGTTCATATGGCAATAACAACAACTTTTGCTTCATTGCCAACTCCTAGATCAGCATCATCCTTTGTCGATGCTCTAACAATGAAGAGTTCTCAATACTTCCGGTTAATACATATTGGCACCACTCATAACTATCATTTCCCTTTTGTTATATCTTTTTCTTCGTCGTGCTAAACATGCAAAATATTTATTGGTTATCAATGACTAATTTCATATAAATAATATGTTTGGTCAACGTTAATGGGTTCTACCATTCTAACCATATTTTATTTAAAGGTTTAAATAGGTCTTTAGTCCCTGTAAATATAGACCGTTTGAATTTTCGTCCCTGAACTTACTAATCTTTCTAAACTGCCACTGCAAATATTAATCATTTTAATTTTATTCCTAATCACGTTTTTTGCTGAGATGGAGAGTCATTAGCGACATGGCACGTGATGATTGGGATAAAATGGGTCCACATCAGCAAATGAAACCTGAATGGTCCATTTTACCCTTAATAACTCCAGCCAACATGTGAATTCACCTTTTTACCCCTTTCTTCTTCAATTTCTCTTTTGTGTTATTCAGGATGGGTGGAAGGGTAGTAAGTATAACCTCCAACCGTTGATGTTGTTGTGTTTCGCCTTTCACCTCAACACCAAGGCTACCACCAAAACCATTCCCTTTCACCTCTTATTATTTATACGAATTAACGGCGACACCGTCGGTGATAGAAAAATAGGAATTAGCGATGGATTCTTTGGGTTCAAAAGTAATGTCGAATGGAAGGAAGAGCGAGAATTTGGATGAATCATATGTGTCATACCCCATTTTTTGACCATTTTTAATTAAACCTTTTTTTTTCACACCATATGCATCCCCATTAATGTTTTTTCTCCTTAGTTACTTGTTCCATAATTTAACTTCAAATTTTCCCTTTTTTATGCATTTTTTATTTATTTTTCTCACATATTTATTCTGTTACTTCGTTCTCAAGAAAACTCAATTTCATTACGCTAAACTTTTCAATTTCAATTCCTTTCATTTCCATCATATTTCTAATCATAAAAATCACAACTTTACACCAATTATTATTTATTTTTATTTTATTATTTTTTTCAAAATTCAAAAATTCAAAAAAAACACTAACTTTCACAAATTCACACAAAATACACATTTCACTCACACTTCATTTCTTTCTTCACAATTTGTGCATCTAGAATCATCTTCACATATAACACCTCATCACTGTCCTACACATCATTATTCACCACCAAAAATCCTCCAAAAAAAGTCACAAAAAACTCATTTTTTCACAAAAATTCCAAACTACCCTTTCTTACTCTCCACTTAACCTAATTCTTCACACTTGGTGACCAAGTTACTCCCACTATAAGTACCAAACAACAACTCGAGAGGGGCCGAAATTTTGAGAGAACAAAATCACCATTTTCATAAAAAATTCCAAAATCTTCATTTCTCCATGAAACTTCACGATTCTTCAACCAAAAGTTTATAAACACTTCCAACAAACCAAAAACACACAAAAACTCAAGAAAAACCACCCAAAACCGTGAACTCAAAACCACAAGTTTTCAAGAAAAAATGAGAGTGAGTTAGACCATTTCAAGGCATAAACAAGGTGGGTTTTGATGAATTTGTACCCCTTGAAGTGTTGTGAACCTTTTCCATTATTTAATTTTGCTTAATTCACTGTTTTTTGTGTTTTCATTTTTTTCAATTCGAAGTTGTGGTTCACTTTTCTCTCTGTACAAACCTCATCTGTGAAATCTAAGCTTAGATTCATGATCACTGTAAAAATTCAAGCAAAATGGTATTTTAGTTTGTGAGATTTGGTGACTATTTAAGTTTTCAATTTTTTTGAATGATGGTGTTCTTATTGTTGTGTTTCACATGAAAGAAGAAGAGAGGAGGAAGAAGAAGTTGACTTCTTCCCTCCTTGACCACGTGCGCCCCACATATTTTGTCTTTTATGTTGTTTGTTTTGGCACCCCCTTTTGCTTGCTACACCCCCTTTTCTTTTAAAAAATTTTCTACTCTTTTTCTCAAAAAAGATTTAATTAATTTTTGGTTGTTTTATTTATTTATTTTGCTATTTTTTTTTCTTTTTAAGCACACATATTTGTGTGCAACATTACTAGGGTTTTAATTTATTTATTTAGTTTTTAGTTTATTTAATTGCATTAATTTAGATTATTTCATTGCATTATTTTAGTTTATTTGTTTTTTATCATTTAGTTTTATCTTATACTTATTAGAATTATAATCATCTCATGCATATTTTATTGCTTGTCATTTATTTTAATGTCATTATTTTTAGTGTGTATGGTAGGATTTGATATAAACCTAATGCATGCATTTTATTTATTGTCATTTACTTTTGTGCAAAACCTTGGAATGTATTTAGGAACCATGTAATCATGTAAATAAAATATGCACCGACACATGCACCAACACCACACTTTATTTTTTCCGCTTTATGCCGTAACCGCGATCAAGGACCAAAATGAATTATTGACAAATTAGGTTAATGATTGGACTTTAAATTTTTTTTAAAATCAAACTATTAGTAATTTTAGGTTCATTTCAAACTTGAGAATTTTCTTAGGATCCAACATCTTTTGTAAATTTCTCGCTTTTTATTATATTGCGTCGTTACGTGTAGTTTCTTTAGTTTACGTTTAACTTAGAAAAAATCAATTTTCCAAAAAAATCAAATATGCAAAAATTCCAAAAATATTTTCTTAAGAAACCTTGGATTTTAACCCAAGTGACCTTTTCCCTTTATTTTCTTAATCAAACTTTTAATCAATTTTAATCTACACTTAGACTTGCTTTCTTGTAATTAAAATCAACCAACTTCACTCCATTTTATTCTTCTATACCTTGAGGTCTCTCATCCCTTCTAAAAACCTTTTTCTAAAAACTTTAAAATCAACCCAACCCACCAAATAAATTTTTGAGGTGAACTACATGATTTTGATCCCACTTTTGGGTATCTAGGCAAAAGACTTATGTCTTTCCAAATCAATAAAAAAAAACATGTTTATTCTCCCTCCATTCTTTCACTTAGACTTTAGGCAACATTTTACAAATAAATAAGCAACTAATTAGCACAAGATAATTTAGGCAAGAGGCTCCTTCGGAGTACCGAAGTCGTTTAGGGTGCTTAACACCTTCCCTATTCGAAACCAACCCCCGGACCTTGATCTCATAAAGGTTTTTTACTCACTTTTTCCCTTCCCACGAGTAAAAGTTGAGAGTTCAAAGATTGAAGGTTCAAAACCAATTAATGGATTGATACCCGAAAATCACGAGCACAATATGGGCTCAACACACAAAACTTTGCTAAGATATGAGTCCAATTCCACTCATACCAGCAGAATACAATGTTGGCTTTCTTTTCTCTATTATGAAAGGCTAGATAAAAGAATAAAAGGTTGGTAAATATATTTAGATTGTTGTTTTGGTAAATGTCGATCCGCTAAACGAGGATAAACTCTGTAACGCTCTATTTCTATTAAAGCGATAAATCACGCAATTATAATAAATAATTAAGAAATAGACGTCACGTCTTCAAATCATCCAAAATAGACATGCATAAAATATCTCATTATAAAACATCACAGCGGAAATATATCTCATACACCTCAAGTAGCCATGTCATCACATCATTAATATATCCTCATAGTATAATAATCAAATCTCGACATATGAGTAAATCTCAATGATAAAAATAAATCCAAAGCAAAATAAAGACACCGTCCTAGACCAGAGTCTATCTAAGACACGAACATGAACAACCAACGGAGGTAGCTCTCGCTATCCTCGAGTACTCACCAAGCAAGCAAAGCAACTAATCATGCACACTGTCTACCCATTCATACAAATAGGTAGGCGGTTCACCACATACCACTGAGGTTAGCTTCACATCAATCATAATCGAAAAGATAAACAAGATTAAATAACATAATATTTCATCGTTCATAAATGAGTATCATCATAAATCATCATCAACCATATTTGCGCAAGAATAACATTCATTAATTGCAAATAATCACCAAGCACACAAATGCATCAACACATAATTCACATCGAACACATAAACATTTATGACACATCCTAAACATGCAATGTGCCTAGACCGACTCTAGACACGTGTGGTACCAATTCACCTCTGAGGTTGTCACCCTTGATGCTAACAGAACATCATTGTCAACGGCTATAATTTCAACGGTTATATGTATACAAGTATCCAGTCAACGACAATATGGATGTAAACATCCGACTCAACATGTGTTGTGTGAACATATGACTCAATCAACTATGCATACATTCACCACATTTTCAACGGCTATAAGAGTACATGCTTTCACCAAAAATTCAACACCAATAGCATGTAAGAAAATTCACCAACAACATATATGCACATAACATATATAAACACCAATAACATCACCAAGTAGTTCAACAACTTCATGTCACTCTCACAATTCAAGTAAGGAGAAAGTACATCACATCATGATAAACAACATATTCAACACCCATCAATCATTCATACATCTTTATTAATTCACAACAAACCATTCATGAAAGAATTTCAAAGTAAATGAGTTCAATGAATATTTTCGACCAAGTTCGTATAATGTATTTCACAACTTTAAACAATAGGGGTCAATGAACCAAAACAAAGCAAAGCAATTCAATTGCCTCAACTATGCATGCACACTAATCACTTATGAGTGTAGGTGTACACACATGTGCGTTTCACCGGCCAATTACTACGAAATCATACAAATCACAAAGTTCATCTCACTTTATCATTTTGTAAAACCAAAGCATTTTTCAAAAGAAAACTAAGTTTGATTCAACAAGGCATAGATTAAATACTCTTAAACACTTTAAATAACCTCCTACTACTCAAGTTTTGAAGTTTGGAAACAAACCATTAGTTTTGGGTTGAATTGGAAATAGTTATGCTAAGTTTTCTTAAAGTTTCCCCAAGACCCACTTGGAGTGTTTTCATCATAAATCAAAATCCAAAAAACATTTTTCAATCAAACCAAAGCCATTGGAAAGCTAGTTCAATTATCTAAAACTTTCATGTTTACACCAAAAGCTAATTTGAAACAGAAAAAGGTGAAAAATAGTGAAATACTGTACGAAGGATCTGGTTCACTAAAATCGCGTCACGATTTTAGAAATCGTGGCACGTTTTTATGTCCAGAAATCACTGAACATTCTTCCAGCAAAATCGCGGCACAGTTGCAAAAATCGCAGCACGATTTTGACAGCATCAGGTCCAAAATTTAGCTTTTCAAAAAGTGCGTTTTCCACCATTTTAGGCCCTTCCAAGATTCAAAATCAAACTCAAACACACCCAATTCTTCATACTAATGTCATCTAATCACTTATAATTAATCTCATCATAAACAACTTAATTCTACTCAACAAAATCAACTTATTCATTTCCAACCCATTTTCATAAAACTTTCAACAACAACTCAAAATTTTACATCGCCGATCCATAATTATGAAAACTCAATGCATCAATTCATCAACAACACATTCCATAACAACAACAACAACATCTAATCATGAACTCACTCATAATCCAACAACCACAACTTCATTCTTCATCAATTTCACACAAAAACATAACATACCCACATATATAACTTATGACATGTAAATTCATCATTAACAACACAATTATCATTCAATTCACATACATGAACATACCATCAAAACCTAAGCACGAAATTCTGCAATTAAAACTCAAATAATCACTTAACCAAATAATCACTTATCAAATAAGCACTTATGAGAAATGGGTAGAAAATGATTATGCTTGAATACTAGCCCCCTTACCTCTAATTCCAAAAATCCAAGCCTAGGCCTCACTTTAGCTCCAAGATTCTTCACCCTCTTCAAGCCTCTTTCTCTTCAAACCTTTTTTTCCTTTTCTCTAGCCTTTTCTCTCTCTACTTCTAACTTGTGTTGTGAAATGAAATGTTCTAACCCTAGTTCCCTCATAAAAGTTGGGTTATATAGTCACACTATAATGGGCCTAACTCTCTAAATGTTATATGGGCTCAAACTCTAATCTAATTCTCTAGTTTCTATCTCACTAACGGTAAAATAACGAATAACTATAGATTCTGATTTAATTACCACAACATACTAACAACTTAATAGTCAAATGGTCCTCACTTAAAACGCTACAAATAATCCTCAACCAAAATTACTAATTTACTCTTGCTCACCAAAAAGACCAAAATATCCTTCTAACACTAAACTCAAGAATTAACACTTAAAGATAAATAATCACATACAAACATATATAAACACACATAAAATGATTAAAAATAAAATAACGAAAAATTGAGTTGTTACAAACTCTAATTACAAGCAACGTTGTTTTGTGAGATTTATTATACGAGCGAAAGGGACAAATATGACTTATCAATGAACTTTAGAGACATTAATAATTATTCTAATTTTAAGTAAGATTCCTTGCAACCACGTAACTATTTAATACTATTTAATTGAAGTAAACATAGAAAGATATTTTTACTATATAATTTGATCCAGGCATTTTATATATGTTACATAGATAGAAAAATGGTTGCAACTCTTAAGTTCGTTTATATTGTTATCTTTTTTGTTTCCTTGTGTCTTGTTGTCGTCGACGGCTTAAAGTCTAATAGTTAATATAATTATTCTCATTTTTTGTTTATTTTGTATACAATATTTCACTCATTTTCAGTAATATTTATTTATTTTTATTTTACATTACAGGAGATTGTATACTTACTGATGATTGCTATAAAAGATATCCAAGGGCTCCTTATGGGAGACTGGCATGTATTAAAGGCTATTGTAAAGTTCTTAAGTTGTTAAGGTAGAAAATAATTCTCTATTATGCATCAACTTTTCATTTTCTTTAATCATCATAATGTTGTTACTCTTATAATTTCTCTTACCCTTTCATATATTTCTTAGAACTTGCAATTTCTTCAATAGCTTTAAAAACATGCTAAATATTTATTTTCAATGGTAAAATCACACACACAGGGGCGTTTCCAAGACCCTAAGACAAGGGGTTCAAAGTTTAAACTTTTAAATTTTAATTAATAAATATGTATATAAAAATAATATATATCAAAATAATTATAAGTACTCAATATACATTTATTGATAAGCAATATTGTTTTACAAAGAGATAATTATTTAATTTATAATCTTAATATTTAGTATAGATTGTTGAAAAATATAACATAATTAAGGGTATGCTAGTAAAAAACTAATCAATGTAGTAGAAAATATGTATTAATGTATTATAACTATTAATTTTAATACGGATTTAAATATATTTGATAAACACCGCATACCTTACAATTTTTCTCTATTGTGATTTTTTATATGAATTTTTTTTTAAGGAAATTTTTATGAATTTTTTTGAAGGAAATTTTTTATATGAATTATAATTTGTAAATACCATATAGAAAATTTAATTGGATAACTAGTGTACAAAACTATTTTGACTTTATAACTAGTGTACAAAACTTAGTGTCTGTTATTTAGGCGTGTGTGTTGCAAATTTAATAGGATAAAAGTGAGAGAAATTTGGGCGTGTGTGATAAGGTGAAAAGCAAGGCAAGCTTTTATGAAGATAGTAGGTGAAAGACTCAAATATGAGGGGATTCAATATTAAAAGGATAGAAAAAATTGGTGGGAAGCAGAAAATTTGAGGGGACTCACTTGAACCCCTGACTATCACGTGGCTCCGCCACTGCACACACACACACACTTATATATATGATTAAAAAAGATTACTGAGATACACTAACCGATAATAAAAAAAATTCAAGGACCTAAAAAGGATAAACATGTTAAATATATTACAAAGTTGTTGTTGTAATTGTTTAATTAAAAATGATGTAGAGATGTTTAAGGACACATATGGCCTATGTCTTGACATATAATCTAATAAAATTATAATTGAGTTATAGAGCTTGAGAGTAGATGATTGACTTTTACACTTTAGGTGTTATCTTAAAGGTCTCTTTGTAGAACTACCATCTAATCACTTAATAGTGTCATCATAGTGATAGTGTAACACGCCTCAACGCTCAAAGGTAAAACCTAATCAACTAACATAACTCGTATATAATCTCTCTCCATGAAAAGCATATAATTTATTTCATAACATAAAAGTGTGTTCATATCTAGAGTATAATATATAACACACCTTAAACTGAATACCAAGTATATAGTCATACATCAAAAGACTCAAAGTAAATAACTTCAAAATACACCTTGGTAATTCATAAGACAATTATCCTCATCACTGACGTTGACACATCCCAGGTTAGTTGAAAAAGGAGTGAAAGAAAATACTCCATTTACTTCCACATACAAATTATCGATGAGGTCTATAAGGTAAAGGTAAAATACAAGGAAAAATATATTTGAGATATGATTCTAGGAATTTCAAAATATTAGTGTGAACCTAAATCTTATCTTATTTTTATATTATTTCATATGAAAATTACTTAGCTTATAAGTCACTAGTGAATGAGATAAAAAAAAATGAATATAATGATCGTTGGATGAGAATAAGGTAAAGGTTGAATTTTTATGATGGTATATAAGATTTAGTAATTGAACAATGTATTATATTGTTGTAGATCTATATTAAAGTATCATGACATGACTATGGTAACCGTATCATATGTTGATTATGCATGTTTCGTAAAAATTAAACATGTTAATAAACTTGTGAAAAAGTCATGTGGTAGTTGATTACGATAAGTGAAAAAACAGAAAACCCTGATACCACTCACACTCAGGTGATCTGTAGTAAAACTAACAAGATAATAATTGTGTGATCCACCCATATCTATTTAAACTTATATGTACTTGTTATTTGTAATGTTGTATCTTAAGTATTCCAAGAAGTTTAAGACATGAAGATATCTTGTTGGGATTAGTTTAAGAGACTAATTGAGATGCAATTTTACCTCGTTTAATTCCTCTTCTTTTTTTTAACAGATGAACAGGTGGCCAAGGGGAAAGACAATGCGACTTAGACCATGGGAAGACTTATTTATTTTGTTATTTGTAATTGGATGTCATGATTGACTAGTGACGCCTTTATGTATTACATGTTGTTTGTGTCTTGTAGTTGTACTTATGCTGCAAGACAAGTGTATGATTGTGTGTTGTATTAACCAAATTTAATTTCCTTTATTATAACAACCCCACACTTGAACTTTTGTCTATCCATAAGCAATCTTATCTGCAGAATAAGGATTTTCATAAAAATAACAAACCTCCCTGGATGATGAAAATACCAACAAAATAATTTTTACCTATTATGGTGATGTAGCTACTAATGTTTCGTGTTTTCTTGCTCAAAATAGCATGGTTTCCCACACTTCAAGTTGTTTGATCCAAAGGGAGTATCACAATGATTCCCACATTTCTTTTGCTTGCCAATATGCTTGTTGCTCATGTCGGTGAATATGTGGTACATCCGACCAAAAAGAGCAACAAAGTCATCACACACCATTGCCTTCGATTATTTCTCTCTTTCTCCCTCTCAGTTGCATTCATCAATTGAGTTATCATATTGAGGTGCTCCACATATATGCTCTCTTGGAAAGCCTAAATGTTGCATTTGGCAATTTACTCGCAACACACCTCTTCCCCGTGTGTGTGTGTGTGGGGGGGGGGGGGGGGCTCGGAGCAATTGAGACCAGTTCAAACGAATTGTAACGTCTCCCTCTACGTTCCCGCGAATATCTCACAGACAGTTACACTTCCTACGATTTCATAACTGTCGGACACACGTGTGCCATTACAATGACTCTGCATTTCACCCACCTCTATATATACGAGACTCCACGCAACCTCCAAGGTAAAATCTCTTTCACTCCTAAACCCCCATTATGAACCGCTATTGACTTGAGGGTCGGAGTGTCTGCAGGTACACAACCCTCGTTGTTCCAACAAGCAAACGACACATTTCTACCACAGTCAAGCACCGCATTAAAGAAGCACCGACAACTACCTTATGATCAGGTACGATCAAACACCAAACTGGTTATCATACTCGTTAATCACAATATGCATGACAACACCAAACAACTCAATCATCAGCTATGCCATTCTCCTGGGAGATATGCTCCACGTGCATCGTCATCTTCCCTTAAATGGAATGTGCAAAAGACACACCATATCATCTAGTGTGACAATCATTTATCCAATAGGCAAATGAAAGTTGTTTGTCTCCTCATATCACCTATCTAACAAAGTGGTAAGCATGGCACCACCAAGGGTAGAGAACCCAATATGAAGAAGTGATAAAATATCGAATGTCGTGACTAGATTCCAAAACCAATTGAAATATGTTGTTCGGAGTGTAAGTGTGGAAGTCTTCCTCCCATGTTCGATGGCCTTTCCTCATGATGATTCTTAACATGGTAGTACTCCTCTTAAGTAGGGTCGTGGCAGTGCTCCTTAACGGGATCATAGTACTGCTCTTGAATCACATAATACTAGTCCTAAGAAGGGTCAACAACATGGAACGCACACGTCTGTGAGGTTTCCTCCCCATCATTCATACCCTTTCGTCCCCGTTTAGGCATATGGTTTGTCGCCTGACTCTATGCGTAAGTTGTCGGTCATGGTCTTTCTGCCTAGTCTGCACCTGTTAGACATATCTACACAACATAAAAAAATGAAAAAAAAATCAATGAAACACTCATTCAAGCATTTTATCAAACACTTGGAGTGCAAAATACACAATCTTAATTTATTGTGTTATTTCAACTTTTAAATTACCACATTGAACTTAAACCTAGGTTAAATAACATTTTATGTCAAAACATGCAAATATTGGATCACAAACTACCCAAAAATTCAACAATATCATCAACCCTAAACACTAACATTTGACCAAATTTTGAAGAAAAAAAAATCATATAAAACTAACAATGTGAATACAAGGGATTATGAACACTTCCTTATTATATTATTGATAACTTGTTTGCATGTGAAGAAACAATTTGGATGGAGATTCGTTTGAATGAATTTGGAGGGAGTTTTTGTTTTTTTGAGTTTGTGTAAAAGTGCGAGTTGCTGCTTTAAAATAAGACCAAAACACAACGAAAGTTATCGATCGATCAACCATTGACTATTGTCGAAGGTATTAACAAGTTCAGGATGGCTAGGAGAAAGTAATTTCCCTTTCAAATAACAGATGAGATTCTGCACCAAAGCCCAATCCACTTCGTTTTAAAAGGCCCATCACTCACTAAACTATAATAAATAAATAAATAAACAATATTTTATGATCAATTAAAACAAAAAAACATCAGCATGTAGTAGCCGCAGCAATGAACTGAACTGCCCGGAAAACACAGCCGGAGTCCGTCGTCGACCGCCGTCAGAAACAGTGAAAATCTCACCCAATTATTCAACAAAAATCTCAGACGCGATTCCACAGTACGAGATAATTCGCGTCGCCGCAGATACCCATCCCCCAATTTGGCGCTAAAGCGGCGAACTTCACAACCTAGGTTAGGGTTAACGATAAAATTTTAAATTTTCCATTAAAATTCCTAAAGTTTTGAAATTTATGCTATCCTTTACCAACCCATTATCTTCTGATTCATAGTTTTTGAATATTTTGGATATTTCTGCTGTTTTTATTTTATTTTATCATTTGGTATTTCGGTAAAAAGAGTATTTTTTTTCTCCCAATGTTAGGTCACAATGGCTACTACAAAGACAATTGCAATTTGTCAATCAGGAGGAAAATTTGAAACTGCAAAAGATGGTACTTTGTCATATAAAGGTGGTGATGCTCATGCTATGGATATTGATGATCAAATGAAATTTATCGACTTTAAGGCAGAAATAGCTGAAATGTTTAGTTTTAGTGACGTTAGTATCATGTCTATTAAGTATTTTCTTCCGGGGAACAAGACCACTCTCATTTCAATTTCGAACGATAAGGATTTACAACGAATGGTTAAGTTTCATCATGGTTCGAATACGGTTGAAATCTATATCTTTATTGAAGAGCCACTTGTCCTTGAAGCGTTGTCAACCATGCCTGCCAGTAGGTAGTTTCTTTGTTTCTATGCCAATAAATAATATCACTTTATTGCCGTGCTGTTAATTGCAAATAGTGGAAAATGATGTTTTATTCAAAAGTGCTATATCGCCGTTGTAGCTGCATTTTGTACTAAATAACTATCATGGAACTATAGATTTTTGTTCGAATTCCTCTATGTTATAGCGCTATAGAGGCACTATAGTCACTATTTATAACAACCCTGTTATTTCATTTCATGGTGACTTTCTAGAGTTTAATTTTGTTATTCTTTATCTTTTAGGTCAAGCAGAACAACTTTGTCTGAAACAGCGTTGCCTATCAATACCATACTGAATCCTGAAGGCGATTATGCTCCACCTGATGCTTCTCATGACACTATTCAGATGGATACAGATATGGACATACCTCTTTTGAGTCTTTCGTCAAACGAGGAGAAGCTTGCTAAAGGGGCACAACAATGGCAGAATACTATCACTGGTGTGGGTCAAAGGTTCAACAGCGTACATGAATTTCGAGAGTTGTTGCGTAAATATGCTATTGCCCATCAGTTTGCTTTTAAATATAAAAAGAATGATAGTCATCGTGTGACTGTTAAATGTAAAGCTGAAGGTTGCCCTTGGAGAATTCATGCGTCGAGGCTGTCAAGTACTCAGTTGATATGCATAAAAAAGATGAATCCGGAACATACTTGTGAAGGGGCTGCTGGGACGACAGGGCATCAAGCAACTAGGAGTTGGGTAGCTGGTATTATCAAGGAAAAGTTGAAAGCTTGTCCGGACTACAAGCCCAAGGACATTGTCAATGACATCAAGCAGGATTATGGAATTCAACTTAATTACTTTCAAGCATGGCGTGGGAAAGAGATTGCAAAGGAGCAGCTTCAGGGTTCTTATAAACAGGCGTATAGTCAGTTACCTTTTTTCTGTGAAAAATTAATGCAGGCTAATCCTGGAAGTCTAGCTATGTATTCTACTAAGGAAGACTCAAGCTTCGATCGTCTCTTTGTATCATTTCATGCTTCGTTGTATGGCTTTCAACAAGGTTGCCGACCACTGATTTTCCTTGATAGCATTCCACTGAAGTCAAAATACCAAGGGGCATTGTTAGCAGCAACAGCTGCTGATGCAGATGATGGTGTATTCCCTGTTGCCTTTGCCATTGTTGACGCCGAATCTGATGATAGTTGGCATTGGTTCTTGCTTCAACTCAAATCAGAGCTGTCAACATCTGTTCCCATAACATTTGTAGCAGACAGAGAGAATGGGCTGAAAAACTCAATTGCTGAGATATTTGAAGGTTCATTTCATGCGTATTGCCTGCGATACTTAACTGAGCAACTTTTTAGAGACTTGAAAGAGCAGTATTCTCATGAGGTAAAGCGACTCATGATTGAGGATTTGTTTGCTGCTGCTTATGCACCCAAACCAGAAGGTTTTCAGAACTGCATGGAGAACATCAAACGGATTTCCATAGAAGCTCACAATTGGGTTATGCAAAGTGATCCCCAGAATTGGGCGAATTCATTTTTTCAGGGTACTAGGTATAATCACATGACTTCAAACTTCGGGGAGCTGTTCTACTCTTGGGCATCAGATGCAGATGATTTACCGATAACACAGATGGTTGATGTTATTCGGGGAAAGATTACAGAGTTGATTATTACCAGAAAGGCAGAATCTGATCAGTGGTCGACTAGACTGAGTCCATCCATGGAGGAGAAGCTTAAACTGGAAATTCAAAAAAGCCCTTCACTTCAAGTTATATTATCGGCCGATAGTACATACGAAGTTTGTGGTGACTCAGCTGAGTTAGTTGATATTGACAGGTGGGAATGTAGTTGCAAAACCTGGCAGCTGAGTGGGGTGCCATGCTGCCATGCCATTGCTGTCATTGTTGCGATAGGCCGGTCTGTTTATGATTTTTGCTCTAGATACTGTA